>CM076579.1:386538622-386880616 GCA_034641835.2 Pinus albicaulis | reverse complement strand
TCAGGTTAAGGGAGTGATTGTATTCTCAAAAATAGACTTAAGATTTTGATATCACCAGATCCAAATCAAAGACGAGGATATTTACAAGACAACCTTTCGCACCCGATATGGGCATTATGAGTTTGTGGTATTACCATTTGGCTTAACCAACGCGCCAGCGACATTCATGAGTTTGATGCATGGAATATTTCACCCTTTTCTGGACAAGTTTGTTCTTATATTCATTGACGATATGCTGATTTACTCAAAAACTGTAGAAGAACACAAGGGGCATTTAGAAATGGAATGTCGATTCCTTATAGACATCGTTGCAGGGAGAGAGGCGGAAACATAGAGAAGAAATGACATTATTAAGAGAGGAGCCATTTCTTCGTCTCCCACTGAAATCGCAAAACCCGTGTTGAGGTGTTTGCTATCAATGGGGTGAATACATATTTATAGCTCGATGCGGTTTTTCATGTGAAGTCCATCGTGAATACATATTTAGATTTTATTTAGTATTTAATTATTTTATATCTATTAGATTTACTAAACATCCAAGGAATCAAATTTCTAAAATTCTTGAGATGTAAATATTTTCTAAAGTAAAAAATATTTGATCTCTCTCAATAATTGATAGATCAAGAGTTAGATAAATCTAGCCTGGTTATTTTTAATTTTATTTTATTTTTATCAAGTCAAAATATTAAATAAAGAATTATACCATTTCTATTATGCTCGAGAATGTCTCTAGGGACAGTTATTATTAAACATTTGTTTTTACCTCTGAAAAAATAGTATATATATATATGTAGGTATGTATCTATCTATCTTAAATATTCATTCATTCTCCCTTTCAGGAAAACACACACACACACACACACACACACACACACACACATATATATATTAGTTGTTCATTTATACATTCTAATTTTTTACTTGGATATTAAATTTTACCTCACACAACTATCATGTGGTGTGTATACAAACACATATTAGTTGTTCTGCTATACATTTGAAATATTTATTGTTTTTTACTTGGATAAAATTCACCTCACTCAACTATGATATTAATTTATGTAATTACATATGTGAAATGCTTGCTAATTTTCATTTGGATTAATTTTACTTCACACAAAAGCATTTTAACAATAATACCAATTATATCATAAATATTTATTGTTTCTTAACTCACACAAAAATGTTTTAACGATAATATCAATTTACTTAATTTATATAATTGAAATGCTATTTATTTTTTTTACTTTCATAAATTTTACCTACCACAAGTGTCACATACCTTGTTACCACAATACAAATGGAAGTGCCTAATCTCATAACTAGGCATATACTCACGCTACACATTATTGGTAATTCATATAATCTTGGTTATTTATCCTTCCAATGTCATAAAAAATAATCATTTAGCTTGCTTGAACTTTAATACGAAACATTAATTTCATATTTCCACCAGTAACTTAGCCGTCACATAATAGTAATGTCACATTTCACTAGGAACCTTCTAGAGACTAAATTCATGCCACCTAGCTTGATCTTTCCCTAGATATGTGGGACAGGATCTATGACAAAGAGTGGCTCGGGTTGATCGAACAGTGAACTGAGACGGTAAAACTTATCGAGTAACTAACCCCCCTCTTTTTGGTGTTCATTTTGTCCCTACGCTGCGTGCCCGTCCTCTTTTCTTTGCAACCCTAACGAACAACACAATCAACAATGCTTCTCTTCACATATTTTTGTCTTACCAGGTAAAATTTTTCACTGGCGCCCTCTCTTTCTTACCGCCCAAAGGTGTTCTCTGCTACCTTGACTTTATTCTTTTTTGGAATTGTTTGTCACCTACACATCTAACACTGCTTCAATGCATTTTCTAGGTGGGTGATTCTCCTTATTTGTGAGGTACTCGAAGCTTTGGCATAGATGCAACCTCTAGTCTCTAGTAAGGTATATACTCACTTAGAATTCCAAAACGTTGGGTTCAAAAAACTCTCTAAACAAGGTTATTCCTCACTTATCTCAATGGTATATACTCTTCCAGATGGTTTCTAATCTTAAACACCTCCCTGAATTTCTTTCTTATATTCAACTCTAAACTCTCTGACCTTTGTGGATGACAAGTTGAGCTTATGGGGACACAATATCAAATTTTCAGATGTATTGATTACTTTTTATTTCCTATTGCTTCCTATGTAAGAATTTTTTCTTCCATAAAGAGTACTCTACTAAATCTAGGTTTTCATACTTTGCACTTGACAGGTACAATATTTGTTTTCACCATTTTAGGATTATCAACTAGAGTTTTCAAATCCAAGTTCCATTCTAATAATTTATTGTTGGTTATTCTTTTTACTTATTTAAAAGTTCAAAAAAAATTTTACCCTACAAGGGTATTTGTGTCATTCTTGGTAGTAGTCCCTAGAGATTCACCATAATGTTGGAACCCTTGGATTCTTTAGGCAAGGGTTTCGATTCTTATTTTAAATGTAATTTATTTTTTCAAAGATTTGTTGGGTTGTTAAGTGTGAAGACTTTGGCTAAATAGTTGTTCTATGTATATTTTTAGAGTCAAGGGTAATCCTTTCTACTACATACGGCCCCAAATCCTTCAAGAGGACCATGTTTGTACAAACATTTTATTTATCCCGTTGAATATAATTCTACTTTGAAAGTTTTCCTATTTTTATTACATGAGTCTTGTTTGATCGTGTCATAGAGATGGTTTTATACTACTCGCCCAACATAATATCTTATCAATTGTTTTTTTTAAGGTTCTCGAATTCCCTTCATGGGGCGAAATTATAATTCCCTTCTCAATTGCAGTTCAGGTTTCCTCGTTCTACTATTTTCATCGTGTGGAACATTTTATTGATATCAATAAATTTCAACATTTTCATAAATGTTTTCGTAACTATTACCTCCTGAAACTCTTGCAATGTATTTCTTTTACAATAATATTGAAGAGCATGTATGTTTGTTGAGAGTTTAACTACCATACAAATTCATCTTCTAGACACTTTTTCAGGCTAAGTTGTGGCCTAGAACTTCTTACGATGCTTATCATTTTGAACAAGAATTCCATCCAGCCACACTGTACAATGTCTTTCTTATAAGTTTTGGGAATTTATGTTTTCAAATTACATGCAAATATTTATTCAGAAGGAGTTGAAATATAAGAAATGGTTGGGACCGAGCTTACAACGTCAAGCTCTATTAGTTTTTTTTAAGTCCTAACCCATAGTTCTTCCTTTAGAAAACCAAGTAATGCTTATTTATGTAATAGAATATCACTATTGTAGCTATTATGATACCAGGAAGTATTTTGTTTTACATAGAAATCTCATAATTAGAGAATAGCAATCTACAACCATCTACTATTTCAATAGACATATCTACATGTCTTTTTTTATTCATCTTTTCTCTCTCGAAATTGATCAGCGATGCCACAACCATAAGGAAGGTCAATTCCCTTTATTATTAGTTTATTTCTACAGTTGCAACAACAATGCATATATGTACTTTCATGAAATAATTTTGTTTTCTTTTACCAACAATATTTTCTTCTTATTTTGCTCATCACTACACAATTTCCTCGCACAAATGATAATATTTTACTATAACCCACTGTACATACATAGGTATTGAAATTATAACCATTCATATTTGTAGATATTCTATCGCAGTTATTCTCTATATAAATATAATGATATAAATTACTGAGTTCTCGAATCCAATAAACCAAATATACTTATATGTTTAGGCTTAGACCACCAGGAAATTTTCAGGGAATAAAGTTCACTCCTCCCAACTGTAGAGAAAGGTAGTCCTATGCGTTCTTCCCCTGTGCCAGTTGCATTACCATAAGAGTAGTTGACAGAAACCTTACTAGTTCTTTTCGAAATCCTCTAGAACCAAGCAAGCCCAAATCAGGATATTACAGACTCCAAGTCTTATTCATGGATTCCGCTGGCCAACCAACTCAAGAATACCTTGTTTGGAAGTGCTTCACCCTTCCTCAACAATGTCATGTTCAAGGAATCCAATATTTTATTTCTCTCCTCTAAGATGCCTTAGGTATTTCCATCCCTACCCTCTTGGCTTCTTTTCCCAACTAAGATTATTTATCTCTAAGGATGAGAGCACCCGTCGTCTAACTTTCTAGTAAATGAACTTTCACTTAGTGAATTTTCCCCATATTTTCCTTGGTTGTCATAACTAACTAATTTAAGGTAACTTTAAAAAAAATCATCATTAGGATTTCCATTCAACCCATAACTTACGAAGCCATATCAGTGAAGGCAATTTAAATATTTACTTTTCTATAAGAGCCCTAGTGAAAATTCCATGTAATAAAGTTAAAAATAATAACCATTATTGTTGGGCACTTATTCCAAGTTGAATGTTCGGAAAAAAAAAATCCTAATGGATGTTCTTTTCGATTAATATGGCTAAGGAAATTGGCAAAGGAAAAGGTAAAGGCTTTGGAAAGGCAAGAGGAATTATTTGGCACACACTTATGAAAATAATGGAAATTAGGTGAAAAGTGAGATGAAAGGTCATAGGTTGAATGTGAGGAGGAAAATGAAGGAAAATAATGGAAAATTAAGAAAATAGAGGCCTTGTTGATCAAAATTCTTCTAAGAATCAATTGGAAAGATTTTGTTGGTTCCAGATTTTTGCTAAAACCTTTTGTCAGTTTAGTTTTGGATCTCTCTCATTATTCTCTCTCTGTCACACACTCTTAGACACTTAGAGTTTCTTGGAGCATTTTTTCATTGAACCAAGAAGGGAAAGAAAGCAATAAGAAGGAGAAAGTAAACAAGAAGGAGCAGGAATCAAGTAGCTACAACATGATTCTTGGAAGGCATCGATTTGCATGTGTGTTTTCCTTGGTAAATATGGCATGGATGGTATTGCATGTGGCTCTTTTCTGTCTTGGCATGGGTTTTTCCATGTGTTACAGTGTTTTCAACCTAGGATTTCCATTTTCGGATAGCCATGGTGTTGTGGATTTCTCATGTTTTTGTTTAGCTGGATTGTCAGATGGATTCAAAGTTGAGTGGTGTTGTTATAGCATCATTTTTCACCCTCATGTGATTCATGATTGTCTCTTTAGCCTTGGGCACCCATTCCCACAGACTTGAATAAAAGTTCATAAAAAACAGTGTTTCGTCCCCTTCGCACAGGTATGCCAGAACTTTTCAACGTGTATGTGCGAGTCCGAGGAAGATACTTTCGCATATGTAATTAAAATCATTAAAAAATATGTAAAAATCCCTATTTTCGAGCTCGGTTGATGGTTACTCCCGTAATTCAACCACCCCGGCCACGTGGCCAGCTATTTTCCAGCAGTTGAAACTACTTTGAGGAAGTATAAAATCCCCTCACATGCATTGCCACAAGGGAGAGAGAAAATTGTAGACATTATACTCTGTTGGAGCCCCAATTCAAGTATGATTTCCCGTGCCTCCTGCACTTCCCAGATTTTTACAGGAAACCCTTATTTCATGGAGATGTTCATCATCTTATATGTCATCTCGTGTGCACGAGTCTTGAAAGTATCCTAGTGAGGCAAGGGCGGGACGGATCCGGACGACGGTCTGTTCGAAGATCGTGGAAGGATTCAGGTGATCTCTCCACCTTTCTATTATTGTACATGTTGTTCGTAATGAAGAAGAACCATCTTGTTCCCGAATTCACGTGTTATAATCTGATTTCATATGTGAAATGATTGTTAATTAAGCATTTATTATCATTTATATGATGTTTCACATGGATTACACTAACATTTAGCAGAGATATATGCTATACAACTAGATTTCCGTGCATGTTCTTTCTTGATTTTTAGGTTGAAGAGGAAGAAGGGTTGCTGGGGGTTTGGACCTCGCGGGATCTACATTAAACGTAGGATTTATGGGTGAGTTCTATAATCTATGTTATCTAGTTTTTAGCATACAAGTTTGGTTGTGTGAGTCCTTCTTGAATAGCATGCCCTGATCTGTGAAGGTTTTTGACCCAACGACCTCTAGGGAGTTATTTCCTTAAACAGAACTGTCGACTCCACTGGGGATCGCATTCTTGTGATTCCCCTATTGAGTGGTTTCAACTGTTTTAAAGGTTTCCGACAGTTTTAATTATTATTTCCAGTCCAGTTAGTTTTTTTCTCAGTCAGACTAAAGACCTGGTTCTTTAGCCAGGCTTGATCATTTTTATTTTTCATTATTTACCTTTCCATATGCTAGTTTTCCTCTACACAGACGCATATACACACAGGTATTGTCAAAGGAAGTCGTGTATACGCGTTTTTCCTTTGCCACAGTCACGTATGCACGCTTGTTCAAAACTGGTAAGTAGCGTATGTCTGGGCAAATTTTGAAATTTTTTGATTTCTTGACTTTTTGGTCTTTTCTGCCTATGGTGACCTGTCTCTGCAGTGTCCTTATAGTCTCTAGATTGTGTTGATAGTGGTTATTGGTATTTTTCTCTCTTGTTTGGTTGAATACTGGCTCATTTGGAAAATCTTGTTTTTTAGTGCTTGCATTTCTAGTTCGAGTACCAAGATCTCTTTCTGGAGATTCTTGGTTGTTCTGCTTAATCAGGACAGAGAGCTTCTGCTCATATGCTCTTTCCTCACTTTATGTTTTGCTTTTCACTTTAATTTTTGCCTGCTTTTCGGTTGGTTTTCTTGATTTCATTTGACTAGGTCTTGTTGCAATTTTTGAAGAGTCATTTTTGGGGTCTTTGAAGTTTTGTTTGCTGCAAGATTGTGCTATTTTTTGGGCTGAGTTACTGAGTTTCTTGTCTTCCTTTTGCTTGTATAAATCTAGCTACTAAGTGGCACTATAAGATTTAGAGCATTTTTGTTGAAGTTTTGCTTGAAATTCTTAGATTCTTTGGCTTGGGAATTGGATAGTTCTTCTTGGTCTCTTTGAAGTCTTCTTTTATAAAATTCAAAAAGCTCAAAAACATTTTGTTTTGCCATTGCTTTTGTTTTGCATTTTTGTTTTGGTTTCTTTTCATCTTTTGAAGCCTTGTTGAGATTTCTTACCTTCGGTTTCTGACTTGATTTGAGAAGGGAATTTTCATTGGTTTCTTTCTCTTATTTCGAGCATATTTTGGTGTCTTTATACTGAGAGTTTCTGATTTGGGAACTAGCTTTCTGGTCAATCGGAAAAGTGATAGAACTGGGGGATTCTTGGAAATTTCTCTTTTCTTTGTTAGATTTTGCATCTTAGAATTGGCATGCTCTTAGTAATTTGCATTAGGTGCACTTGAACATTTGTAGTCTTTTTCATAAATTTTGGGAGTGTGAGTTTGATATCTGAAAAAGAAAAATTAGTCTCGTAGAACCCGTGTAGAAATTTCTTTTCATCGAAAGGCAATTACTGCATCTGCATGTAGTTTGGTTTTCATTAATTTCTTTTCTGCGTCATAAAACATAACGAGTTTCATTTCCATATTCCCTTGACTTAATATAATAGCCAACTAAAATAAGCGTAATAATTTAAAAACAACTAGCAAGTTTTTTATTAAGTGTCATACATCAACTAGCTAGGTTGTAGGGCCTTGGATTAGGTGAGTGGAGAGTTAACTCTCCAAGGCCGCTCAAACTAAAATATAGAAGTTTATTAAATGAGCGAAATCCAACACCGTTAGGTGGACCAGGAAAGCTCTCCTCCAGAGAGTCAAGCGCGAGGGGAAGTGAAGGTTGAGAAGAGAGATACCCCCTCTCCGATTTACTGGATCTTGCCTTAAGATCGTTCCGCTCGGCTGCTGACATGGATTGGTGCCCTTAGTTTCCATTCCTAGGTTCCACACAGGTGACTGCGGGGGGGAATACTGGTGGTACCTGAGGCAGACGTCGTATCATTTCCAACAGTACTTCTAGAGGGTGCCCCGGCGAAGCTTGGGTACTTGCACCTGCAAAGGCTGTTGTTAGGAGGTTGGCGTAACTGTTTCTGTTACCTTCACTAGTAGGCTTGGGCCGTAATTATCCCAGACTACTTTCGGGAGGTCCTATTTTTCGCTTTCTCATATTTTGGTGTCCGGTCCTAATCACCCGGAGCGGAAATACCTGAAGGCTGCTTGCTTGGCTGTATCTTAGGGATTTTTGTAGTGAGTGCTCTTTGCTCCTAGCTTGCATAGCTTTATACTTTTTTGAGTCTAATTAATCTGTTAATGTGGCTAATCAAGCGCCTCGTCGATCGAGGAGAGTTCGGGGGTTATCTCCCGAAAGTGTAGCGCCTTCTTCAAGAAGGCGTAGGAGTAATATAGCAGGTGAATATCACCCGGTGGTATCTGACGCAGCGGAGAGAGATCCTCCGCTGGGGCTTGAAGGTTTTGTAGTTGGTTCTGGTGTTGGTTCCGAGAGGAGCGCTCCGCTCACCTCGAGAGTCTTATTTTCGCAAGAAGAAGAAGTAGAAGTAGAGGAAGTATCTCAGCTTTCTCAGTCACTTCCATCTCCTCTTCCTCCTGATTATCCATTTGTTGTTGAGTACATCGGACCTGAGTCAGAAAGACCAGAAAGTCCTTATCCATATTATTCATACCTTTCGATCGCCACGACTGGGAACGCGGCTTTAGCTGTGAGTGTTGCAAGCATTCAGACTCCTGCTTCAGTAGAAGGAGGAGGCACAATTGCTATATATTCGATTGCTTCTAGTACTGTTGTGTTTGGCTCTGGTTTCACCCAAGAAGAAGCATCTCAATCTGGTCCCTTTTGTTTTGGAATGCTTGGTAGTGGGATTCCTTCATTTTCCTTTTCCGCTGCTGCAACTGTGTCTGCACCCATGTCTTCCATGACTAGTGGGTCAGCTTCTTTTCAAGGGTTCCCCTTCGGAAGTGGGCATATACCTAGTTCAAATCCTTCCTTAGGGTCTTTTCCTTTTACTTCTCAGACTCAGAGTTTTAACCCTTGGTCTGGAGGTCAGAGTTTGACTACCTTTACAGGTTGGAACCCTATATTTATAGCAGTGGGGGCAGGGAATTAGTTTTTTGCTGGTCAACAAGGGAATGCTTCTCTCCCTTCGTCGAGTGCTTATCAAGATTTTTCCCCTCTTTCTAATGCTTGGAACCCCTATCAGGGGGTTTCCTCTTTATTCACTACTTTGGGGGGGGGAACTGGTCCGGTCCATGGTAACTCTACGTTGGGAGGGGGTCCTTCTCCAAATGCTGGGTCCTATGCCCCAACATTTTCTACGAGTTCTTTCTGGCAACCTGGTGCCTCATCAAATCTAGGTTATTCTTTTCAGAATGTTGGGAATTCATCCCATCAAGGATGGAATCCTCAGGCTCCTCCTCATTTACCTTTTCTGGCAACGTTGAACTTGCAGATTTGTCGAAATTGACGAATGATCCGATCCGATATAGTCCGGGCTGGCCTCCGGTTCCTAGCAAACTACCTTCAGACATTCCAAAGTTTAAAGGCAAGAATGGAGAGGACTCAGCTGATCATATCACCACTTTCCATTTATGGTGTTCATCTAACTCCCTGATCGAGGATTCAATTAGGTTGAGGTTGTTTCAACGCACCTTGACTGGAAACGCTGTCAAGTGGTATATCGAGTTAACTGGGGGCAGTTTTTCTACTTTTGGAGATCTGGCTACTATATTTCTAAATCATTTCCAGTTTCCTGTCCGTTATGATGCCAGGACTAAACTCCTAGCTAATTTTAAGCAGGACGACGCAACCCACATTTCTGATCATATTCAGGAATGGCGGAGAAGGAAGAGGCTTGTTAAAGCTTATATTCTGGGAGAATTTCTTTTGGAATGGTTTTTGAAATCTCTGCAGGCATATATTTCTAAGGATGTATCCCTCTCAGGGGTATTTTCTGAGGAGCAGGCTATTTTTAGGGCCCAACAGCTTGAATTGATATATTCTCAGTCTGGTGTCCTTCATAAATATTTGCCTATTGCTCCTTGCTCCAAATTAGACATATCCAAGACTAAACCCGGTCCTCATGGTGACGGACTTATTGGGTCGATCAATAGTGGTGCAGCTAACCTGCTTAGTCAATTGCAGCAGTTGTCTATACAATCTGCTTCTTCTGGTCAGGCTATGCCTGTTGAGTCATCGCCTTCTTAATCTTTGTTGATAAATGCCGTTCAGACTTCCAACTCTAAAGAAATTCAACAATCCGAAGGGAAGAAGAAGGGACGGAATAATAATAAGAAAAAGGGCAAGAATGGGAAGGGTAATGCAAATAAATCCAACGAGCATGTTGGTGAGGGTCCAAAGGATAAAAAGAAAGTGAATTTTCCATGCAATTTATGTGTTGGAGACCATCTTACTCACCTTTGCCCTAAAATTCAGGATGCGCAGCGCTTGTTATCTCAGCAGCGTTCTTCTAGTTCCCAGGCTGTGTTGACAAACTCTTTTCCCCAAGGGCAACAGCTAGTTGTTGGCGCAAATCAAAATACTAGGGCTTCCTCTGGGGGCACCCAGGAAGGGAAAAATTCGTCAAACATATACATGATGAGTTCTCATGCGGATATCGCCACGAGATCCCGTGATTATGGCGAAGATGAGTCTTTAAAAGCCAAGGGTGCTCCCGATGGTACTGAGCCACTTCATATTACGAGGCCTACTGTTGAGCCTATACCTCAGATGCCAAAAACATCTACCAAGCTTACAACGATTAATCCAAATGCCAGGGCTGCCCAGAAATACTCTATTGTGGAAGATCTAGCCCAGAGTCCTTGTGCCATTTCGGCTCTTGGGGTGCTCCAGTCTTGTCCAGCTCAGCGTAGTGCTCTGCTCACTGCTATTGGGGCTGTCGATCCAAAGAACTCTCTTGTGATTACATTCGATATGGATAATTTTAAAAAGAGACTCCCCCATCATATGAATTTTCATATCAAATCATCATTTTGGAAATTCAATATCTTTCGAACGGTCGTTGATGAGGGCGCTTCCACATGTGTGATGTCTCTCGCATGCTGGAAGGGAATTGGATCTCCCGCAGCTGTTCTATCTGCTACTCTTCTGACTACGTTTGATGGTCATTCTCACAGACCGCATGGTATTGTCCCAGCTTTGCCCATCTGTGTTGGGGGCAAAACTGTAAATATAGAGGTTGAGATAGTTGATGAAAGCTTGGACTACAACCTTCTGTTGGGGCGAAACTAGATTTATGAGATGAATGCCATTGCATCCTCATTATTTCAGGTTATTTGTTTCCCTCACGAAGGGAGGATTGTTACAGTGGATCAACTGGACTGTTCTCCTGTAGACCCGAATGCATCTACTAACTCAACTATTCCAAAGGTGGATAATGCCAAGCCGCCTGTTGAGAA
Source organism: Pinus albicaulis (assembly GCA_034641835.2). NCBI lineage: Eukaryota > Viridiplantae > Streptophyta > Pinopsida > Pinales > Pinaceae > Pinus > Pinus albicaulis. The sequence goes on along the minus strand of CM076579.1, from coordinate 386,869,321 downwards.
TTTAGGGGTTGGAATGTGTTCTTCTTTGATGGGTACTTTTGATATTCCACCTCCTACCGTTCATATAAATGCAATTTCATCCTCCAGGGCTCCTATTCGAAGAGAGTTCTTTAGAACTCATTATTTTTCGGATCCTTGGACCTTGCCTTCCCCTACCTCCACATTAGCGGAAGGTCAAGTGGGTGGAATGGCATTTCCGATGTCTGCAGCTGAGATTGCTTATCAATCTATTGTTGACTCTGTAGAGTCCATTCCATCTTCTCTTTCTCCGGATGAGTTGGATGGCGATGTGGCTCTGGCTTGGACACTTAGTTCTTCTTCCACCCAGGATTGCCTTGATACCACTCTTCCATCTGAAGAGGCCATCCTGGAAGCTATGACTAGTATAGATAGAGCGTGGGATTATTTGCATCATCGGTCTCACTTTTTACCTGATTTGAGCGAAGTTGAATCAAGTTTTCCAATTCCTTTTGTCTCCTGGTCCTGTTCACCCAGTCCTGAACCCTTTAGCACCAACAAAGGTTTATGCTGAAGGGAACATGGCTATGATTTCTCCAACTATCCCGGTGAAAATTTCCAGGGATCCCAATGTTATAGAGAATGTCTTCATCGGAGCTGAATGTTCCCCTGAAGAGATTCAGATTTACACCGATCTCTTTAAAGAGTTTAGGGATGTATTCGCTTGGTCTTATGAGGAAATTCCTGGTATAGATCCATCTATTATCCAGCATGAGATCAAGACTTATGAAAATGCTAAGCCTGTGAGGCAAAAGCTTCGTCCGATCAATCCTAGGAAGGCTGCAACTATCAAAGCCGAGGTGGAGAAGCTGCTCAAGGCGGGATTTATTTTCCCTGTTCCTTTGACAAAGTGGGTTTCGAATCTTGTTCTCGTAGATAAGAAACAAGGAACAATTTGAGTTTGCATTGATTTCAAAGACCTTAATAAAGCGTGTCCGAAAGATAATTACCCCACACCATTTATAGATCAGATTATCGATGAGTGTGTCGGTAACGAGATTTTCTCCTTCATGGACGGTTTCTCCGGATATAATCAAAGTACTATCCGTCCTTAAGATCAACATAAGACTGCCTTTATTTGTCCCTAGGGTACTTTTTCTTACAAGAAGATGCCTGTTGGTCTTAAAAATGTTGGGGCTACTTTCAGCGGGCCATGTCATATGCCTTCCACGACATCAAACATATTATGGAGGCATATTTGGATGATTTAGCTGCTCGTTCTCGAAAGAGAATTGATCATCCTGCTCACCTCCGTCAAGTATTTGAACGATGTCGTTTCTACAAGATTAGGTTGAATTCGAACAAGTGTGTTTTCGCGGTTACGTCCGGTCGGTTATTGGGATTCATTGTGTCTTCAGAAGGGATTAGGGTAGATCCCTTCAAGGTTGAGGAAATACTTCGATTTCCTCCCCCGTCGTCTATTCGTCAACTTCAAAGTCTACAAGGAAAAGCAAATTTTCTTCGGAGATTTATCGTAAATTATGCTGAAGTTACCAAAGGATTTATGAGATTGTTGAAGAAGGGAGTTCCATTCTTTTGGGATGACTTCGCTCAGCGCTCATTCAATGCTTTGAAAAAAGCATTGACCTCTGTGTTGAGTCTCAAAAGTGTTTTCCATATTCATACATATTTCCATTATGTCATAACCATTTAGCTCTTATTTCATAGCCATCTGACCTAAAACCCTACATCAAGTAACCATTTTCATAAATATATGGGTTAGGATCCTTATTTTCCAAAGTTATTTATTTTATGTATTTAAAGTGAATTTATGATTAGAAACTAGAAAATTAACATAGTTTCATATATCTATATATGTGTTATGAGTTTTGTGACATGTGTAGGTCAAAAATGAGACTTCTAGAAGACCCTTATGTGGCACTCTAAGGACAAATTCGAATTTGGTTGGAGAATATCATGGGATCAAGAGGATATGTGTCTCATTTCCTTGTTGTATTGAAACTCTAAGAGGATATGTGTCTCATTTCTTAGTTGTGTTGAAACTCTAGAAAGACATGTGTCTTATCATTTTCTATTTTGATTGTAACTCTAGAGATGGAGGGAGAGATTCATGGATTCCCATTAATAAGATAACTCCTCATATTTTGTATAAATAGGAGAAGCTTTCTCCTATCATGAGTAGTGAAAAATAGGAGAAGGAGATAAATGAATAGAGAGTGTCTTGTAACAAAGCTTAAGATGGAATGGGATGTAGATTTGTGAGTTTTTCAATAAAGAAGTTCCTTGATGGTGTTTTGATTACAATTTTAAGGAGCTGAAGAAGGATTACACCAAATTGGTAGCAGAGGGCCCCTGCTATCCAAGGAGGCTTCTACATGCTTTCTAGATAAGTAGTTTTTAATTATGTGTTGTTAGCTTTTAATTCATGTCTTGCATTATTTGTTTAACTAACAGATCCTCATGATGTTATAGTTAGTCATTTCTTAAAGTTTTTCCAACATATCTCTATTCATGGAATGGATTTAATTGTAACATCTTGAGTTACCAGCACTTTAGTTTTTTTTGTTATTTAGATTAAAAGATCCTCATTATCTTACAACCATTCTTTTTCTTAAAAGCTCTTCCAACATATCAATATTAGATGAAAGAGATTTGGTTGTATTATGTTGAGTTAATTATCATTTTCTGTTTTGAAATTAGATTAAAAGATCCTCATTATTTTACAACCATTATTTTTCTTAAAAGCTCTTCCAACATATCAATATTAGATGAAAGAGATTTGATTGTATTATGTTGAGTTAATTAGCATTTTCTGTTTTGCAATTAGATTAAAAGATCCTTATTATCTTACAACCATTCTTTTTCTTAAAAGCTCTTCCAACATATTAATATTAGATGAAAGAGATTTGGTTGTATTATGTTGAGTTAATTAGCATTTTCTGTTTTGCAATTAGATTAAAAGATCCTCATTATCTTACAACCATTCTTTTTCTTAAAATCTCTTCCAACATATCAATATTAGATAAAAGAGATTTGGTTGTATTATGTTGAGTTAATTAGCATTTTCTGTTTTGCAATTAGATTAAAAGCTCCTCATTATCTTACAACCATTATTTTTCTTAAAATCTCTTCCAACATATCAATATTAGATGAAAGAGATTTGGTTGTATTATGTTGAGTTACATTTCATGTTCATTTGCAAGCTAGGATATCCATGGATTAGAATGTTTTGATTTTTTTATCATTTTTCTAATTATGGATAGAATTTACAATTACACTCTGTTTTGAGTCTAAGGTTTCTTTTCTTTTCTTTTTGACATAAATTTGATTTCATCTTTTGAACATAAGTACTAAAAAGACAAAACCTTCAAAAACATCAATAAAATACATACAACGAAGTAAGGAAGAGGTCACTTAAGCACATATAGTGCACCACACTTCATCAGTTTACTAGCCCTGGTTGATAATTTATGTTAGCAATTTAGGACACTAAATTGACTAGACATTTTGGCGTCGTTGTCGGGGAAGTGTAACTAAGTAGCCTAATTTCTTACATCTAAAAAAAATTAATAATTCTTGAGTATGCTCTCCTCCTGCACTTTGTGTGATCTGGAGGATCAGAAAAAGAATTGTTATGTAAAAAAAAAGAAAAAAGAAAAAAATGGAGACAAAATAAACTTCATCATTTCAGTTGATTCAATAAATATATATATATATATATATATATATATATATATATATGAAACCCAACTGCTTTGATAGGTTCAGCTGTCCAAGATTGACTGGTTATAGTCTGTAGTGGTCCTCAAAACACTGTATCCTGTTTTAATAAGATTTTGCAACCTAGCTGCGAATATGGCCTGATTCCGCAGCTAATTGGAATTCCGCAGCTGATTTCAAGGTTTAGCAGGTTAAAGGCATCCAATGAAGAAACTGACCACATGGGCATCTCCGGAATTTTCCCGACATGGATCCTATCCTAGTCACCCAGCCCAGACTAATAAAAAATCAGTTTAAAACCTCAGTCAAAGTCCTGTTTTTAGCATGTTTTTCTTGAAGTCTTTGTTGCCTGAAATTGAAAATCATTAATCCTTCTTATAAAAATTTACAATTTCAGAGAAAAAAAAAAAAAACAACAACAATCTATGGCTATCTTCAATCCTAGCTTTCAATGTGGCCTCAGTAGAAAATCTACATTCCTGTTCAAGCTTTGGCCTGAAACAAACCTGCAAAATCATAAAAAAAAATGCATTTAGAAGTGAGTTTATATCATAACGATGGTGGAATATGCATTGGAACCTTACATAGTCTAATCGCAAGATCTGATCCCAAACAAAATCCATGCCGTGAGGCAATTTATGTGGCTTTTTGAGGATCCAAGGAATAGGCATATAGAACATGTTATTATTTTGACGGGTGACCATCTCTACCGTATGGACTATATGGACTTTGTACAAAAACACATTAATAAGGAGGCTGATATCAGAATTTCATGTGTTTCAATGGATGACAGTCGCGCTTCTAATTTTGGTCTCATGAAAATTGATGATAGAGGTCGCGTGCTTTATTTTAGTGAGAAGCCTAAGGGGTCTGATCTAAAAGCTATGAAAGTGGACACAACAGTGCTTGGTTTGTCACCCAATGAGGCTGTCAAAAATCCATACGTTGCATCAATGGGTGTATATGTCTTCAAGTTAGACATTCTTCTCAAGCTTCTTAGGTTTAGATACCCGACTGCCAATGATTTTGGATCAGAAATTATTCCTGCATCAACAAAAGAATGCAATGTACAAGCATATCTTTTTAATGATTACTGGGAGGACATAGGAACAATCAAGTCATTCTTTGACGCAAATTTGGCTCTTGGAGCTCAGGTTCCAAAGTTCTGTTTTTATGATGCCAAGAAGCCAATCTTCACATCACCCCGTTTTCTGCCATCAACTAAAATAGAAAAATTCCAGATACTGGATTCAATAGTTTCACATGGATGTTTTCTTCAGAAATGCAATATCGAACATTCCATTGTTGGAATTCGTTCACGTCTGGAATCTGGTGTTGAATTGAAGGATACCATGATGATTGGAGCTGACTATTATGAAACAGAGGCTGAGATTACAACCCTCCTAGCAGAAGGGAAAGTACCTATTGGAATTCGGAAGAACACAAAAATAAGGAATTGTATCATTGACAAAAATGCAAGGATTGGAAAGAATGTTATGATTTCAAACATTGATAATGTACAGGAAGCGGATAGACCCTCACAAGGCTTTTACATCCGCTCAGGGATAACTGTAGTACTGAAAAACTCAATAATCCATAATGACACCTTAATCTAGCAAATGAGGCCTGGTTTTGTCTAGGTTCTTTCAATCAGGTTGCACTGAAGGAAGAATAAGAAGGCATATTTTTGCTGAAGAAATCGAAGAAGATACTAAAGAATGGTTACATCTGTCTGTGCAGTGATCGCATCTAAAAAAAATTTCAAAATCAATTTCACAGCCGAATGTAGCAATTCAGGAAAACGCAAAACAGAGAAAAACGTCAAACTTTGAAAGCACGATTTGGCCAAACGGAGATGAATTTGGAAAAAATAAAACATGGGTTTTTTCGCCAATAGGGTCAATTAGATAACTCAAAAATCGTTTTAAGAAATTCGTGGCAGTCTGGGAGAATTTCTAGGTTCTTTGAAGCCCATTTTTGCCTGCCGCGTGAGGAAAAACGGTTTTCTGCACAGTGGAGAGTTTGAGAATGGCACTCTGCATTCATTTCACCCATAATCCAATTTCCTATATCTCAAGAAAGAAGAATTTCAATCGAAATCAAAGTCTATCGTGGCATTCAATTCACATTTCATACGATTTTGATAAATCGAAGAGTTCAAATCAACTTCGTTTACTCTCTGAATGTTGGATTTCGTGGTGATTAATTCTTCTCGAATTGCAATGAGCTTCCTTTGTATGAAAAGAAGGTGATACAGCCTACTATGTTCCAATGGAGAATTGCTCGCAAAGATTTCCACATGAGGATGAGAATGGCATTCAATGTTTTTAGTTTTTATTTTTAATTTCCTTATTTAATAAATTGTTTTGTTTAATAAAATTATATATGTATAATTTTTTTTTTAAATGTAACATATATAATATTTATAAATAAAAAAAAAAAAAAAAAATTGCATTTCTCTTTTTCAATTTTGTTATTTAAAAAAAAAAAAAAAATTGAATCAATGAAATGAATAAGTTATTTGCTCACTTTTCTGAAGGTATTGATTAATTTTGGACTGATGATGAAAGATGAATGGCTAACTTTTTATTCAAGATTTTTGCAGCTAAAGTCCAATTCCGCAAATGAAAAACCTCATTGATCAAATCAGCCTAACTTTCTCAGATAAAATCAAATTTTGATGATTCAAGTATCGTTGGAAAGGTCCTAACAAGATCTACACAGTGAGAAATCCATCATTAGAGTTTGAAATGGTAAATAATGAAATAAATTGCTGAAAAGAAGTAACCTTCAAACTTGAGGCACTAATTCCAAAACAGGTATAAATTCTTTTTATTTTTCCTTTGAGAACTTGTTTCATTAATACAAATTCTTAGTTTTGTGTGTAAATATCATAACTAGAGAGATTGATCACCTCTCTCCTTTGATAATCTTACATTCCATTGCAGAATAAGTATTAGTTTTTTTTGCAGGTTCCAAGAGGAAGGACAAATGACTACAAGAGAATGGTGTCTCTCTAAGAGACCAATTTGTCTCATAAAAGGATGATCAGCAACAAAGAGGAAATATGCTGATGCAAAATCAGATCCAAACACTTGAAAAAATTTCAGATACTATTGTCTCCATCACATCCATACCTCATAATAAACCATTCACCTCATTTCACTTCATATTTTCCATTTACATTCACATCCACTTTCCATTTCTTTTTGTCCATTCGTAACCCACAAATAAAAGCAAGAGGCTCATTCACATGCTTATTACCCATTACCATTTCTACTCTCCATTGCCATCTTCCATTTTCATCTTCCATTTCTTGTCATTTTCATTCCGCAAATAAGCCTTGCTTCAATGCAAATTATTGAGCCCATAGTCCTTTGAGTCTAAGTTCTTTGTAAAAACACCTTGAGGCTTGCATGCCTTAATGGCAAGTTCTCATGCTGACAAACAATGGGAATACATTAATGTCCCTTGTTCGTCAGATCTTCTAGGTGACTCGACATCGACAAAATCATTCGTACCTAGCAAGATGTGTTTGGGCATCTTGACTCTCATTGTCATCAATGGTGAGAGTTCTCGTGTTGACTAGTGGCATCCATTAATGACCACTAAGTCAACAATTTCCTACTATGTTCGACATCAGAACATCTTTTCACATAGTAGGAATTATGCCAATGAGTTTTGAAGACATGAAGACTATTATTTTCAGCATTTTGGAGCAGATTCAACAAGTTTTAGTAGGAGCAATAAAAAGTCATCTTATCTCTTTATCCATGACTCCTCTTGTTCAACCACTTGAAGAAGAATATGATCAGAATTTTGCAGCCACCACACATACACAACTCATCCACATTTAAGGTAAGTGAAGGTATGTTGTTTTCTAATTTTTAGTCATGTAATTCATTAGAATGCTAAAATAGTAACTTTGGAAAAATTCCTCACTCCCTTTTTCACATTTTCATATCTTTAGTTGGGGGGGAAGGGACATCATTTCATATCCACATGTCACACACTATCACATATTTTCATTTCATTTCCACCCACATATACTTCCCAACCAACTATTGTTGCAACATGATCCAAAAGATTATATGCCTTGCAAATGATCAATTCATTGATGAAGTAATTGATTCTAAATGTTTTCATGAACTTTGATGCAACAAAGAAAATAAAGCATTGTTACACAAGAACCATTGCTCAAAAAAATTGGTTGTCACACAAGAACCAACCATTAAAAAAAAAATGTTGCAATCAAATGTATTATACTTTGCCAAAAAGAAAATATCAAGAAGCAAAGTTTGGAACGAATCTATATGAGTCAAAGATCAACTCATGGACAAATGAATCATTGCAATAGTTGCATGAGGACATGCAACAACTTCAGTTGGGGGGTATGTTGAGTCTCAAAAGTGTTCTCCATATTTGTACATATTTCCATTATGTCATAACCATTTAGCTCTTATTTCATAACCATTTGATCTAAAACCCTACATCAAGTAACCATTTTCATAAATATATGGGTTAGGATCCTTGTTTTCCAAAGTTATTTATTTTATGTATTTTAAGTGAATTTATGATTAGAAACTAGAAAATTAACATAGTTTCATATATCTATATATGTGTTATGAGTTTTGTGACATGTGTAGGTCAAAAAGAAGACTTCTAGAAGACCCTTATGTGGCACTTTAAGGCCAAATTCGAATTTGATTGGAGAAGATCATGGGATCAAGAGAATGTGTCTCATTTCTTTGTTGTATTGAAACTCTAAGAGGATATGTGTCTCATTTCTTAGTTGTGTTGAAACTCTAGAAAGACATGTGTCTTATCATTTCCTATTTTGATTGTAACTCTAGAGATGGAGGGAGAGAGTCATGGACTCCCATTAATGAGATAACTCCTCATATTTTGTATAAATAGGAGAAGCTTTCTCCTATCATGGGTAATGAAAAAGTAGTGAAAAATAGGAGAAGAAGAGAAAGGAATAGAGAGTCTTTTGTAACAAAGCTTAAGATGGAATGGGATGTAGATTTGTGAGTTTTTCAATAGAGAAGTTAAGTTCCTTGATGGTGTTTTGATTACAATTTTAAGTAGCTGAAGAAGGATTACACCAAATTGGTAGCAGAGGGCCCCTGCTATCCAAGGAGGTTTCTACATGCTTTCTAGATAAGTAGTTTTTAATTATGTGTTGTTAGCTTTTAATTCATGTCTTGCATTATTTGTTTAACTAACAGATCCTCATGATATTATAGTTAGTCCTTTCTTAAAGTTTTTCCAACATATCTCTATTCATGGAATGGATTTAATTGTGACATCTTGAGTTACTAGCACTTTAGATTTTTTTGTTATTTAGATTAAAAGATCTTCATTATCTTACAACCATTCTTTTTCTTAAAAGCTCTTCCAACATATCAATATTAGATAAAAGAGATTTGGTTGTATTATGTTGAGTTAATTAGCATTTTCTATTTTGCAATTAGATTAAAAGATCCTCATTATCTTACAACCATTCTTTTTCTTAAAAGCTCTTCCAACATATCAATATTGGATGAAAGAGATTTGGTTGTATTATGTTGAGTTAATTAGCATTTTCTGTTTTGCAATTAGATTAAAATATCCTCATTATCTTACAACCATTCTTTTTCTTAAAATCTCTTCCAACATATTAATATTAGATGAAAGAGATTTGGTTGTATTATGTTGAATTAATTAGCATTTTCTGTTTTGCAATTAAATTAAAAGATCCACATTATCTTACAACCATTCTTTTTCTTAAAAGCTCTTCCAACATATCAATATTAGATGAAAGATATTTGGTTGTATTATGTAGAGTTAATTAGCATTTTCTGTTTTGCAATTAGATTAAAAGATCATCATTATCTTACAACCATTCTTTTTCTTAAAAGCTCTTCCAACATATCAATATTAGATGAAAGATATTTGGTTGTATTATGTTGAGTTAATTAGCATTTTTTGTTTTGCAATTAGATTAAAAGATCCACATTATCTTACAACCATTCTTTTTCTTAAAAGTTCTTCCAACATATCAATATTAGATGAAAGAGATTTGGTTGTATTATGTTGAGTTAATTAGCATTTTTTGTTTTGCAATTAGATTAAAAGATCTTCATTATCTTACAACCATTTTTTTCTTAAAAGCTCTTCCAACATATCAATATTAGATGAAAGATATTTGGTTGTATTATGTTGAGTTAATTAGCATTTTCTATTTTGCAATTAGATTAAAAGATCCTCATTATCTTACAACCATTCTTTTTCTTAAAAGCTCTTCCAATATATCAATATTAGATGAAAAAGATTTGGTTGTATTATGTTGAGTTAATTAGCATTTTCTATTTTGCAATTAGATTAAAAGATCCTCATTATCTTACAACCATTCATTTTTTTAAAGCTCTTCCAACATATCAATATTAGATGAAAGAGATTTGGTTGTATTATGTTGAGTTAATTAGCATTTTCTGTTTTGCAATTAGATTAAAAGATCCTCATTATCTTACAACCATTCTTTTTCTTAAAAGCTCTTCCAACATATCAATATTAGATGAAAGAGATTTGGTTGTATTATGTTGAGTTACATTTCATGTTCATTTGCAAGCTAGGATATCCATGGATTAGAATGTTTTTTTTAATCATTTTTCTAATTAGGGATAGAATTTACAATTACACTCTATTTTGAGTCTAAAGTTTCTTTTTCTTTTCTTTTTGACATAGATTTGATTTCATATTTTGAATATAAGTACTAAAAAGACAAAACCCTCAAAAACATCAATAAAATACATACAACGAAGTAAGGAAGAGGTCACTTAAGCACATATAGTGCACCACACTTCATCAGTTTACTAGCCCTAGTTGATAATTTATGTTAGAAATTTAAGACACTAAATTGACTAGACACTCTGCTCCTTTATTGAGTCCACCTGATTATAGCAGGGATTTCCTTTTGTATCTTGCAGCAGCAGAATCTACCATTGGTATGGTTCTGGTTTAGGAGGACGATGCTCTTGCAGAGCATGTTATATACTATCTTAGTCGAGGATTGGTAGGACCTGAACTCCGATATACTCCGATAGAGAAGCTAGCTTTAGCAGCTGTTCATGTTGTACAGCGACTCAGAAATTATATTCTTCTACAAAAAACTTATGTTTTGGCAACCGCCAATCCATTTCAGTTTGTTCTCAGTAGGCGAGTGATTGGGGGCAAATACAATAGATGGATTGTGATTTTGCAGGAATTTGATCTTGAGTTTATGTCTGCCAAGTCCAAGAAATCATTGGTTTTCGTGGAATTAATCTCTAAGTTGCCCTGTGGAGAAGAGATAGTCTATGACGAATCCTTCCCGGATGAACATTTATTTCTCATCTCTCCACAGGATCCTTGGTATGGAGATATCATTGTGTATCTTCAGACTGCGAAGTTTCCCTCTACCTTTTCGAAATATGAGCGCCGTAAGTTGCGTCACTTGGCTAAAAATTACTTGATTATTGGTGATGCTTTATACCGTCGAGGGGTTGATTCAATCCTGAGACGTTGCTTAACTCTCGAAGAAGCTGAGGCTGTGCTAAATGATTTCCACAGTAGAGCTTGTGGTGGTCATTTATCTGGGCTTGCTACAGCCCAAAAAACCTTGCGTGCTGGATACTTTTGGCCTTCGATTTTCAAAGATTGTATGGAGTCAGTCAAAAAGTGTCATCCGTGTCAAGTCTATACTCGAAAAATGCGTTCTCATCCAGCTCCGCTTTTTCCAGTCATTACTGTCGGTCCCTTTACAAAGTGGGGTATCGATTATACTACTTGTAACCCGCCTTCGGCTAAAGGTCACAAGTACATTATTGTAGCAGTAGACTACTTTACGAAGTGGGTCGAGGCTATGCCTACTTTTGGGAATGATGGTGAGACAGCAGCTTTTTTTCTTTTCAACCAGGTTATTTTTCGTTTTGGTATTCCTAGAGAGATTTTCATTGATCATGGCAGTCATTTTCAGAATAGCATGATGGCTGAGTTGGCTCTAAAATTAGGTTTTCGGTAGGAGCATTCATCTCCGTATTATTCTCAGGCCAATGGGCAAGTAGAAGCCGTGAACAAATCCTTGAAGACTATTCTTCAAAGGAAAATTAATAAAGCTTGATCCAACTGGCATATCATGCTGTATCCTGCACTTTGGGCATACAGGACGTCAGTGAAAACTACAACTGGCTTTACTCCGTTTCAACTAGTTTACGGGCTGGAATCCATATTTCCCATTGAATATGAGATTCCTTCTCTTAAGTTAGCTGTTGAGCTTCTTCCTAACACTTCTAGTCTTGAAGAACGTCTCCTTCATCTGGAGCATCTTGATGAGCAGCGTTGGGATGCCGCCACGATGAATGAGGCGCATAAGAAACGAGTCAAAGTTCAGTACGATAAGGCGGTCAAACCTAGGGTTTTCTTAGAAGGCGACCTCGTCTTGGTCTATGCCCAAGAGAATGATGCCCTGGGCACAGGAAAGTTTAAGTCTATGTGGTATGGCCCCTTCATCGTTAAAAAAGTCCTTAAAAAAGGAGCATATACCTTGGTTGATTTTGAAGGAAATGAGTTGCCAGAGCCCAAAAATGGGCTCTATTTGAAAAGGTATTATGCCTAGGCTTCGGCCTGGCATCTTACTTTTGTATATAGTTAGTTTTGTTTTGTACATATCTGGTTTTTAGGTCTTTGATGAGAAGGTGATGTTTTTGGTCTGCTTTGGCAGGTTGTGTCGAATGTCATGAGTCATTATGGTTTTTCCAATAGTGCTAGTAGACACACCCGGAACTTGGCTTCCGCAGCTTGGGTGCTTCATCGTCCACCCGGTCAGCTGTTAGTATCAAGAGGAATCTGCATTGGTCCTGCTTCCAATAATATAGCAGAATACACTGCAGTTATTTATCTACTCTCGGAGGCAATATCTTTGGGTGTTGATTCGTTGGTAGTTTTCTTAGACTCCCAGCTGGTGGTGTCGCAGTTGAACAATACTTATCGGGTTCGAGATCCATTTTTACTCCGGTTGTTTTTTAGGGTACGTTTGTTACAAAGATCATTTCAATTTTTAACTTTAATTCATATTCCTCGAGCAAACAATTGGATGACAGACTCATTAGCTAATCAAGCAATTGATTGGCATATTAATCATTCCATACATTAAAATTTAATCATCAAAAACATCATGCATTTTTTATACATTTGTCACATCACATAAAAAATCGGTGTATATATATATCATCAGAGTGTTCAAAAAACTATACAAAATTTGGATCCATAAGTCATACAAAATTAGGGCTTATGCCCGATCATGTTCAGTATCAAAAATATACATTCATCCACTAATCATATCTATCTACTCCTGTGGTCCCTGCCCAAAATTCGTGTTCCTATAGAACACGATTGCAGTAGCGACTCGGCGGAATAATCGCACCCAGTCATGTGGTACTCCCACTACCCATCTCTGGATGGCTTCAGGTAGATCTTCCACTGTAGCCATAGGCACTTGGCAAGTTAAACCCTCCAAGTTCCTCTGTACAGCATGGAGGGTCCTGTCTGGGTCTACAGTATCCGTCTCGCCTCTGCGGCGCTTATGCCGTGGGTAGCCCTCAGGACGGACTCGTCCAATATCTGTATCATGGTCATCATAATATTGTAAGTCATTTTGAATCCAATCAAAAACATGTTTTGTTTTCACATTTTTTCATATATCTTGAAAAAATCCAAAAAAAATCATATAATTAAAAAATGGCAATCTTACCAATTGTGCCCCATGCCGTGCCAGGTGGAAGGACGAGGTTTGGATCACTGCAGAAATCCATCCTGGCATAGGGGTAGTCCTCCACTGCGATGACTTGTTCCGCCCACCATTGGAAGAACTCGTCATCCCAGGTGGTTCGGGGAACTTCACTTCCCCCCAGTCTCTTCATCAGGTCAGCCCATCGGGCAATTCTTGGGTCTCTTGGGCTGTTGATGGAAGAGATCACTTTGGGTCGAAGCCCAGGAATCTTCTCAAAGAAGAATGTCATCAAGATGGTCCCATACCCGAAATTTTTTGTTTTTGCTTTTCAGATGGAGGTCAGTTGTTGCTTCATGTTCATTAATAGAGTTGTACACCAATCATACAGGTGAGCTAGGCATTCCACAGCTATGCTCATCTGGGTCCTGGATGCCTGATGCAAGGAAGAAGATCCTGCTACCCTGCCAATGGTAAACAGGAGAATATTCATGTGTAGATCTCTCAAATCTTTGATAGCAATCTGAGTCCCTACTTTCTTGGACCCCTCTACACAGTAGACGTGGACATAGTCATCCACAGTAAGCCCTCCCAAAGGCTTGTTGTGAAAATCTACTGGGTCTCCCCTCCGTGAGAGTCCAAAAATGAAGTAAATGTCTTCTACCTCTATGTGTATGGGCATTTGATCTATCACGAAGCAATCTTCCTCCGGTTCTCAATAATTTACTAGCATTTCAAGTAACCGGACATTATTCTTCATATTTGGCATTTTGATAAATTTGAGTAATCCACAATTTCGGAGGATATTGAGCGATAGTTGATCTTGCATTACTTCATTATCAATTGCACTATGCTCACGTTCCCTCCAGGTGATATTCATCCTGAAAAAATTCATTCATTTGTCCATTAGAAACGTTTTTTTACATTTCAGGTTGCGCATACACGACTTACCCTGTACACAGTAGCGTATATACGCGACTTGGTCCATACGAACCCGCGTATGCGCAGAGCCCTAAATTAAAACAAATATTTCTACGGTGAAATTTCCAAATTTTAACTCTATTAATGGACAAAATTGATAATAATGATGGATTAAGAGCTTACCTGACTGATTCGGCGAAGTTTGATCACCGATTGCTCCAGTTTTGACGAAAGAGACTTTTTCTCCAGAGCTCTTTTTCCCAAATCAGCAAGTAACAATGAACCAAATATGAGGTAACATGTCTATTTATGCCCAGAAATTGAAAATTTTTGCAAAAAAATTGTTATGCTTATTTTTTCAATCTATCTTAAGCTGCATAACCCAGATGCTTGTAAGTGCCTAAATTGGTATATTTTCAGGTACATTTTGATGAAGTTGAGATTTTTTCAGTTTTTGATCCATGACTGCTGACCCGTCATGGCAAGTATATGATCTTCACTGGCATATAGGTCAGGGAATCCACTTTCCGTGGCATTTTGCATACTAGCCTCCATTCTGATCACTTTCCCTAGGATCGATCCCATCAAGTCATGAGTATTTCACCCATTTCACTCGCCGATTATTTAATCATGACTTGGTGGTAGAGCCTTCCTTTACATGGGCTTCCTAGTTAGTTCCTTGCTAGCACTTGTTGCCCATGTTGCATTTCCTATAGGTTGGGAGTCCTCTTTAGTCCTGTCATAACTTATGTGTTGAAGCTTCATTATTCTTCTTTTTCACTATCATTTTTTCTGGCTATTACCCTAGAGGCTCCCTGGTGTTGTTGAGTTGTACTACTGCATTGCATACTGGCTACTTATTTATCCTGGCCTTTAGCCGGCTTCATTTGGACTCGATGTTTAAGCCATCTTTTGACCTTGACTTTCTGTACAAGTTAACCATTGCATGCACTTAGCTATCGCGACTTGACACCTTTTTTACCCATGGATGGAACATTCCTTTGAGTATCGTTTACCAGTTTTCGCCACCTTGCATTGAGCATAGGATCGTTCCTATCCCAGGAACTAGTGCATTTGTTTCTTGATACTCGTTCTATCCATTGTACCATAGCATTATTTTATTCTTTTTCAGACTTATTATATGAAAAAGACAAAAAAATCAAATATAAAAAAAAGAGCAAGAACGAGATGTTACTTCGTAATTTGACGGCAGTACAGTATCAGTTTGTCGCCCTTGAACAAAGCACATACACTTATATATTTCCTTCATTTGGGATGGTTTTAGTTTTGACCTAGGTTCAGCTTTTGCCTTGTTTCACTGGTCAGTCCTCCCCCGATTGGTTTTCTCTTCCAATCATATGGAGAGTTTGTTTTTGCCTCCTGCATAACAGACTTATACAATGTCATTTTTACTGCCATGGTCATCACGAGTCGTGCTTTTGTTCAAGGGAAGTTTAACCAGAGTCGGTCATTCTGCGGTGTCTCTTGACTCATTATTCAGTTGGCCTTCCCGGTCTTTTCAGTATCTTGTTCTATCACATCAGATGTCTTCGTCTTCTACTCGTGCCGGTTTGAGAAGGTCTCCATTGACTTCTTGCTAGCGAGTTTGTCTCTCATCGACTACGACATATTGCTCTGAGAGTAAACCTAGAGCCGCACCCTGGCCCTATTTCCATCATTGATAGGTGACCTTGTGCTCAGCATTTGATCATCATTATGGGTCTTTGACTAAGTGGTTTCCCCTGTGTTCAACATCAGCATACATTATCACACTTTGGATTCGTGCAATACCTTGATTTCCATTTGACCCTATCGGTGGATATCTTGCCTCTGTGTTAGCTTTCATTATTGGTTGGTTCAGAGGGTTTCTTTCGTGCGCTAGCTTCATCTTGTGCATGTCGGAAATGTACTTCGGTTTGGTTCCATCACCCTGCTTCGTCTGATTCCTTCCAAATCTTGGCCTGCGGGTTACACTCGCGCTGGACTGATGTGGGATGCTTTAATGCCTTCCTTCCAGCAGATCTTTTCCCATCGACTCTAACTCATTGCTCTGGGAATAAGGTCTAGAGTCTTTTGTCAGTACCTTAGGGTTTGCAGTCATCAGTGGCAGACTCTTCGCTATCGACAGTGGGGATTCATCATTGCCTCCTGATTGGTAGATTCTTCCAAGTGTTCGACGTCAACTCATTCATTCGCACTTGTTAGATTGTATCGGGGCACCTTGACACTCATTTTCATTATTTCCAGTTGTCTTAATATCGAGCACTAGATATATTATTGGACCTAATCAAACGATTACATGGTCAACTTCTACCTCTTCGCCCCGCTTGTTGACTACAGGACCCCAGCGCTCTCTGAGCTCGACCTCGTTGCATTAGCATCTCTAGTTGCATTAGCATCTTTCAGCTCAACTTCGATACCATTCGGGCCGCGTTGATGTTGCCCACTCTTATATGTTGGTGTTGTCGTACGCAGCATCCTATATGTTGGCTCATAAGGCAATATGATGCTGGGTGTTGTCCTTGATGACAACCCACTTGATAGAGTGTTGTCCTTGAATGACAACCCACTTGATGAAGATGATGGCAACCTACTTGATGAAGTTGTGTTTGATAGAATATGTCTTGATAATCTTGCTAAATGATGTAAATCTGATGTATCTACAGTGAGTACAAAAGGTAATGTAGAAAGGAATTCAGCATGTGCTAGATCTATGATGAAAAGAGTATGTTTGAAGGCATACGCGGATTTTTCTAGGAGAAGTCGCGTATGCACGCGAGAAATAACGTGCCAAGTCGCGTATGGGCAAAAGCGCTCATAAAGTGCAAAACCAGGGGTAACCACCATGGTATTGACCCATTTTATTGAGTAATGATTCATCTATGTGACCCCGTCCAGGAATACCATCAGAAGTAATGTGGTTTTGGCTCATGGTATTGAGAAAGGATAAACCTATATAAGGAGAAGAAATTCATTGTGCAAATGATGGGTGTGGGTGCAAGACGTCTGAGCTTGAATGAATACTTCTCTCTGAAGTATATCTGAATGGAAAGGGTTATAGTTGAATGATAGATCTGAATGCATGATGCACCAATGAAGAAAATTATGAAGAAGGGTATCTAGATCTGAAATGTATTTGTATATGCTAGATCTGTTTATGGAATGCTTAAATCTGAGATGAGGCGAACATCTGTCTGAAGAAAAAGGGTTAAATCTGAACTGAATATCTGATCTGAAGAAGTATGTTGCTCTATAATGACTGAAGATGTATACGCTAGTTCGGAACAGCGGAAGTGCGTATATACGCGGGTTTGGTAAAGCGAAAGCGCGTATCTGCCCTGAAGTATAAACAAATGTATACGCTGGTTGATGTGAACGGAAGCGCGTGTATACGCGGTATCAGTGAAAGGAAAGCGCGTATGCAAAACTAGGGTTTTCTGAAGTTTGTGGTATGAAATGTCTGATCTGTTCTGCTGTGATACTGCTATCTATCTGGGTTATCTGAATTGACAAGTATCTGTTGGTGATGTATGTTTGAGCTTAAAAGTATGGAGTGGGTCCAGTCTGAAAATATGATGAAACGTGGCCTGCAAGTTGTGTTCTAAAGGAAGCTTTGGATCCAGTGTGAAAATTGATGAAACGTGGTCCATAGAGGTGCTGAGGGTTGTAGCCTTCAGTCAGGGGGTCGTAGCTCCCTTCCAGGTGAGGCTGGTAAACGAGATCAGGGGGTCGTAGCTCCCTTCCAGGAGAGGCTGGTAAACGAGTCAGGGGGTTGGAGCTCCCTTCCAGGAGAGGCTGGTAAACGAGCGCAGGTGGGTGCCTGCGTGCTGGTAGGAGTCTGCACCAGCACATATGTTGTAAGATGTTTTCTCTATAATAAATTATTGAAGGCTGAGCAACTGCAGCGGTGGTTTTCTCCCGACTTGGGTTTCCACCTAAAAATCCTGGTGTTCATGTGTGATGCTTTGTGTGATGGTTTATTCGGTTCTTACTGCACATGTTTACTGTTTATAGAACATCTAATGAATGAATGATGGAATGATATAAGTGAAGAACTAATGGCATAATTAGATCTCTGTGTATATGCGAGTTTTATGAAGGATATCCGCGTGTATACGCTAGTTGGCTTCAGCAAAGTAGCGTATGGGTTTTAGAGCATGAAAAAGTAAAAAGTTTTAGTTTGCCCTAAATACTGATTCACCCCCCCCTCTCAGTATTTTTCCCAACAATTGGTATCAGAGCAGGTTCTTCTGCAGAAGCTTGATCGCTTGAAGGAGATCCGTCGTAATGGGAAGTCAAGAAGGAGTAATGTCTATAAAGCCACCTCTATTCAATGGAAGCAATCTAATATTCTGGAAGGTACGAACAAAAGCATATCTGCAAAGTCTTGGTGCAGATGTATGGGCAATCGTGGAAGAAGGTTATCAATACCCGGCAAGTATTCCTACTGATGCAGCTGAAAGAAAGAAGTATGAAATCAATGCCAAAGCAATGAATGTCTTATTGGGAAGCATGTCTGAATCAGAATTTGCTAAAGTGATGCAGCTACATTCAGCAAAAGAAATATGGGACAAAATCATTCTAAGCTATGAAGGAGACACAAAGGTAAAAGTGCAAAACTCCAAACTCTTAGAATTGAATATGAAAATTTGAAGATGCATAGTGATGAGAGTGTTGCCAGTTTCTTTCTTCGTCTGGATGATATTGTAAATCGAATGAGAAATTTGGGAGAAACCATAACTGATACTACTCTGGTGGAAAAGGTCTTAAGATCCTTGACTTCAAAATTTGACTCCAAAGTTTCAGCTATTGAAGAAAGGCAAGATCTGCAAGCGCTTACTATTGTTCAATTACATGGTACTCTGACTGCTTTTGAAATGAGACAAGGAGGTCCTTCTCAAATAAGAGAAGCTGCTTTTAAGGCATCTACAAAAGGAAAGGAAAAGGAAGTTGTCAAAGAATCCAACTATATATCCGATGAAGAAGAAGCGAATTTCGTGAGAAAGCTCCAACTAGGTACTGGAAGGTTCAAAGGTAAGCTTCCCTTCAAATGTTTTGAGTGTGGAAAAGTTGGTCACTATGCTGCTAAATGTCCTTATAGAGAAAAACATGGTAAAGGGAAACAATTTGAAAAGAGGAAGAGTTATTATTCAAATGAAGATGATGATGAAGTGTCCAGTGAAGATGAAGAAGATACTGACCAAGCTCTACAAGTGCTCATGGCAAAGAAGCAAAAGAAGAAGGTTACTCAAGGAAAGGAGATACCTCAGAAATCATGTATAGCAGAAATTGAAGAAGATGAAACAGGTATTGATCGTTGTTCTTGTATTTTACTTACCTGTATATGCAAAGGCAAAGATAGTGAAAGTAACAGTATGGATCTAGAAGAAGCTGTCAAGATTAAAGTTGAAGATCAACAAAAATCATCTAAGGAGAGTGAAAGTCTAGAAGCAAATGATGAAAGTAATGATTGGTATCAATTTGAAAGGAAGGAATCTATCTACAAAGATGTGATCTCTAGGATGAATGAAAAGATAGAAACTCTAAATGGACAGATAGACAAGTATCAAGGATTGTACGCTTATACAACCAATCAAGGTGAAAAACTTAAAGCAAAAATCATCTCTCTGAAAGCAGATCTCGAAACATCAAATAAGAGGAATGAGGAACCTCTACAATCATTTGAAAAGGAAGGTCTTGAAGCAGAAATCATCTCCCTCAAAGAAGATCTGGATAAATCAAATAAGAAGAATGCAAGACTTGAAGCAGATCTCGAAGCATCGAAGAAGAAGAATGAAGAACTCTTACAAAATTTTGAAGAAAAAGGAAATGGGTTGAAAGAAGAGATTCTAAATCTGAATGATCAAGTAGAAGATGGAAGAAGGAAAGAAGAAAGCATGAAAAAGCAATGCCAAGTCTTGGAGGTGGAGGTAAACATTCTCAAAGGTAAATTAGAAGAAAAGGTTAAACTTTTGAGGTTTCAAGATAGTACTAAGATTTTGGACAATATTCTGAGTAATCAAAGGTCTCCTGCTATCAAACTTGGTCTTGGTTTTCATGAAACTGTTAAAGAAGAATCTAGTTCACATGGAAGTGCTAAAGATTCAAAGAAAGTCAATGCAAAACCTGAAGAGTTGAAAGAAACAAAAGGTCAACCAACAATCATGAATTCTCAAAGGAATTCATTCAAGAACGTTGAATGTTTTAAATGTCATAATTATGGGCATGTTGCAGCAAATTGCAGAAGCAGAACAATTCAGCCACAAAAAAACAGATTCTACTCAGAAAGGTACTCTGGTAGCTTCAAGGGATATTGTTTTTCATGCAACAAGTATGGTCACAAAGCAGCTGATTGCAATAGGAGGAAGAATAGAGAAACACACTATGATCCTTATGCTTACTTCTCTAGTCACGTGAGATGTTATGCTTGTAATAAGTATGGTCATGTGGAAAAGGAATGCAGGATGAACAGATATGAGAAATTGGATAACTTCCAGCACACCAATAGAAAGTTCAAACAAATCTGGAAAAAAATGGAGGACCGATCAGAAACGTAGGGAATATTGACCCTACTGCAGTCATCCGCTTCTGAAGCTTACTTCTCTGAATGACTGCAGAAGTAATGTGAGATACATTATGGGGATGTATCATCACAGGAGGAGCAATGTATGATGATTCTCATGGTTGATTTAATTATTTTGGTTATATGTATTTCTAGCTGAGCATCTGATATGAAGAAGACAGGTACATGAAGGACAAGTTCAGGGGGAGATGAAGGAATGTGAAAATTTCTATGCTTCACTTTCCATACGCGGGTTAGATGAACAAAAGTCGCGTATACACGTGAGTTACAGCAGACACAATCGCGTATGCATTAAGGATAAGAGAATTGGGATGACAGCTAAAGATCAAGAGTAAAGGTTCAGGGGGAGCATCAGTCTGACTGTTAATAACTGTATTATTGACTTTGTATCAGCTTAGTTTCTCAGTTCTAAATAATGATGATATGATACTTGGTTTCTTATGTTGAAGATTATGGATGAGTCCTGTTTTCTTTTTGATGAAGAGTATTCGTTGCTGAGATGAAAGTCTTATAATTCAGAGATAAGGACAGTTCATGCAGAGATTGTTGCTGATGACTTGTTGATGAAGGTATTCAGGTTGCACAAGTTAAGGAGGAGCACTAGTTCAGGGGGAGCAGCAGTTTTAATACTAATGATTGCATTGTTGGCACTATGACTTCTTATTCTTTGGTTATTATGATACTCATGCTCAAATGATGATGGCTTGATACATGGTTTATTATGATGAGACTTTGAATGAGCCCTGTTTACTGTTTGCTGAAGTTTATCTGTTGGATGAGATTGGAAGTCTTATGATGCAAAGATAATAATAGATCATGCAGAGTTTGTTACTATGGTTGAGACCTTTTCCCTACATATGTTACATCATGTTAAATCTTGAAGATCTTGATGTTATTGGACCACATGGATGATTGCTTGACACATATTTGAAGATGTTGTTCTGGTATGATAATTTCTCTTGGAAAGAATGTATTGAAGCTGCAAAGAATCTGAAGGCTTGGTTACTAATGTGCTTATGCTACAACCATTGGATGATGCTTGAAGACACAACTACACCGTTCTATCTATCTATATTCCAGGGAAGCATTCAAATATCTCAGAAAGAAGTTGAACACTGTCTTTCTCTCACAGAGGATCAGATCTGGTTAAAATATATAAGATGGTATTGGATACGCAGATTTCCTGAAACACAGTCGCGTATATACGCGAGTTCATGCACATAAAACCACGTATGTCTGATTGCTGACAAATTTCTGTTTGGGGTCAGCTTTCTTCAGCACAGCTGCAGTGCTGTTTGGTATCTCTGCTATCTCTGGTGGTGTTCCAGTTCTTATAATACTATTTCAATCTCTGATGTTTTAAAGATGCCTTGATGATTGGTTGAAAGTGTTCAGGATGCACAAACTAAGGGGGAGCCTTAGTCATATGGAAAGGATGCTTGGATGCACAAATTCAGGAGGAGCATTAGCTTTGCTGAGTATAATGCATTGTTGGCATTATGATGCTACTGATATATGATCTCTCTTGAGGTCTTTCTGGTATTAGTCATGAATAGTCATATTTGTAATTTGATGAAAAGGTCATGTTGAGACCCATGATGTAAAATTGTAATATTCAGTCATTTAAGGACTCGTCAAAATTTGTAAACCCACTTGGTTGGGTAGCTGAGTCAAATTTGTAAACCCACTTGGTTGGGTAGTTGAGTTTAGATGTGTAAACCCACTTGGTTGGGTATTTGAGTCTCATATGTAAATCCACTTGGGTGGATCTTTGATGTAAGTATGAGTCCTTGGTGATAGGAAAGTCATAGAGTTGTGTGCTTCATTGAAAAATATGTTTGAAGATTCAACATGAACTCAGGGGGAGCTTGGTCACTTCAGTGTACATCAGATCTGCAGAACGCTTCCTTCTACAAAAAGGAGAAAAACCTTGTGTTGGTTTTGGTCCGCCCTTTGCCCTTGAAGTCAAAGGGGGAGATTGACATGGTGTTTGAATGGTGTCAAAGAATGAGGAGAGTGACATAGTGTCATTGTGTTCTTAATGTATCTATCTGTTGTAGTGATCAAACACCATCGTGGTTGCCATCAAGTCCAAAGGGGGAGATTGTTGGCAATATGATGCAGAGTGTTGTCCTTGATGGCAACCCACTTGATAGAGTGTTGTCCTTGAATGGCAACCCACTTGATGAAGATGATGGCAACCTACTTGATGAAGTTGTGCTTGATAGAATATGTCTTGATAAACTTTTTAAATGATGTAAATCTGATGTATCTACAGTGAGTACAGAAGGTAATGATGAAAGAAAGTCAGTATGTGTTAGATCTATGATGAAAAGAGTATGTCTCAAGGCATACGTGGATTTGTCTAGGATAAGTCGCGTATGCACGCGGGAAACAACGTGCCAAGTCGGGTATGGGAAAAGGCGCTCATAAAGTGCAAAGCCAGGGGTAACCACCATGGTATTGACCCATTGTATTGGGTAATGATTCGTCTAAATGACCCCGTCCAGGAATACCATCGGAAGTAATGTGGTTTTGGCTCATGGTATTGAAAAAGGGTAAACCTATATAAAGAGAAGAAATTCATTGTGCAAATCATGAGAGTGGGTGCAAGATGTCTGAGCTTGAATAAATACTTCTCTCTGAAGGATATCTGAATGGAAAGGGTTACAGTTGAATGATAGATCTGAATGCATGATGCACCAATGAAGAAATGATGAAGAAGGGAATCTAGATCTGGAATGTATTTGTATCTGCTAGATCTGTTTATGGAATGCTTAGATCTGAGATGAGGCGAGCATCTGTCTGAAGTAAAAGGGTTAAATCTAAATTGAATATCTGATCTGAAGAAGTATGCTGCTCTATAATGACTGAAGATGTATACGCTAGTTCGAAACAGCGGAAGCCCGTATATACGCGGGTTTGGTAAAGCGAAAGCGCGTATCTGTCCTGAAGTATAAACAGATGTATACGCTGGTTGATGTGAACGGAAGAGCGTGTATACACGGCATCAGTGAAAGGAAAGCACGTATGCAAAACTAGGGTTTGCTGAAGTATGAGTATGAAATGTCTGATCTGTTCTGCTGTGTTACTGCTATCTGTCTGGGTTATCTGAATTGACAAGTATATGTTGATGATGTATGTTTGAGCTTAAAAGTATGGAGTGGGTCCAGTCTGAAAATATGATGAAACGTGGCCTGCAAGTGGTGTCCTAAAGGAAGCTTTGGATCCAGTGTGAAAATTGATGAAACGTGGTCCATAGAGGTGCTGAGGGTCGTAGCCTTCAGTCAAGGGGTTGTAGCTCCCTTCCAGGTGAGGCTGGTAAACGAGATCAGGGGGTCGTAGCTCCCTTCCAGGTGAGGCTGGTAAACGAGTCAGGGGGTTGGAGCTCCCTTCCAGGAGAGGCTGGTAAACGAGCGCAGGTGGGTGCCTGCGTGCTGGTCAAGTCTGCGCCAGCACATATGTTGTAAGATGTTTTCTCTATAATAAAATATTGAAGGGTGAGCAACTGCAGCGGTGGTTTTCTCCCGACTTGGGTTTCCACCTAAAAATCCTGGTGTTCATGTGTGATGCTTTGTGTGATGGTTTATTCTGTTCTTACTGCACATGTTTACTGTTTATAGAACATCTAATGAATGAATTATGGAATGATATAAGTGAAGAATTAATGGCATAATTAGATCTCTGTGTATACGCGATTTTTATGAAGGATATCCGCGTGTATACGCTAGTTGGCTTCAGCAAAGTAGCGTATGGGTTTTAGAGCATGAAAAAGTAAAAAGTTTTAGTTTGCCCTAAATACTGATTCACCCCCCCTCTCAGTATTTTTCCCAACAGGCTCCCGAGTTGCGTGATTGTACCATGTGTTCCACCCCTTATGATTTGGTACCTGGAGATTCAGTTACTTTTGTGATCAGACATGCATTTTCAGTATTATTGATCAGTTTGATATATGTGATACTTGGACATTGATTCCGACTTGTACTTCCGGGCCATGCTCAGATGATTCATTGTGTACTTTCAGTTCAGCTATACTTGTATACATTCTGGATCTATTCTGTACTTTCTATATGGATATATTTTTGACTGAGCATGGGTATGCCTGCCTCAGACATGAGTTGACTCTCTATTTTCTTTCATTGGTTTTTGGCAGGCTAAAATCTAGTGAAGTCCTCTCTTGTCCTCGTGAAGTTATTTCTATGCACATAATACATTTCGACCATCATGTACCCCTTCTGACCTCATATATTAGGGGGCATCTGTTATAGCATCATTTTTCACCCTCATGTGATTCATGATTGTCTCTTTGGCCTTGGGCACCCATTCCCACAAACTTGAATAAAAGTTCATAAAAAACAGTGTTTAAAATCCCATACGCGGATATGCCCAGACTTTTCCGCGTGTATACGCGAGTCCAGAGATACTTTTCCACGTATGCCATTAAAATCATTAAAAAATATATAAAAATCCCTATTTTCGAGGCTGGGTTGATGGTTATTCCCGTAATTCAACCACCCCAGCCCGTGGCCAACTGTTTCCAACAGATTGAAACTACTTTGAGGGAGTATAAAAGCCCCTCACATGCATGGCCTAAGGGAGAGAGAAAATTATAGACATTATACTCTGTTGGAGCCCCAATTCAAGTCTGATTTCCCGTGCCTCCTGCACTTCCCGGATTTTTACAGGAAACCCTTGTTTCCTGGAGATGTTCATCAGCTTATATGTCATCTCGTGTGCACGAGTCTTGAAAGTATCCTAGCGAGGCAAGGGTGGGATGGATCCGGACAACGGTCTGTTTGAAGATCGTGGAAGGATTCAGGTGATCTCTCCACCTTTCTATTATTGTACATGTTGTTCGTAATGAAGAAGAACCATCTTGTTCCCAAATTCACGTGTTAATATCTGCTTGCATATGTGAAATGATTGTTAATTAAGCATTTATTATCATTTATATGATGTTTCACATGGATTACACTAACATTTAGGAGAGATATATGTTGTACAACTAGATTTCCGTGCATGTTCTTTCTTGATTTTCAGGTTGAAGAGGAAGAAGGGTTGTTGGGGGTTTGGACCCCGCGGGATCTACATAAAACGTAGGATTTACGGGTGAGTTCTATAATTGATGTTATCTATTTTTTAGCATACAAGTTTGGTTGTGTGAGTCCTTCTTGAATAGCATGCCCTGATCTGTGGAGGTTTTTGACCCAACGACCTCTAGGGAGTTATTTCCCGAAATAGGTGTGGGTCTACGAATTGATATAACACATGACCTAGTAACCTCTGAACCAGAATGTGGGTTATGGTAAAGTAGGATAGTGTGTTGCCTCAATGGGCCTAGGAATCCTCGACCGGTGAATGGCAGTATATATGGTAAATCCAGGAGGTTGTTTGTTCTCCAGCATGCCTAGGAATATCGGATTTGGGATATACGGTAAAGCTTGGAGAGTATGTCTCGGTTTAGGTCCTAGTGACCCCTGATTTGGACTGTGGGTTGAGGTAAAGCCTGAGAGACTAGGACATAGGAAAATTCCTCACGGTTTAGGCAGAGAGAATCCAATGATATACATACTTGTGTTGGCCTAGTGATCGGGTGTAGATCACAATAAATCATGTTTTATGTTGATGAGGGTGAGGTGGTTTAGCCTCGATATGCCCCAGATTTGTTCCTTTGGTTTGAGTCCCGCATTCATGCTTGGAATATGGCATGGGGGTGATTAGCTGAAGAGAGATTTGGATCAGCCAATCTATGGTCGTGTGGAACGTGGAAGTCCCATATGTGGTTGGTCTTTACATTCGTTAATGAGAAGCTCATTCCTTTGGTATTTGATGTATAAATGTATTGGTTTATTGTGGATTATATTGTTGTTGTAGCCATCATATTTATGTTGTTATTATGCTTGTTATGAGAATGTATTTTCAAAGTAGTGATATATGGCTCTCTCCATGCTTTTACTTGTATATCAATACAAATTGTATCTATGGTCAAATAAATTTTATTTCAGCTAATGATGTAAGGGATAAATGCTTCATAACGATTCTCAGATAAGTATGAGACCTCTACGCTCAGATCTATTGTTTACACATGTATAGTTTCATTAATGTTTGTGACATGTTTAACAAAATTCATGTCATGGCTAGGAGGGGTTCAGATTAGTTCTTATTGATTTGATCACTTATGTATCATTGTCCTGTTGTTATTTATCATCTTTGAACTTTTCATGAAGTTATCGACAGAGCACTGGGTTCTGGGCCTGAAAAGGTGGCTGAAATCTCGGGGACGTTGTCAAAGAACTAAGGAATTGGGGCCCTAAACACTGGCATGCAATGTTATCCTTGCGTCTATAGGCTCCTAGAGGCTGGCTTGCAAGCATGTTCCTACGGCTATGGTTCAAAGAAGTCAAAAGGCTAGTGTGAGCCAAGGGGTAAGAGGCCTGAATGTTTGGGTTACCTCGTGGGGGTGTTATTATTATTGTACAAGATTTGTATGTTGTCTTTCCATCGCTTCCACTTCCTTAAGGTCACCTAGGATGTTGAATCTCATTATAATAGCCTCTCATCACATGTTTACCCTGTTTGTCCAGTTATTTGAGTAGATGTGGGAAGAGGGTGTTAAAGAGTGGTATCAGAGTGTGGTTGCGCTCTCCTTCGGTAGTGTGTTGGTCATGCATTCAAGTTGGTTGCATATGTATTATTTATGCTTTTAATACATGTGCTTGTTGCATTTTCATGGTGTTTATCACTATTGTAGTGATGTCACCAAGTGAAGGTTGATGGTGTTGTTGTGGGATGTTTCATCATGACTGTATGGTTGTATATGCATTTGTTATTCTTGTGGGTTTCTATATTTTGTTATGCATGCTTTGTTGTGGTTAAATTGTTTGTGCATAAGGTCATTGTATGCAATTAGGTCATCCTGATGATGTTGGTATGTTGGGATGCTAATGTGTTGGTTGAGATAGAGCAGGAGATGCAGATCATTAAAGTGATGTTGCAAGAATGGGCTTTTGGGTAAGAGCAGGTCATCATACAAGTTTGTATGTTTGGCATGCAGGTATGTGATTCATGGTTTTTGCAAGCATTAGAGTTACTTATATGTTTGTCATTCTATTATTATTATGGTTACATATGTAATAAATTCTAGTTGATCAGCGTAGTCATATGAATTATGGTTATGTGTATGTCTTTCATTCTATTGATTTTATGGTTACATACATGACAGACATTAGCTAATTAGTGTGATCATATGTACATGCATTGGTTAGTCAAGCATGATATTAACTTTATTACTATGTTATATGTTGTTGATGAATATGTTATATGTTGAATTTTATTTAGCTCGATGATTATGTTATATATTGTTGACGAGTATGTTATATGTAAAATTATTGTTGTTATACGGTTAGTTAAATTTATCATTAGGGTTATAGCATTGATATATTGATGTTATATGTACCATGCTAAATTACTTTGGCCTAGGCAAATGGTTAGGGTTATGACATCCAGGGATGATTCAACTTATTTGTGTTATTATGTGATACTAATCTAGGTTGATTGTGCATTTGTGATTTTTATGCATGAATGAAAAACATTTATGAGCTTATGATGTGAATATGCTAGGTAGTGACTATTATGGATATCATGAACTTATTTATGTTTGAGTTGAGGTGTTAATAAGTTATATTTTTCTAATCTAGATTGATTGTGTGGACAAGACAGCCTCCCATGAGATACCTCAAGGTATGATTTTGATTATGGCATCTATTTGGTGTTTCAATGTTTTATTATGTCATCTATTTGGTGTTTGAGAGTTGGTATCTATTATGTCCTCTATTTATTCTCTGAATGTTTGATTACTTGCATGATATGAATATGTTCTTATAAGATTGCATGAAGAAATGATCTTTCTTTGAGATGGTCGTTTAACACACCTATGTTGACATAGTTTATATGTACTTGAGTGAAAGTAGGTGATAGTTGTAGTATTATGATCTTGACTATTAGTTGATTATCACATTATTGTTAGTCTTTGTAGAGGCTTATTTTAGTTAATAGATATGATGTCTTGGTATTTGGAACGTGTGATTGACATGTGCGAACAGTTGTAAGGAAACATGCTTGGTATTAGCATGACAAGGTAATGGTTTATGTGTTTATATAACTAAGAAATGGCTGATATGACAATACATAGTAGGACTCAATTGTAGCAAGGTAGATGGTAAAATACAAGAGTTGGGTAAGAATTCCTTTGGCTATGTTTGGAAACCATAATTCCAAATGAATGATTTCTTTGCATACAGTGAGTCTTTTTAAACCTAATATTGTCTGGAATTATGTGGACATGTCATATATTTATGAACATGTATTAGAAAGGTATAACAGTTGGTTTCTCGTTATGGCTTAATTCATCTAGGGATTGAAGTCCCTTGAGAGATGATATATGTATGTGTTTAGATACAAGGAAGTGTGTATGGCATAAAAAGGCAAGGTAACTAGTAAAATGCATGTTTATATTATACATTGACAATTATGTGTTTTTGGAAATATGATATAGGGAGTTCATGGCAGAGAGCCTTCCATGAAATCTTGGAGAAGGCTCAGGTTGGGATTTCTTGGGAACCATGGGGATTGAGTCATGGTGTTTGTTTCCAACCTTTCACTTTGGTATTTTTTGGTTTGTTGTGCTTTATTTGTGGCTTTGTTTATGTCTAGTGCAAGGCCTTGCCAATTTGTTTTTGGTGTCATATTTTTATTTATTTTCATGTTTTTGATATTGTTTTTCCGTGTTCTTACCTTTTCTTTGGGAGTCTAAGAATAGGTTGGGAGAAGAGGAAATTAGTGGAGCTCGAGGAGAGTTGTGTGGTACCCAATGGGTAATTAAAGACATAGATTAAGCTTTGTGCATGAGTAAGTGCAGGAGAAGGTAAGAATATGGCAGTTGGTTGGATTGTTTGGGTCCATTGTGGTAAATGGACAGTGGTAGTACATACATGAGAAAGGAAACAAGAAAGGTAAGGAAAATTAATATGAGGTGCTAGATTTCATGGATATGTTGGGAAATATTGTTCTCAATGTTATGCATACTATGCACGCATAGATGGAATTCTCTTAACCTAGACCTTATGATATCTAGCAATTGTGTTGTGATCATGACTATGCTGATGTTTATATATGTATGCATGTATGAATGTTTGTATGTCATGTCTGACAAGATCTTCATGGATTATGATTGTTTAATGCTAATGTTTATATGTATATATGTTGTGTATGTCGTTGTCTAAAAGGATCATGATTGTTTTATGCTAATGATTATATATGTATGTATCTATGTATCTATGTCACCATTTGACAGGGTTTTCAAGGATAATTCATGTCAATGAATGATTGTTTATGCAGGTGAATGGTGTGAAGAGGTTATTGATCTTATGAGGAATCAAGTGGGAAGAGTATCCTTGAAAAATCTATGAGTTCAGTATCATGTGGACATGAATTGATATTATAAGCTTGTAATATGCCTATGTTTATGTTATGGATAGCTAATGTTGAGGGGTACATGAGAGAAGTGAAAGTAGTGTGATATGTGGCATGTTAGGATGAGCATGGATAGTGGAAATACAATAGAAGAAAGGTTTCTTATGGGGTCAGTGTGTGGTCTATGGATGTGTAGTACTATTGTTGTGTATATGTTGTGGATGTTGCATATTCAATGATTGTACCTATGGTGATGTGTACATGTATCATATGTATTATTGTGTTCATATGATGTTTTATGTCTATTTTATATATGGTGTTGTGTGTATATTTTATATCTAGTGCTGCGTATAGATGGTGCTATGTACATGTTGGATATGAAATGTTGTGTACATACCATATCGTGCGCATATTTGGTATGCAGTGTTGTGTTCATGATTGTACATGTGGTACTGTGTGCACATGGTGTGGTATATATGTTGTACATGTGGTGTTGTGTACAAGTGGTATCATGTAGATGTCATGTATATGGCGCTCTGTACATGTGATGTCGTGTAGATTTTGTGCATGTGGTGATGTGTACATGTGGTATTGTGTAGACATTTTATAGGTGGTTTCATGTACATTTGGCATTGTGTACACGATGTGTAGGTGGTGTCGTGTACATGTGATGTTGTGCACACGTTGTGTAGGTAGTGTTGTGTATAGGTGCTACTATGCACATGTTGTGTTGTGTAACCAGCTCCAAAAAGAGATAGAAAAGAGATATCAACGCCTTAGAAATAAGCCACTTCGAGGGGGCAACCTCCAATACATTACATAAATGCACAATTCTTGGATGATACAATTTACAAAACCTCCTTTCTATATATAGGAGTCCATGGGGCCATAATGTAATCCTAGTGGGCCACAATGTAATCCTAGCCGACCTAACAATAATAATTTAAGGGCACAATAATAAAAAAATTTGGGTTAAAAGGGTACAATAATAACAATAAGGGGGGATACACTAACATACTAAGGGGCTACACTATTAATATAGGGACTTAACATTCCCCTCTCCTTCAACAAGTGTTGTCCTCAACGCTTGATTATTTCTTGATGCTTCTGTATAAAATTCTCATCCTCCCATGTGAAATATTCTACAAGAAAGTTCTTCCACTTGCTGAGATACTCTGAAATTGTTCGTACTCGTCGAGATCTTGTTTCTATGACTTCTTCATAACTTCTTTCGATGTTATGTTGATCTTCCCGTTGTTTCATTAGCTTCTGCACCAAAGTTGGGTTATCCTTTGAGAGTTGGAGAACTTGTTGTTGATGCTCGCTGTGATCTTCCACTAATTTATCATCCATATTAGCTATTATTTGATCCTTCAAACCATCCAACTTATCCTCCATTTCTACTTTTAAACCATCTATTTCATCTTCGATTGTTCTTCATAAGATCGAAACTTGTTGCACTTGGTACTTTAATTTTGATATCTCATACTGCAACTCTTCCTCTTCATGCGTCATAGTATAGATTTTTGAGGGATTAATGGGTACGGAATTATTTTTTGGAGGCATAATAGAACCTACTAATAACAAAATTTCTTCAATATGCCCTTGGAATCAATTCAACTTGATTCTTCAAACAAGACTTATGCAATTCGGAAAAATACACACCTTTTTCTTGCTTTTAGGAGCTCGCTATTGAAATTGAATTATCTCTGTAATTGAAAATCTTCGATATCTGAAATTTAGCCCTGTAGTAGCCCTCTGAAGCTTCTTTCAAATGCCACAGGTCTGACCTGATTTGGATTCTCCAAGACAAAGTTGTGTCCAATCTCCCACAATGACCTAATTCTGGACTGGTTCATTAGAGCGAACTTGTACGACTTGCCACGTGTTACTGTTTTGTCCTTTGTCTCTGAAATTGATAGCCAAGAAACTAAAGTCTATGTACTTGTGAACAATTTTTACAGCACTCCAATCCGATGCCCAGAGAGAGAGTTATTGAACTTTTCCCACGATCACCTCTTTGAGATGAAATTCAGGAGCCTGAAAAAGCACTACCTTCCACAGATCATATCTCAAAAAATATTGCGAACCAAGCTCTGAAATTTTTTGATGAATTTCCTCAGGATTTTAGCTTCGCACCATATGAATTTCAGATTCTGAACCTTCGTAGAAAAAACTTTATAGCGAAAATTCCACGATGACCTGTTTAGGAGCCTGAAAAAATACCTGACTTCCACAGATCATATCTCTGAAATTATTGCGAACCAAAATCTGAAATTTTTATACAAGCTTCCTCAAGATTTTTTCTTCGCACCCTAAAAATTTCAGCTTCTGAAACTTCGTAGAAAAACAGTTATAGCGAAAATTCCACGATGACCTGTTTGGAGCAGCGAAACCCTAGAATCCAAAGCTCTGATACCAAATGTTGTGTAACCAGCTCCAAAAATAGAAGAAAAGAGATATCAACGCCTTAGAAATAAGCCACTTCGAGGGGGAAACCTCCAATACATTACATAAATGAACAATTCTTGGATGATACAATTTACAAAACCTCCTTTCTATATATAGGAGTCCACGGGGCCATAATGTAATCCTAGTGGGCCACAATGTAATCCTAGCCGACCTAACAATAATAATTTAAGGGCACAATAATAACAAAATGGGGGTTACAAGGGTACAATAATAAAAATAAGGGGGGCTACAATAACATACTAAGGGGCTACACTATTAATATAGGGACTTAACATGTTGTGAATCTGGTACTCATATACATGTGGTATTATCTGCATGTCATACATGTTGTGTTGCAGCCATGTGGTACTATGTATGTGAATGGTGTAGTTGTGGTATTGTGACATGTGTATTCATTGTGTGGTACTCTATATATGTATATGTATTGTGTTGTGTTATGACCCGGATATAGTTGTATGTGTTGTGTTGTATTGTACACCGGGTGTAGGTGTATGTGTTATATGCTAGCGTAGGTGTATATATTATACACCGGGTGTAGGTGTATGTGTTATATGCTAGCGTAGGTGTATATATTATACACCGGGTGTAGGTGTATGTGTAGTATGTTGGTGTGGGTGTATGTGTTGTGATGTAAACTATGTGTATGTGATTGAAGAGAATCAAAGGCACTGGTGCTTGCCAGGTGTGGCAACCGATCCGGTGTGTGTACAAAAAGAACAAAGATAGAAGTAAGGACTAATGAAGGATAAGTATTATTATTTTATTTCAGTTCTATTATGCATGTGATCTACGATTCTAACTTATTATCGTTACATGTGATCTAGCAAGGAGGAGTGGGAATAAAATAGGTACAGAAGGATTCTTGGCATGTATCAATTTGCATCTATGTTTTCTTTACTAGATCTAGCATGAATGGTATTGCATGTGGCTATTTTTTGTCTTGGCATGGGTTTTTTCTAGGTGTGAAAATGTTTTCATCTTAGCCTTTCCATTTCTGGATGGCCATGGTGTTGTGGAGTTCTCATGTTTTGGTTTAGCTCGATTGTCAGATGGATTCGAAGCTTAGTGGGTTGGATCTCTGAATTGATATAACACATGACTTAGTAACCCCTGAACCATACTGTGGGTTTCGGTAAACCCGGATGGTGTGTTTCCTCGGTGGGGATAGAAATCCTCGATCGGTGAATGGTGGGATATGCGGTAAAGTCTAGAGGTGGTTTTATCTCCATTACGCCTAGGAATCCAAGGTTTGGGATAAAGGTAAATCCTAGAGTGTATGTCTCCGTTTAGGTCCTAGGGACCCCTGATTCAGACTGTGGCTTGGGGTAAATCCTAAGGGACTAGGAGACAGGAAAATTCCTCATGGTTTAGGTGGAGAGAATCTAGTGATATCCATACTTGGTTTGGCCTAGTGATCGGGTGTAGATCACAGTAAAGTCTGGTATATGTTGATGAGGTGGTTTAGCCTCAGTTTTCCCTAGATTGGTTCCTTTAATATGAGTCCCACATTCATGCTTGGAATATGGTACGAGGGTGATTGGCTGAAGAGATATTTGTCTCGGTCAATCTATGGTCGGGTGGAACATGGAAGTCCCATCTCCAATTGGTTTTAAATTCATTAATGAGAAGCTCATTCCATTGGTATTTGATGTATAAATTGAGTAGTTTATATGTTTATTCTAGTGTTGTTGTATCCATGATATTTTTGTTGTTATTATGCTGGTTATGAGCATGTATTTTGACGGTAATGATGTATGGATCTCTCCATGTTTTTACTTGTAAATGAATGCACATTTTATTTATGGTCAAATATATTGTATTATAGGTAATGATGTAAGGGACCAATGCTTCATAGCGATTATTAGATAAGTATGAGACCCCTATGCTCAGATCTGTTGTTTACACTTGTAGTTTCAATATTTGTGACACGTTCGAAATAAATCCCATCATGGCTAGGAGGGGTCTGGATGAGTTCTTATTGATGTGATTGCTTCTATATCATTGTCCTATTGTTATTTCTCATCTCTAAAATTTTCATGAAGTTCTGGGAAGAGGACTGATTTATGGCCCTGAAAAGGTGTCTCAAATCCCAGGGACAATGGCGTAGAACTAAGGAATTGGGGTCTTGGATGCTGACATAAAGTAATATTCCTATGTCTATAGCCTCTTGGGTGCTGTCTTGCAAGCACTTTCCTACGTCTATGTCTCATATAGTTCAAACAGTCAGTATGACCTAGGGGTAAGAGGCTTGAAAGGTTGGGTTACCTCTTGGGGGTGTTATTGTGTTTTCATTGCTTCCACTACCCTAAGGTCACCTAGGAGGTTGAATCTCATTATAATAGCCTCTCGTCACATTTTTACCCCAATTGGCCGGTTACTGGGGTAGATGTGGGAAGAGGGTGTTACATTTTCACTGAGGGGTTTTACATCTTCCCCCCCCCCTCGAGTGAAACATAGTTCTTGGTGTTTTCCTCGTCTTCCAACAAGCTGAAATATGTCTTGTGCATAATATCTGAATTCCCATTTCCTAGGTAGACTCTCTCAACTAAGGTAACCTGGTTAAACGCTTGATTTTGTAGCACTATACAGAGATTCAATTGGTTTCACCTACAGCCACAATCATTATTATTATTAGTTTCCAATCAATATTCATTTAAGAATGTATATACATTGTTCCAATATGCATTACAAACATTATCAATACCCAATATAAGTCATCAACATTCATCACAACCCAACAAGGGTCAGTAACTTGCATTCAGTAAGGGTTAGAAATCATCATTGTAGAAACCTCTTATTGGTAACAATCTCGAATAATACAATCAGTCGAACTCTGTTATTATTTTTTTAGCAAGTTTTTCCACAATTCAATTACGCCAAGTTAAAACATTTTCGACACATATTTGTTTATTTGTCAAGAACTTAATTTTCGTATAATCTAGATCATCTCCATTTGAGAATTTACAGTATGTGTGTCGAACATTTACTGTAATATTAACTTAATGTTGATATGAATGGAATGTAATGCTCCAGTCAGTTTAATTCTTGTAAAAGTTCTCTTGTTTTGTTTTTATAGTTGAAACTTTGAAGGGGTGTCTTCAGAACATTATTTCTTACTTTGATTTAGGATATAACTTTTCCTTAAGGAATAAAATGTGATGTCTTGATCCTTACTTAGTGCTTGAATCATATATTTAGTTTATGGTTGTGTGATATGTATTGTAAGGTAATTTTCCTTTCTCGGTTCTGAGAATCATTATTGTATTATTATATCTAGTACTATGCTTTTAAATGTTATATATGTATTATTCACACTTTAGGTAAGATTTAAGATTATATTCCTTCCTTGTCAAATTCGAGGCAGCTATATTTTTTACCATTTCTCTTAGTTATCCCTCTTTGGGTTATTTTTCTTAATTTTTTTTTTTTTATTTTGTAATTTTTTTTGGCACCAAACTAGGATTTCACTTTGCACCATTCATTCAATCTGGTCTTGAGCCATCTTATGTTGTAGGTGGTTGACGATATTTTTACGCGCCTCTTCTTCCATATATAGTTGTGAAAATTCTCGCTTTTCATTTGTATGGACAACACCCTCACCACGCTAGTATGATCTAGTTATTTCCTTATATATTAGTTTTCAATATGTGTCTTACTTCATTTGGTCATCTGATCATTTCAATAATTGGTCTACACTGGAGCTTGTGAATGTTTATAACACACAAGAATAACTAGTCATTTACAGTAATCACACTTGTTATTATTCCCTTCCTTATATATATATATATATAATGTTTTTTATTTGTAGTCTCCTTGACAGCTTGCTACCAACGATTATCATCATTTCATGATATCCAATGTCATAAACTGCTTATCATTTTCACAACAGATATTATCCTTGTCCCTATTGAGTCAATCTAGTCATGTCCTTGTTAATTACCTATGAAAGTCTTGATCAGGGTTTATATTTAAGTTTTAATTTATTTCCAGCATCCTCGAGTCTTAAAGGAGCAATCTAATATTAAATGAGAGCACCTATAACTATTCAAGATAAAAATACTACATAAAATAAATGAAAGAGAAGAGAAGGATTTCATATCACCAAATCTTACCACAATATTTTGTCTTGTATACCTCACTCATAATTTTTCTCTTAAATTCCTTCTTGAGATTTACATTTTTTTTTATCTCTACTACCTATTAATGAAGGTATCTGGAGAATTATTTTCCCCATTCATCCTCCATACTTTTAAGCCTCCTTTACATATGGTGTTATTGTGTTTATCTTAGATAGATTGATTTTGTAAGCATAAGTTTTGTAAGACACCTCCTCTCACATATACCCACTTTCACCGGCTTACCTAGGGTAAACATTAGATTAGGGGCTACTATAATAAGACTCAACCTTCTATGTGACCCTAAGGAAATAGAGTCGATAACTTGAGACCATACTTACTTCCCTCAGGTGCGATAGGACCTCCAAGAGTAATCCAACCCCTTCAGGTGTCCAACCCCTATGACAACTCACCTTTTCCCTGACCTAGATACCAAGTTTCTCCCTTGCCAAGGCCTCCATGTAACTATAGGTTCCTATTTGCTCCCATACGCATGCATCAATGTGGATGTGGCCTTTTTCTATCAATGATGTGCTCGCATTTGCGATAATTAAGGCTATTTTCCAGTACTGGGGCTTAGCCTCAACCTAAAAAACTATGAAAGTTATAGAAATCATAAAGGACATGAAGAAAATGCTTATAAACCAAAAACTTGAACCAGGACTTAACCTGACCATCCTCAACCAGGACAAAAATTCTGTCAAACACTTGGTATATATGCAACCTACGAGACATGAATGCATGTTTGAATATAAGGGATTGAAAAATCATCTAATTTTTAACAAGAAGGGTCCTTACCTTCTCTCATTAGCTTTCATAACACCAATTAGTTCTTGCATTCATCATTTATTCAGTTATGAGTGAAAACATGAAAAGAGCCATGACTAATATTTGTCATAAAACCATGCTTATAACCCGCATATAACTAGATAAATAAAAATAAGAGAACAACCTTAAAAGCAACATAATAACTAGTACATTTCCTTACCAAAAGAAAGAGAAACTTAGCTTTTATTAACCATAGGAAAATACCAACCAGTTTCAAGACTTCCACTTTCCACCTAACCATAGATTGGTCGAACCAAATATATCTTCAACCATTAACCCTCATGCCATATTCCAAGCATGAACGTGGGATTTCATGGGATAAACCAATCCAAAGACAACAAATGGAATCCGGAATTTAAATCACCTCCACCCTTTCCATACTCTGATCACACCTAAAATTGTGTCGAGATCACCAAACCAAACCGAGCTTCGATGCCTTAGAATTTCTTCACCATTCTTGATGATTTTTCGTGTCTCCACCCTTAGGATTTACCGTGTATCTTATCATTACTGGTCAATGGATTCCTAGGCCTTAGGGAATTTTCCTACGACCACCTCATCCTTGATTCTGAAACCATCTGGCAA
Source organism: Pinus albicaulis (assembly GCA_034641835.2). NCBI lineage: Eukaryota > Viridiplantae > Streptophyta > Pinopsida > Pinales > Pinaceae > Pinus > Pinus albicaulis. The sequence continues at coordinate 386,830,899 of CM076579.1, read as the reverse complement.
TCCAAAGCTCAAAATCGTGAGCAATCTCATCACACCATCGCTACCTATAAATGGCAAGGCTAGGCTAAAATCCACTATCGAATCCTGGAAAAATCCATGCCAATGAAAAAAATAACCATATACCAACATGCACATACCATGCATGTGAAAACCAGCTAGGAAAACACACATGTAATATGTTACGTGCAAGTATTCCCGCTAAAGCTACTTGATCCTTGCGTTACTTTTCTTTCCTTGTCCTTCTTTTATTTTCCTTTCCTTTTCCTTTTCTTTTCCTTTCCTTTCCTTTCCTTGATTTTCCTTTCATGTTTATGTTTTCTCCCCTCCCAGACAAATTCTAACACTAAACTGACAAAAGACTACCAACTGATGCTTTGATGTCTTTGTATTGATGTGGCCTCTAATTTCTTCAAATTTCCATTATTTTCCTTAATTTTCCTCCTCACATGAAACTTGTGACCTTTCACCTTCCTTTTCTCCTAATTTCTATTATTTTCATAAATAATGTGCCAAAATTACCTTTTTCCCTTTCCAAAGCCTTAGCCCTAAAGCACAACAAGTGATTCCCACTAGGATATTTTTCCCAAAATTCAATATTGGAATACGTGTCCCTTGCCCATGGTATTATTTTACCATTATGAAATTTTATTACATGAACTTTTAACACGGGGTTGTTACAAGTTTATTCTAGCCAATCCTCTTGATTCAACTTCGCTTGTGTGTAAGAAAGTATTATCATGGTTCATTAAGGTACTTATATGGAATAATATTGATTGGAGGTACATGGCACCCTATATGTGAACACATCAATGGATAAAAAGAATAGGTATGCTTGTGCTAACATGCTACCCGTGTTTCTGTAGCACAAATTTACTTTCCCATGACCATGTGTTACTTTTATTTGGTTACTCTACTGAGCTATCTACTAGTTCATGATCACATTCTACATGTACCCACTAATCACTTTTCAAACTATGTTGAGACAATAGAATCTTAGAAGTATTTAATATACATGTTGCTATAGGAAGAGAGACAACAATTCAAAGAAGCAATGATATAAAGAGAATAGCCATATTCTCCATCTCCCACTCAACCATGTATTTCGTTATGGGGAGCATACATATTTATGGCTCTACATGGTGGGTTCTAATGTGTTGTCCACCGAAGAAATTGAGTGACTGGGTGGGGTACAAGAGATATGGAAAATTGTGGGAAATAGATTTCGAAGTTTGACTCGTCGATGATAATAGAGAAAAAAAATATAAAAACGTGGGAATGATTAATTCAGTGGGATACAGAGATAAGTAAATTCACAGGAAAGTATTGATTGACATGTGGCTACAACGTTAGCCATGTAGATTTTTGACGAGAATGAAAAAAGAGTTATAGGAAGAATTTGTGGGGTGATAAAGAGTTACAGGGAAAAGGAAACCAAAATTTTATAAGCATCCAACCAACCCCAATCTTGAAAATCAAATGTATCTCTTTTTCTTGATCAATTTTATGACAAAAATGAATATGGCTAAAAATAAAACAAATTCTCATGAGCTTCATAGTGAAACTAGGCATTAGTCAATTCCCAAAACACCATGGAATGAAAGAGTTTGTCACCTTTGCAACAATAAAATGGTTGAAGATGAAAAATGTTTTTTTCTTAGATTGTCCATCTTATACTCACATTAGATCTATTTTTTAAGATATTTTTCACACTACTAACCTTCTTGAACTTTTAATTCAAAAAAACTATCGTGATCTCGGAACCCTTCTCTTAATGTTTTTCGAGCATAAATATTTTCTTAGAATAAAAATAAAATGTTAATTTTTTTTTAATAATTTCTTACCTTTTGCTACTCCAGCTATATATCTTTATTGCTAAATAAATAGAATTTTGACTTTAAAAAAAAAAATCTTACCTTTTTTAATTCTAATAAATCATATCGATCTTAATAGACATTAATAATAATCTCATCAATTATAATTATAAAAATAAAATATTAATAAAATACATTTTTTTAATTAATAAAATATGCTACTTAGTAGATAAAAAATCTTACATTGATGCACAAATATTATAATATTTTAATACATGTCTTTTATTTATTTATTTATTTTTAAAAGAAACACCCTTTAAAATACCATCATCATATAAGTGGATGAGGACATATTTCTAATAAATTATTGAATATCTTCTATGTAGTTTTTTAGTTCCTTATTGTTTTCCAAGAAAAATATTTTTTTTTTATCTACAAAATTTTCATTTATTACCTCAAAATCATGTCAATATCCCAAAAAGACTATATGTTTTGAAATATATTCGATTTTCAATTTATTAAAGAGAATTCCCACTTATCTATTTGCCCCTATACTTCACTCTATGCTTCACTGGAGCTCAAATTAATATTGACATTTTTTAAAATTTTACTTTGTAATTGTTATGAATATATAGATGATTTATATAACATTAAAAAACATTTAAATTATTTAAATATTTTTCTTTTAATTGTTTATATCTTTTAGAAATGATTACAAGTTTCATTTTCAGCTTGATAAATTATGACTAAAGGATATTTAAGCTATCAAAATTATTTGGGGATTGTATCTAGTTTTAGCCATACCATTTATTAATATATTTGGATTTTTGCCCATAGAATTTCGAACCAATAACCTTCACATCACATAATGACTTAACAATACACCCTGTCACCATATATTTTATTCCCCAAAAACATTCTAAATACTAACAAAATAGAAATTTTTTAAATATTAGTGAAATATATCAATTAAACAAAAGAGAATTTAAATATTAATGAAATATAAACTAGATTTTTGTGTTTGTTTTTTTTATGATTCTTATTATTTAAAGATTTATATTTATATTTAATTAATTTAAAAAAAAATAATGCTAGTATTATGTATTTGTTTTTTTAAGTTTTTAATATATTATTAAATTTATAATAATTTTATACATAAATATTATAAAGTTTTTTTTTTTTCTTATTCTTTTATTAAAATACATTGTGAAAATGAATAAATACCAATCAATAAAATTAACTTTTAAAAATCGCTTACTTATTTCTTTATCTTTATTTCCAAAGTGATGTCAAGCAGTTTCTTTTCCTTATAATTATCTCCCAATTTTCAAACTCTATTACTAATTTTCTTTTTCTTACCCCACATTTCAAGCCCATAATCCATACAGTTTAAAAAGACATTAAAGCCTCAAAATAAGTTGATGTTCTCTTTATTGACAAAAATGCCTTCTTTCATGACTCCATTAAAATCAAGTCAATAAATATATCTCATCAAATTTGGAATATGTTAACAACTTTTATGTTTAAAATTCCATCAATTATGATATTCTCTTTATTTAATTTACAAAATATCTCCTTTATCTCATTAATAAAGTGAAATCAATAAAAATATCATATCAACTATATATATGTTAAACTTTTTTTTTTTACAATTTCCTGTCACTTTATTCATCGATAAAAACTATTTAACATCATGTGAATAGGCATCTATATTCTTGAACTTTTCCAACTAGATAAAATCTTTCATTCTCCAACTCATAATGTTAAAGAACAATAAACTTTGATGATATGATTTCCTTTTTCTAACTATTTCCCTTCAATTTATAACCCGTACGACTTTATAAGAGTTGTTATCGTTATATCTTAATACAATTACTAAAATATATTTATATCTCTTCTTTTAACAATCAAAGAAGTGAATGAATCCAACAAATGACAACATGTTTTTAATAAATTATTGAAAATTTTGAAATATTTTTCGGTCTCATAGAAATGATATTCTCTTTCGACAAATTTTTTGTTTCTAAGTTCTTCAGACTAAAATCAAGTCAATAAAAAAACTCCAAATTTTTATTTCTTGGTTTCACTAAAATCAATTGAATAAAAAAACTCATATTTTTTATTAAAAAAAAACAAAAAACTAAAACACTCTTATTTGTTGAAGTATGTTCGATTTTCTCTTTATTAGTCCCTGCTTGCGACATGGGACTATAGTAATCGATTTTTTTTTCTAGCATTATTTCATGTTCAAATTAATCCAATGTATTTTGCCCCGATTCATAAAATACTGTTTACATAATCTATAAACCATTTATTCAACCTATAAGATCATGTAATTACTTGATAGACCAATTAGATGATTTCTCATCTTATTGGCCTCTTCATGAGGCAAAGAGGCTATATTGTTCATAGTGTTTATGAAATTAACGGGTTTGCTTCATTAGTATTTTCGAAATCATAAATAATGCTAGCATAAATGTTTGGTTTGTTTTTTGGGTGTTAGTTTCTATATTATTTCTTTGTCGACACCAGATGGCACTCCACGCCACATGGTTGTATGCATGTAATGGTGTCGTGTGACTTTTATGGTAACAACCATAGCATTTCCTCAACTTTCCTTCCGGGCAAGCATAAACCACCTCCCATACTATTTCTATCTCCACCATTGTAATCTGTCCCATCCACCATTAGTAGCGCTCGACGTCTTTGTTCTATGCCCCTCCACACTGCTAGATGCAGAACACAGAGAAGCTGGAACAGTTAGAATCCCTTTCGAACATGGGTATGCTACAGAATCCCTCAAGCATGTGAGGAGTAACGCGTTCATGTTAGGGAACGTTCTCCGAGATTAGTTGAAGAATAAAATATAAGAGTAACTCTATTGTTGTAAATGCATGCTTCTATTACTTCCATTCGTTTTAAGTGCTTACCTACTTAATGAAATTATAGCATCCCTGGCCTTAAGGTCTTCCTCACTCACTTGCTCGATGGAATACAAGAGATTTGCTGCTTGACCTATCCGGAATCAAGGTAGCGTCCCGTAGCTATTTCCTATCAATCATTCATCCAGCTTGCATTCTGCCTCTAGCTTCGCTCAGAAAGCTAATGTACAGTCCAACTAGTTGCTACCTCTCTTCCCCAGCAATCTATCTCACTCCACTAGTCTGCCTGGAACACTCCAATCTATAGTCTCCATCTCTCGACAACATATTGCATACTACCGGAACCCCCATCCATATAGCTAGTGTTAAGTCCAGGTAACGTTGAGAGAACAAAAATTATGAAGCTAAAACATCGTAGTCGACAATGTTCTCATAATTTAATTTTCATTTTAATGATTTTTACCTGTGCTTGGTTATGGCATTTTTTCATTCTTCTATATTCAGCTCATGCCTGAGATGACCCATACATGGCTTGGACACGTGTAATGGATCTTTCAACTCATTTCTCAACATATTTCCTTCCAATTTTGAAGAATTATTCTTCGCCATCACTTTCAGGTTCATGTTCTGCATTTTCATATGAAATTTCATTGTTTGCACCAACTCCCCGTAACCCCTTACCCTTGTGACGCCAACGCAATATCGCCTTTTCGAGAATTCCAATAGACCACAAGATTTTGTGATATTGTTTTCTAACTCGATTCCCTCGATAGTATGCCTAAGCCATGAAAACATGTCTACTCAGATAAAAAAATCAGAAATGCAATATCATGTGACTTGAGATAAAGGAGAAATTCTATACCCAACACGATTTAAGAACCTTAGAACCTCACCTTAATAGAAGCAGTTGCCACTGGAGATCTGTTATTTCCAATCATGACAGTCCGCAATGCCTCTCCTTTATTAGCCTGATCTTCTAGTTTTGTAATCATTGACATCTCCCTGCACCTGATTAACTAGTAACCCAAAAAGCCCATCATTCCTAGTAGTGTAAATCCTCCAAGAAAATGCCCAATTGAAACTCTTAACGTATTTGTTTTCTATTTCTTAGGAATTTCTACAACCACATGAGGGATTCTGTTTGGAACTTACTCTAATGGTGAAGGAGCAAAACCAGAAACTTGAACTGGCTTTGTAGAAGGTCCGGGAGAAGAAACCAGAGACTCAATAGCCAGAGAGAAATTCCCTTGATTATAAGTAGTACAGAGACATCACAAGCTTGCGCTTCCACAGAAATTAGACTTGGACATCATTTTGATCTTTAACTTCTCCAGGTGACTCGAGAATAATTCCTTCTTTCCTTGCTTTTCACAGAATCCCTGCTTCATTCCTTGCTTTGCAGAATGACTCATGGAGCAGCAAAGACCAACACTTCATGAAGAATTGGAACTGGTGAAGGATATGGTGTGTATTAAAACTTGGTAATGGTCGATTGAGACACTTGGCAATCATGCAAGCTCAAAGTGAACTTTATTTTTTATTTATTTGTTTTTAATACCTCCTTAATTTTTATGTTCACAAATTCATCGAATTATATCAACTAATAAAACTTTCATATAGAAATATTATTCTATACTTTTCGGTGTTAATACAAACTAGGGTTAACGATAGGGGACACTAATGACTATTCATGCCTAAAATAATTTAGAGAAGATACCATGGTACACCTACTTTTTCTGAGTGCAACAGAAACCACCTCACTTTGTCATGGTCACCTTTCATTGTCCTGTTGCTGGAGATAAAACCCTTCAAACATGAATCACCATCCCCATATTGTCTTAAACAACAGGTTTCATCAAGGTATATTTTCACACTACTATGCTTTCAAATCTCTGCCATGTGTCCTGGTGATGGACTTGAAATTTCTAATCTCCTCTCCTTTCTTCAGTTGGCATATCTCATCATTGGGCCTAGTACAAATTCCCATGGACCACATCTATTAAATCAAACATGAAAATCTTAGGGCCTTTGAATGGAGTTCTCGTTCTCTTGATATTATTATTGGTTCCCAACTTGTAAGCTCGAAACAGGAAACAAGATGGTTTACTTAGTTAAAATCCAGTGGTTTGTGTTCAAGAGCATGAATAATTCAATTGGTTGTAGGTTTTCATGATGTTACTGGTCGATTCAGGAACCTGTAAAAACCTTATTAAATCAAACATGAAAATCATACAGCCTTTAAGCTCTAAACAGGAAACAAGATGATTTACTCAGTTAAAATCCAGTGATTTGTGTTCAAGAGCATGAATAATTCAATTGGTTATAGGTTTTCATGATGTTACTGGTTGATTCAGGAACCTGTAAAAACCTTATGAGGCAGAGTGAAACCCTGCATATGACAATCCCAAATTTTAATTGAAATTATGTTTGGAAATGAGAGCATTTTGACCCTATTTTAGGTTAGTTGGCTCTCATGTGATATTTATATAGTTACAATGACATGTTTTTACAGTGGTGTATTTTTCTACATTAAAATTTAATAATTTTTTTAGATTTCAATACTATTGCATAATTCTAATATTTATTTACATTATAATTAGGCACCCACTATGGTTTAATGGTTGGATCAGGGAGTTGTCTTCTAAATGATTCAAATTAAGGTTTATCCTTTATGAATATATCTTGAATTCAATTTAAGGTTCAAATTTGATAGATAAACACTCCTATATGTGAGAAGAAGCATGAAAAAGCTATATACATCACTGTATCTAAAAACAAAATAACACAGTTGCAGGGATATGACAGGGTGAACTAGTTAAGTGTGTATATATATAGTTTAGCCAATAGCTGTCTAACCCACAAAATTTTAACATATTTTAATTCATTTATTTAATTACTAAAGTTTTATTTCATTAATATATATACTTTAATAATTTCAATGTTTTATAACAATTATATGAAGGTGAAATGTATTACTAGAAGCATATCATGAGAAAATTTAACCTCTGTTAAAGTTTACAATTTTGATTATACCATAGAACTTTGATTCTATAAAATTAGTATTATGTTAACATGACAACAATCGATTCATTTTCCTTTCCAAAGCTTGTGCATTGATGCATCCCTCTCATTAAACATAAATGGAATGGTGCATGGACTATATACAACATTTGGTCTATTCATTAGCTCATGTTCATTTGACCAGAGGCTTGAAATCACTCAGAATGAATGCTGACAAATGTCACTGCTCTGAATCTTCTTAGACCGAGTTGTTAGTTTCTAATGGAACTATGCCAATCCAAGAGGCAATCTTGGAATCAAATATATACTCAATCTGCTAATGGACTGAAACTCAAGGCAGAGCTAACCCCCACTCAAGGCAGGGACTAGGTGCCTTGCAACCATCTTGTTAAAGATAATTCTCACTTATTTGTTTGCCCCTACTCAAACTCAAATCAATATTAACTTTTTTTTATTTTTTTCCTGTGTAATGGCCTTGTCGATATGGATGAGTTATGTAATATTAATATTTATTTAAAAATGTATGTTTTTATTTACTAATTAAGAAAAAGTTAAACATTAATAGAACATAAAAAATTTAGCAACAGTTGGAACAAGAAGGGTAATATATAGTCTTAAAGAACAAATGCTTTATAGATTCATGTGGGATTTGGGAATAGCAACAAACAGTCAAGCTAAATTATGGGCACTATGGAAAGGGTTGGATATTGCCACAAGCAAAGGGATAAAGAAATTAAAAATTTTGGGGGATTCTATGGTTGTTATTAGACAAATCTCCAATGTGACATTAAGTAGCATTTCTAGTGTCTCCTTAATTTTTCCACATGATATCACTACAATGCACAAAAATTTTAGAAATATCCTTTCACCACAATTTTATATTTTTAGATGACAAGGGTGACAAGCTTGCTAAGCTAGGCTCAGAGCTTGAGCAAGGAATAATTGAATTTCATAATGGAGTAAGGAATATGGCTCCAATCCCGTGAAATTCAAATGGATTTAATGCAAAAGGCTTGGTTTTCGCTTTGAATGAAGCTCCGAGTACTAGGAATAAAGGAAATAAATGAAAATTTGCAAGTGGGTTTCCACTTCAATGTCATTGTCTTCTTAAAGTACCTTCCATGTGGTCAGGGTGATATCACCACGTATCATTCCTTGCTTGGAAGTGATTATAGTTGGTACAAATGGTTAGGAGAGCAGATGTGTTTTAATAGAGATAGTGTCTTCGCCTTATGCAAAGGATCTGACGTCTCCTTTGAACCATTGGTCATTAATGCTTTGAAGTATCCCCTCTGCTCAAAGTTACTTGTTATGGCAATGGAGATCAATTTAAGATTTCTTATGAGGTTAGAATTAATGTTTTTTCATAGGGATTTACATCGATGGAGAGTGGAAGCAATGTTAAATTGGCAGGAATTCCAAGCATTTGCAGCATCTTTTTCTCTACCTTTACGCTCAAATTGGTGGCACAGTAAATGGTTTTTTGTCACTATGGTTGTCTCGGAGAGTCAAAGTCCAAAATGGGTCTCGAAATGCTAGAAGAAAGTGGTGAAGAGGTTGTTGAAGGTTTTGATGGGAATGTCTAAACTCATAATCAAAAGGTTGGAGCTTTTGGAGCATGAGAGGGAGGAAAGGGTCAATCTCATGGATTATAATTTTGAATGGTTGTAGGCTCAATTGGAAAGAAAATTCGTTAGCCCGGGATGGAAGCTACCAATCTTGAAGGAAAAGTTAAGTGAATTTGTCAGGTCTATATAGAATGATGGAATCCATGGCTTTTTCAACTTGGCACTTAACTCACAGAAGGTTAGCATGGATGGTGTGGCACATGGTAAACATCAGTCTCGAGAAAAAGAGGTAGTAGCGGGGAACAAGTTTGAAGTTGGCCCCTCTGGGGCATCCTAGTTAATATGTCATATGTATTGTGAATTTTAACTATTTTTGAGTCAATTTTGTAAAAACTATGGGAGGTTTCAATGCAAAATCGTAGTGAAAAAATCCCATAGACGCAAGAAAATTTTGTTGTGGATATATTGGAATATTGAAGCACCAGAAGTAGTTGAATCATGTAAATGGTTCTATAATACAAAATATTAGAACCAAATATAGTTCTTATGCTTGTCTGTGCATGTGTGTATGTGTGTTTTATGATGTTTTATTATTTAAAATTCGTATGTTTATTGATTTAATTTAAAAAATTAAATATTAAGAAAATATAAAACTTTAATTAATGTTAGATTTTTGTATTTGCTTATTTTTATACTTTTTTTTTATAAGGATTAAATTTTCAATGATTAAACAAAAATGTAAACATCATTTTCCATTATCACTCTTTTTCTAGCATAGTTTGTCCTATAAGTTTTCAAATCATTTTTATTTCATCATTTTTTTTTAATCCTTAGAGGTAGGTAGCATTGTGGAAAAGAATGAATGTTAACCAATGAAGTTAGCTTTTAAAAACTGCTTACATATTTATTTATCTTTATTTCCAAAATGGTGTCAAACATTTTTCTTTCCTTATAATTATTTCACAATTTTCCAACTCTATAGTCATATTTTTTTCTTCCACTCCCTCAAATTCATAAAATTTAAAAAGACATTAAAACCTCACAATAAATTGATGTTATTTCTATTGAGAAAATGCCTCCTTTCTTCATCCCATCGAAATCAAGTCAATAAAGATATCTTACTAACTCTAAAATAGCTTGAAAAATTTCATGGTTAAATTTCAATCAATTGTAATATTCTATTTATTTATTGAAAAAATACCTGATTTGTTATTTCTATTAAAGTCAAGTCAATAAAAATATCACATCAACATTATAATATGTTAAATTTTTTCTTTATTAATTTTCCATCAATCTATTTAGCCACATACACTATTTAAAATCATATATATATATATATATATATATATATATATATATATTCTATCCCCTCCACAATCCCCTAAACTTTCTCCAACTCCATCGAATCTTTAGTTCTCCAATTCACAATGTTTAAAGAACAATACAATTTCATGATATGATTTGTTTGTAATACTATTGACCTTCAATTTTGTAGCCCGTACGACTTTATAAGTGTTGTTATCTTTATATCTTAAGAAAATGGCTTCCAATAAGTGGAAATTTTCTAACTCACACGTCATCCTTCGTAATATCCATGCAAGAACTTTCCAATAATTCTTATGTTTATAGGTTAATAAATGGGAATTCAATGAATTTGATAATTGTGTTAGACAAGTTTGGCATTATTTTGTAAACCATATAAAAATGGAATTTGATTTAAAAAATATACTATATAGTGGAAAAGGCATATTCTAAACATGATATTAGTTTTCAGATTCGAAATAGTTAAAAGTATGTTCAAATGTATAAAAAATACCAAATTGAGAATAAAAACATTTTATATTAAAGATATAAAAATTATTTTTAATTACATTGTATTTAAAATGTATATATTTAAAATATTTTAAAACATATTAATAATTAAAATAGTTTTGTTCATATATCTATATATGAACAAAACTATTTTAATTATTAATATGTTTTAAAATATTTTAAATATATATATATATATATATATATATATATATATATATATATATAATTTTAATAAAATGTATCGAATATTTAAAATTATAACTTTATTAATTTGTGTTAAGTAATGTATTTAAGAAAATACTAAAATTTATTATTTATAAATATTTAGTTAACAACTAAAATATGTTTATAATTTTCATGCTTTGTAAAAATAAACTTTATTATATAACTTTAAACATTTTTGTAAAATTTGAATTATTGTTCCAAATTTATAGGGTAAAAATGTTAAATAATATTATTCTCATAATATGAGAATATAATAACTAGTATACACATAAAAATCAAATGGTTAGTAAATGTTGATAAATATAAATTCATGATAAGTATCAAAATTAACTATATTATTATTATTATTATTTTAATTTTATTTGTAAGCAAGTATTTCTACATTATATTAACAAAGAAAAAATTATATATTGTACAATCTTGATGGCCATTTCTGCCTGAAATAGAGGAAACCAGAGTGTGAGGTCAAAATTTCTCTCCCCTTGGAAGGGGAAACCAGAGTCTAAGTTTTTCAAATTGTTTGACATTGGAAATATATTGTCATTCAGCCAAAATGGAGAGTCGTCTATATAGTGTAAATGAACAATAATAGCCAACAAAATCATTGCTAGGGGCGCAATGGCTCTGGACTAGGTGCGCTTAGGTTGAATTGAAATCAAAATGAACTCAATCAAAATGTCGGTTACCAACTTGCTGCTTTCCATGGCCTCATGAGGTTAGCGCATGTCGCACTGGATCTGCATCGAAGTTGAGCTTGTAACTCCATGAGCTTAGACATTTCCTTAAGCTTGCACATTTTTGAAGTCCCCTGGAACTTCTTCTAGGATGTAACAACCTAAAGGACTAGGATGAGCGGGGGAGAGAGGGGAGTGCCACCCAAAAAGGGGGAGGGGGAATGCATGGAGGGGGGAGGGGCCATCAGAGTTATTAGGGGTAGCGTAGAGGAGGAGCCAACCAGAGGGGAGTGAGAGGGAGACACAATAGAGGAGGAGGGGGACAGGAGGTTGGGAGGGTAGTCAATTTTGAGGTCTTTGGCAAGACACTTGAGGGAGAAGGTAGAGTCACATAGGTACGCAGAGAGCTCAACAATCCAGTAGGGGTCTTCAGAATTATCCTGCTCCCTCTCCTTAAGTCATCGAACGAGGAGATTGTGGAGATCCCAGAAAGACATGCAGCCCCTGCGAGTCTCCTCCTCTTCCATGGAAATTACACTCCTTCGAATGTGCCCAAGAATGGTTTAATCAAACAAGGTGGTGATGGAGGCGTCGTCCATCATGGTGTGGGGATTTTCGCGACCTCTTATTATACTTATGCGATGTCCCCTCCCTCTTTTTCTACTCATGACTATAATTCAGGGGTTGGGTGGCACAAAAAAATGATTAGAGGGGACAAAGAAGGCCTCAAGGGGAAATAACCATGATAGAAACAGTTGGGAGCTATGTCCTTGAGGATTTTAAATGGAAAAAAATAAAGGATGGATGGTGTATTCTAACACCAAGGAATGAATGTACATGAAGTTAATTCTCATGGGTGCCATTTGTAAAATGACCCTCGCCATGTGTTGAATTCCATCAAATCTATGAGAGTGTGTTGGGCCTCTCCAATGCACCTAGATCCAGGGGTATTATTATTATTATTATTATCATCATTACTATTTGTTTAAACATATAAACATTTAAAAAAACATATTTACATGATTAAACATATATACACAGAGATTCACCCCCACGACCTGCCCAAAAATCATAACTAATTTCATATGAAACTTTTTTTAATTAATGAATTTACTTACAAGGGTTGAAAGGGCATAATTTCTTTTAAGATACATTTCAAGTGTTGATATGCGACTTCTAAGAACATTCTTGAAATTAAAATAAGCACGTCTATTGATAAATAAATTAAAATTCTTAAAGCCTTATTCCAAAATAGACATATTGATTAAGTTAAAAATGAATGATACGGTTGGTCAATAGTAACAACATAGTGGAACATTAGTTTATTATATTTTCATGTTTAGTCATGCAATAAAGACAAGGATTAATTCATTAAAAGTAACTCATATCCGTAATTATAATATGAGCAATATTAGTTTTTTTTTTAAATAGGATCTATGTGTACTATAAAAAAAATTTATAGTGATATTTTAAACAAACATAAAAGAAACATAATTGAATACTTTTTTTTGCATTTTGATGTAATAATATTAAAAATGGTATTCATTAATACCAAAAATATATTTTTTATTTAAATATTTTACTATGAAAAACTCATTCCCAAGCCCACTTTTCCTTGAAGTTGAAGTTCCAAGAAACTATTAAGTTCCTGAAACCATTTCCAATTGGGATTATTTCCAATCAAGAATGTTTTTATGACATCTTGAGGTTCATATTTATCCATTGTAAATAAATTGTAATTAACTAAAGGCTAAGATAAGGGACCCAAATTCTAGTTTCTTTGGGAGGGATATTGCTTAAGGAATTGGCAAAAACCTTGAATGAATAAGAAAGGGTGGTGGGTCGATTTAGGCTCCTTCCCTTCCGCTGCATAGCCTTTCCCCGAGGTCCTGAGCAGCGGCAAGTAATACGAGCCCTCTGTCCCACGCATATAACCTCAGGATCAGTGGTTCTCCTGATAGTTACCCACCTGAATAACTTAGACCTGGTCCTCTATACCACCTGTTAGCAACCTATAATATAGGGGTCATAATTTTGACTTGACAGTTGATAATATTGTAAATATGTACATACTTTGCCTTCTGCAAGTTGTATTCACATATTTGTAAAAAAAAAAAAAATCAAAAAAATCAAAAAATCAAAAAAAAATCAAAAAGAGGGTAAAAATTCCTAAAAGAATAATCAAAGGACTTAGAAAAAATAAAAGACCCCAAAAGAAAAATAAATAAAACATGAAAGTGTGCAAGCATAAATGCCAATACTTTTTACTTTTTGACTGTGGCAGAGTGTCAATAAATGCCATAGTCCATGATGAGTTAAACAATTTAATCTTGACTTGTCATGTTTCAATTTCACTTGTTATAGATAGAAAATAATGAATTGTCATACTGTTTAATCATGACAATTTAGTAGTTAAGTAGAGAAATAAATGAATCCAACAGTTTAATCTGGATTCATGGATGAAATAAGTGTAGAATTAGATAGTTTGCTTGCTTTCATAAAGAATAAATGCTGTGAAGGTTGCTAGCTTAAATGCACCTTACTACAAAGGAAGAAAAAATGTTAGCATGGTAAGCTGGGTAGGTAGAAGAAGGTGAAAATTCTCAATGTAAATATCATTCATCATGGGCTGCCAAATAACTAACTTCCCCTTCCCATAGTCATGAAACATTCTAAACTATCAGTCAGAAAGGCTCAAGTCATTTCCTTGACTTTTGTTGGGACCGGACCCAAGGCTCTATGACTGATCAGTTGATAGTGTAAAATGTCTATATTAATCCCTAAACTCACATCATTTACCATTCATGCATTCATCCCCCTGAATAATCCTAAGTAAAACTCCAATTTTTACTTAAAGGCATTATAATTCCCATTTGATTAACTTCCTTCATCATTTGAAAGCATTAAAACCTCAAAATTACATTATATCTTAAGTTAAAGTGATAAGATCAATGCAAATTATCTTTTGAAATTCACTTTACTTGTTATGTTTATGTGTTTTGAGTATACCATGTCCTATTTTCATATTAACTTTAATTTATGTATTAACTCCCTATAGAAATCACCTTCTCCTATTTATATATAACTCCTTTTATATAATAAACCCAAAAACCAATTTATTATAATTTTAGCCGAAGTTTATAATTCCCACATGTTTAATAAAAACCCACATTATAACCCCCTTTGGCTAAAATATATCTTTATATAGTGTCCCGCCCCTATGGTAATTAAATCACCTTGGTTTAATTAACCATTTAATAAAAATATATGAAAAAACCTTTAAAACATGTTTTATATATGTTTTAAGAAAAAATATCAAAGTTTCATTTAAACTAAACTTCAAAGCAAAAAACCCATTCATTTGTATATTTTCCCTTTGCCCGACTCCCTAACCTAAAGTGAAAACCCTAATCTGAGTTAAAATCCACAATGCATATCCCATAATCCCTAAACTGCCAGTCCTAAGCTCGGTTAAATCCCAGTTTAAAAACCCCTCCCGATCATTTTTTCATTGAAAAAGTTGGTTTTCTGTATGAAATTTAACCAAATCCCTTTCATCATCGGGATTAATGTCAGCCCTCCGATCCCCTCTATCCATTTGATCCAACGATTAAAAACCAACACGAAATTTTAACACATTCCCATCCCCTCCCATATCGCGTAGCATGACCACCCTTGGATTTTCCATCAGGTCCAGATTGGACGATCCATATGCAACCCGATGACTTACCTTTCCCCGCACCTTTCCTTTTGATCGTGACCGTTCACTTGTTGAAGCCAGATCCGACAGAGCCAGTTCATTTTCACGCCGATAAAGTAATCAACTGATGTTTTGGAAAATTCATGCGAAATGGGTGGTTTCTCCAAACCACCCTGCATTGGCGTGTCACCAAATAATTGGATCACGTTCGAAAAACGATTTACCACTTACCCCTGTGGAGCTACACGAATACTACCCAGTGATATTCTGAAACCACTCCCGCCCAACCTATGGTTTAATATGATTTGACTATGGTTTGAACTATGGTTTATTCATAAAAATCATAATTTTCATTGAATTTTTCACCTATTCATGTTTTAAACCTGTGAAACCTCCGCTAAGCCTATTTTCATCGAATTTTCACCATTTTGCACCATTACACCTTTGAGAGCCTGTGTAGAGCCCTTTTCACCATTTTTAAACCTACTAGCGCCATTTTCAAGCCAGTTTCCTTGCAATTCAACCACGAAGAGCCAAATTACCCTCTGATAGACCAATTTAGCAGAATTGAAGACTGCGCACAACCGTGAAACGTCTTCAACCACAATTATATCTTTTAAAAGGTATTTTTCATCAAACGTATCCAAAAAAGCTTCAATTTTCAAAAAGAAAAGCACCAATTTTTCTGTTATTACCTGTAATTACTGAATTATTCGCACAGAAATTGCAAAAAACATCCAAAGTACAGGGGAAACTCTATCAAATTTTCCCCAGAATCCCTCATTTCCGTTTTTGCAAGTTTTATCTATACCCTAGTCAGTTTCACTGCTGGAATTGATCATAGCCTTTCTTCTGAGCATTAAAATCATATTTCCATCTAAAACTCTGCCCAGAACCCTATTTTACCAGAGAAATTCTCCAAAAATCCCTTTTTTCCAACAAAAGAACTCAGCAAACAGTCTAAGCTTGCTCTGTTCAGTTAAAAAAAGACAAAGAAACAAGTAACCCCCAAATCAGGAGGCCCAAAACCTCAAAAGAAAGCCTCTGCTAAAATCCCTCAGCCTGAGTCTTCTAAACTTGATAAACCCACCCCTGCACTCACTGCTGATTCCACAGAAGTTGTCAGGCCTGTCCAACCTCCAGTTACTTCACAAGAAAATAGTCCTCTGATTGACCTTGATTACAGAATATTGGACCCTTCAGTAGAATTCAATTTACTTGATGTCTATAACTGGTGTTTTGGAAAATCAGTAGAGAAAGGTGATAAAGATATAATAGTATGGGATTCCAATCTGCCAAAGTAAATTGTCCCTCTTACTCATTCAGCCCCAGATTTTGTGATATTGTGTCAGTCCTATTATCTTCCAGACCAAAGGTGCATTGTCAATAAAGACAGAGAGGTCTTATTTTAAATCAATGCAGAATCCATAAACTCTATGTTGCAACTGAACCCTAACCCCAATGCTGCTTCATTTTCAATAGAGGATTTAACTCAACTTTACTTAGACCTTGATTTTGCTTCTAAGTTCAAAATCTTCCAGAATTTTTGTCCCAAACAAGTTGATATCCCTAAGCTCAATCCTCCATTTGATACTTTTGATTTTCCAAATGAAACCAGAAAGATTGTCTCCATGCTATCATTCATACTGGGATATAACAATGATGAATTCATTGATGTTGCTATCCTAGGTTTTCTGTCTACTCTGAGTCCTGGCCAGTCTCCATCCATTGTGTACAATTTTGCCAAGTTCATTGGAGAAAACATGCACTATCAATTGTCCAGATAGTCAGAAGAAGGAGTCTTCAGATATACCTCATATCTGCTTCATCTCTTTTTGTATTATCACGTAGACAAATTTCCTATTGAGTTTTAGAAGATAGATCCAGAAGGGAATGTACTTTCAGTTGTGTTTTGGTCATCAATTTTGAGAAAATGGAATAGGGAATACAACTATGCAGACTTCAATGACTTGTTTTTAGTACCTGATATGAATTTATTGAATAAAGAACAGAGCCCTCGAATTAATGAAGAAACAAAGAGAATCTTATAGCTATCTAAGAGCTGTAAAATAGGGGATTGGTACTTATACAAGAATTACATAGAGATTAGATTATATGGTGCTCTCTTGGCCCCATATAAATTTCCTAGATTTGTGATGACAAGGTTATTTGCTTTAGAATATTTGAGGCAGCTGTTGAATGTAGATGAAGTTAATTTCATAGCTTCTAGAAAAAAGACTCAGTTCAAACTGAAAAATCAAGTTGGGCCATTTATTGTGAATAACAAAAAAGAAGCAAATGAAATTAATGTCAAGTTGAAAGAATATAAATTCCCATACAGTTTTATGTGGAATTATGATCCTCGGGGTATTTTAAATCAAATCAGATTGAGATGCAAATTATATGTTTTCTTGCATGATCCCAAGCCCCAAATTGAAAAATATCCCAACAAACTTGAGTGGGAGCCAAATACTTTATTTGATGATTACTCACAGGGCATGGAGAAAAACAGTGGAAAAGATAAACAGGTTGATCAAACACAGGTGGTTACAGTGAACAAAGAAGCTGAAATTTTTCATAAAAGGAGCAGAAAGGAAGATAGTTTCACAGCTGAAACTATTCTAGATAAAAGATTCACAATTCCCTACAGTAAGAAAAGTAAATTGACTGATGAAGAAAGGGATAAAGCTATCATTGTTGAAGATAGCAATGGTCATGAAACTGATGATGAAGCAACAAGAATAGTAACTAAAACTCTTAAAGAGCTTCAAAATGTCCAACTTGGACCACAGCAGAAAGACACAGTCATGGTTGATAAACAATCAAAAGTTGATATGCCCTCTTCTTTTAAAGAACCTGACAACACACAGTCAGATATTCAAATCAGGTTCAGAGAAATCAAAGAAAAGAATGAAGAAATCATAAGTGAAGCATATTCCAAGTTCCTTAAAGAAAATCCTGGAAATAAAGATAGACTCCTGTCAACTTTTGATTATTCTTCAAACAAATTAGTTATGTCATTTCTCAACCCCACAGTGGCTGATCCAAAATCAATTGCAGATTATTCAAAGACAGACCTTGAAGTTGATGCAGATGCTGTCCATGAATTGGACCAGATAGAATTCCATAGAAGCAATACAGAGATGTTGTATTCTAAAATAGTCAATAAGACTATGAATTCTATCAAGCTTGAGAAAACTTTGATAAACCTTCAAACTCAAATGAGATTGGATAAAGCCTCATTATATGCCAATAAATTGAAGATCAAAGCATTAGAAGACTTGGTGATTGAAGCAGGAGCTGATCCAGCTAAAATTGAAGTTGCAAAGGCTTTAATTAAACAGAAAAATGAAGATATAGCTGCCCTCAAAAAACAGCTAAAATTGCCTCAAAGTGAAAATCCTCAGGTAAAACAAATCCTTCAGCAGAAGACAGAAAATGATGAACTAAGACAACTTGTTCTAAATATGACAGATCAGATAAAGGAAATGGAAAGCCAAATAGAAGCTTTCATGAAAGAAAATGAAAATCTAAAGAAAGCTCAACAGGTTTTTATTCCCACAGTGATCCCAACTATAAGTACAACTGTTCCATCTACATTGGCAGAACACTTGGCACCGTAAGGAGTATTGGCAACTGTAGTGCCAATCACTTCTCATGACATCTCTGCCTCTTCTTCATCAACCTCACAGATAAACACAGTAGAGGACAAAGCTGCAATAATCAGAGCTATGGAAGATATGCCTTTAAAAGATAAAGAAATAATCAGTTTGAAAGACATCATTAAAAATATGGAAACTTCTAAAAGAGATACCTTAATTACTTCCAAAGGGCATGAACAGAGGGCTGATAGATTACAAGAACAAGTAAAAATTCTTCAACAGCAGGTGAATCTTACAGATCAGGTTGCATACATAAAAAATCATTTATGGACAAAAATCATTGAAGGCATTCACTCACACT
Source organism: Pinus albicaulis (assembly GCA_034641835.2). NCBI lineage: Eukaryota > Viridiplantae > Streptophyta > Pinopsida > Pinales > Pinaceae > Pinus > Pinus albicaulis. Next base: position 386,811,240 of record CM076579.1, on the reverse strand, counting down.
GGCCTTCTATTCAGATAATTTATGAGCAGAAAGAGTTGCTACAGGCTACAAATGCAGAGATTGATAAAACCAAGAAAGAAATTGAAAATAAGCCACCATAACTAGTTCAACTCATAGCATTTTTGAACAGTAAAAATAGGGAAGAATTAGAAAAGTTGAAAATTGCTGACAGAACAGAGGCCATCCTTCAAATTAAAAAAGTCCTGAATAAGAGAAACATGATGAATAATTTGGAAGATAAGTGTAAAGATATGAACTTGGCCATCACAAGATTTTGGGCCAAATACAAAGTATTATCAGAAGCAGGTTTACCAGACATTCATGCATTGAATGACAAATTAATGCCGCAGAAGGATTATGATCAGAAAATCAGGGCTCATGCTAAGGAGCAAGCTAAACAGCCTTTGCCTCAAGGATCTCCAAGTGGCAAAGTACTACTTCAATATTTTGAAAATCTATTATTTTTGGAAAATGAAATCAAGCATCTGTTCATAGTAAAGCCATACTTTGCCAAATATACAGAGGCTGATGAAAGTTACAGGAAACTAAAGAATATGAAGATCCCCACTGCTGAACAGTGGCAAGAATTCACAGACCTGATGTGAATTTGACAGGGAAAGGTAAGAAAATCACATAAAAAAGTCATATTCTACTGTTACTTTATGGTGAAAAAATCAGTGTCAAAGTGTATCAGGGTCAAAGTGCATCAGTGAAATCAAATTGTTACTGCTGGTCATTTTTCAAATACAGCAGTGAAATAGTGAAAAGCAGAAGGTGAAAAGGAAGAGTATTGCACAAGTCATCTTCCACGAGAGGATGCACCTAATGCCAACTATGCTCACGGCACATCAAAAATCAATTTAAATGAGATAAACAGTTCTATTTTTCCTTGTAAAAGAGGACAGCTTGCAAACTTTTTTTTTGCTGTCCCTCTTCTTATGTTACATTTCCTATTTTTTCTTAAAACATTATCTCAAACTCTGAGATATTTTTTAAACAATTTATGTGTATAAATACTTCATAATTCGAAGTATTCAGTGTGGAATAAAATTTCTCAAGACTACTATAGTCATTTTGTTGGATATATTGAAGTTGGTGTGAGTCAATTAGTGAAGCAGCAGACTGGAAATGAGATTAGAGACATCATAACTAAGGATTCTCGTGGTGACAAGATAAGTCTCGTCTTTTTCCTGTTTTCAGTGTTTTTCTTTAAAAGTTTACATACACCCATTTAATGTGTTTCTATTCTGAAATGATCAACTAAGGAGAAATTTAACAAGATTAGTGATAATAAGCTCCATGTTTTAAACTAGTTGGCATTTTTATGTTTTCTGCTTGATAACCAAACTATAGAATTCTTAATTGCTCTAGGTCCCAGTTTGATTTTCCTCCTTCAATCCTCTTTTCTGTAACTTAAGGTTTCTTAAGTGCCCTTTTGTTCAAATTTCACCCATTCCATCAACAAAGCCTATTTAAAGCCTTAGAAGGTCATCTATCCTGCCCTTAGTACATTTACATCTTTAAGTCTTATTTCCTAGCTCTGCTTGCCTAGAGAGTTGACTCCATAGCCCAATGTTCTAGTAGATCCCTCTGGTTTACCTTGAAAAACTTTTTATTCCCACCACACTTTTAAAACAAGTCCCACTGTCCACTCATAGCTAGCCTAAAACTCTTTACCAAAACAAAGCTAAATCTTTAGGACAGATCCCTCTCTGGAGCTCAGGAAGGCTAGATCCTGAATTCCCAAAGCGGTTCTTGGTTACCCTTGGTGTTCTTAACTACAAAAATCCCCATCCCACAACCTAAGAATTACTAGGGTGATAACATACTGGCGACCATACTGGGGAACTAACCACTCTTCAGTTTTAAGTTTAATCTTGAAGGAAGATTTTTAATTATATCTTTTATACTTTAAGATTAAGTTTAAAGGTTGTGGGTATTTTACCCAATAAGCATTCTGGCTCCCAAGAAAGTCTACTACACTAGATCCAACCCCGATCCTAATCCTCCAAATATAGTAGACAATCCTAACCAGATAGGAAAAAAGAAGAAAAAACAAATTGATAGTTCTGAAACTGAGATACCTCTGAGAAGAGTTGATTCTTTACCAAAATAATTGGTAAGCTTATCAGACATTGATTTTGACTTAAAGTTTGAAAAATATTTATTTAGAACAAAATCTGAATCAGATTTAAAAGAAATTGTTTTAGATCCAGTTTTTACTTCTTATGTGAGTGAAAAACACAAAATTATTTATGTTCCTACTAAATCAGATCAAACTGAAAGTAAAATTCCAGTAAAAAGGGTAAGTGTCTCGAAAATTAAAGACATTGAAAAAGCTGTTAAGTTATCAAATTTTTTCTCTAAATTTAAACCCTTAGTTTTTGAGCTATATACAACAGTCTTTCCAGCATCAGATTCTACTCTGTATGCTGCCACATCATTTACTGATTATGCTGTCAGTTCACCTCAAGACCCCATAAGCCTTGAGTTTCCTCTACCCCATAGAATCATATACTCATCATATCCACAATCCACTGCTAGTTCATCAACAGATCCATTTATACCTGAGCTTCCCTTGCAGCCCAAAGTTGTATATCCATCATTTACCCAGCCCATTACAACTACCATTAGCCATACTACTTCTTTTTCATCCCCTTTTCCAAGCTCTTCAAGTACATCCATTGCAGTAACCAGCACTATCCCTATCACTACAACTATACCTCCTAGTTCAGCTAAAATCCAAGCCATGGCAGCTCGATATGCTCCCTTAGTCCTACGTCAAAATCTCCATGACATGCCCCAGAACTACCAAAAATATATTCCACTGTTTGATAATCTTTCACGGATTACTGCACAACAATAGATTACTAGAATGAATGATTTCTGGGAAGTCTATGAGATAGATGAAACTGATGTCCAAATGAGGTTATTTGCTCAAAGCCTAATTGAAGAAGTAAAAACCTGTTTTAAAATTTTAGGATTTGGTAGCTTAGTAGACCTAGCTACATTCCATAGAGCCTTCCTAAATAAATGGGATAAAAAGAAAAATCCTATGCAAATACTATCTGAGTTTGATGCTGTCAAGAGAGCCCCAAATGAGTCTGTCCAAGATTTCTGCACAAGATATAACATTATTTACAACGCCATTCCTGCAGACCTTAAACCCACTCTGTATTCCATGCTACTAAAATTCCCTGATTGTTTTGGCGTAGACATGGCTTACCAAATTATAGAAAGGGATGCAGATACTTTAGAACAAATGCAACAAAATGTTGTAGGTGTATAAATCAACATACTTGCAAAGAAGGCCAAACTGAGAAACGAAAGAAGGGTTACTATTTGTTAGCGCTCGAATCTGCCTCAGGCTGAAGAAGGCAAAAATCGAGGCAACATCAAACCAACCTTAGCCTCGTAGCTAGCCCTACGAGGACAGGAGAGGGCTCTCTCCGGGTCTATCTCGGCGGAAAATTTTCAATGGGGCTGAGATGACCGATAAGGAAAACTAATCTTAGGCTAGTAAAGAGATAAGTATGTTTGTTTTTTGGTTTTTGGGTTTTCGCTGGAGAAATGGGAAAACAAATTTTTGGGTCCGGGGATAAGGTCAGACCTTTGCAGATTTCAAGTTGGGGCGAGGTAGGTGAATGTCTTGATGCTTTTGATTGGATATATGGACAGATTAGACCGACGAGAAGCTGAAGAGGGCAAAGAAGAACTTGGATCCTCTCCAAACAGCTAAAAACATATAGAACTAATTGAATTCAAAGGCCAAGCACTGTAAACAATGGATTCAACCTTATTCACTCATTCAAATTAGTTCAGAAGCATATGAAAGGATGGCATACATTAAACATGAAGAAAATTACAGTAAACAAAGAGGAAACACCATCAAGAACAGAACACCACAAGGATCCCAACAAGTGCCGCAAAACCCCTGATCTTTCCTTAGCCAAAATATGAAAAATATGTACAATGATATCAAAAGTATCCCAAGAGTCCAACTCTCCAACCTCTGAAAATGATTGAGAAATTACAATATATAGAGCATCCTAACACCTTTCCCCACCTCTAGGGGTCGAATTCCCTCTTCAGGGATCAGTTTCAACCAATTCTAATCATGGAACTACAATCTAGGCAGCTAACAACTTGCCTCTAAAAGAGTGGAAACTGATCCATTACATGATTTTTACCCTTTTTGTGAGTGAATCTTCTAGAAGAGATAAAAATAAGCCAAAGTTACATGCCCAATATAAATTTACATCGTAAAAACCCAAAAATTCCATCCACAAACAAAATTGGCCCATACTAGGCGAAAATCTGAGCTGGCAGCTGAAAATTCAGGAAAAATTTAAGTGGGTCGCTTTTGAGCCGAGTGGGTCGCGCGTTTTCCAGCCTGAATTTTAGGTACTTCCCGGCATCCAAAGTGAACTCATGATAGCTCGTTGGAAAGCTCTGGATGTTGACTATCCAACCCAAGTGGAATTTCTGAATTTGGAGCTCATTTGACCCTCCAAAACCTCATTCTCCCAGAGGTACATCCTGCTGGTGCAAAAGGTGGCAGCAAGGTGGTTTTCATGGTGTTTTTGAGCTCTTTGACCACCCAGATTTTGATGAAATGCTTAGTTGATTTCTGAGGATGCATAACTAACCATGAAAAATCCAAAAACGCAAAAATTTCCTCCAGCAAGTGTCCCAAAAAAAAGTGAGCGCATGAGTGCGCGACCCGCTTAACTGAAAAACCTGTTTTTGAGACCAAAAATTTGAAAATGACAAAATTTTCTCCGAATTTGCCCAAATTTGGAGCGGAGGTCCTCCATCATGTGTCATGCCCAGTCAATGAAGCCTTGGCCAAAATCCGAAGTGGATTAGGCCTTTTCCGCCGTCTTAGTGTTTCGCTCTACCTCCTCTTCAGAATCTTCATTCTCGCCTTGCAGACATGCATGCGAGCCCAATAATGGCCTTTCATGTGACGAAGCATGTCTTTGTCTCTATCATGATCCTGTGAATGTACCTGCGCTGATGAAGAAGGCGAGACCCCTTCCACGCCATGTGGAGATAGTACTCGCGTTGCTGATGAAGTCAACGAGACCCCTTCCACCCCGGGTGGAGATAGTACTCGTCGTGATGTTGAAACAAAGCTCTGTGGCTTCTCTGATATGTTACCACTACTGGTGCACTACTATGCTCCATCTCAGTGCATCAACCTCAACGATTGAGTCACTGTCCGACTCCTGCTCATACTCTGACTTCTGTCTCTGACATGGCTTTGAACGAGATATTTGCAATATGTATATATTGATATAGATGCAGTGATGTCAAAGTTTCAATGCATTCTCAAAACCCAAAGATATTGCATATGTACCAAAGCATCATAGGAAACAATAAATGGTAATAGTTCGTTTAGTAGGATTGGGATAAAAGAACAAATACTGCTTTGAGTACAAGCAAGCGGAAAATGAATACCCAAAATGCGTCTGTATGGTATAAATTTATGATGATGGCCCAAATCATTTTAGAGAAACAAACAAGCATGGGATTTGCTCATGAATCGGAGAATGGGGAAATCATGACAGTAACCATAGTGATGCAAATGATCATAACAATGGCAATATTATGGGAATGGCAGGAGTGATATAATAATAAAAGCCATAGACAAGTCTTCATATGACTGTGTAAAACATGGAAAAGGCATAACAACAGTGATAAGGATCATATGTACAACGTGGCAAGGTGTGAACATATCCACCATTTAAAAGTTTCCAAATTCTTCATAAAGTTGTCCATATAATTTCAAACCCTTGAGGATTTATGTTGCATGGTGAATGTAGGGTTTACATAAATTTCTCCAAGCATGACCACTTTCTTCTACATCAATGACCTTTCAACTACATTATCAATCCATTAGGCAATGAGATAAATACCTGTTTGTATGCCGTAGGAAACAATTTGAATCGAATCCGGGCGCAAAAAAGAAATTCGGGTGTCACAGCCTCCGTGGGTCGCATTTCCTCAAGTGGGTCGCATCCACTTCAAGTGGTCGCGTTTCTTTTGCAGGAAGCTTTTGGAGGCCTTCCCGGTGTCCAAATTGAGCGTGTGATAGCTCGTTGGAAAGCTCTTGGAGTCTACTTTCCAACACAAGTGGAATTATGCAATTTGGATTTCATTTACCCTGTCAAAAATCAAATCTCCCAACACTAGTCAAAATGAGCAGAATGAGGCTACCTCAAGGCAGAGCGCTGTTGCAGTCAACTTTTGAAGATCTTCCTCAACTCCAAATTGAGCTCATGATAGCTCATTGGAAAGGTCTTTCTGTCTAGTTATCATTTGACTCATCAAGAAATTCAGTTGGCCAAACATGCTAGGAGAAAACTTGATTTTCCCAAGGTCACTTCAGAGGTGCATTCAATTCTCCTGAGGCAACGGTATTTTTGATATTTCTCTAAAACCATTATACCTGTGTAAAAAGTGAAGGAGGTTTTTCTTCATTGGGATGTTTTTGACAAAAACCTCTCTCAGTTTCCCAAAATTCATCTTTTATTACTCTGAAACCTCTTTTGAGTGAAACTTATCCCGATGTGTGAAACAAGGAATTTTGTCGAAATGAAGCGAAATGAAGGGGATAGGGGGCTTCTAAATTCTTGGGGAAATTTTTGGAAGTAGGTAGGGATGTTAGGAAGTAGGGGAAATTTGAATCTCTGAGATTGAGTGAGGGGAAGGGGTCCAAAAGGGCAAAACACAGGCCTAGCCTAGAAAATTGCCAAGTTGTGGCAAGAAACTAGGGTTTGTGCAAAAATGAGGAATTTGGGGGATCTCAGTGATGGGAAGTGTTTAATAAGGTACATTAATGATAGGGGAAGGTGAGTGAACATCAGGATACAAGTCTTTTTGATGATTTGACCATCCAAGAGAAATCACCTCCAAAACCCTAGGAGAGGGAAATGGACCTTACCAAGGCACAACTGAAGCATGAAAAAGATGTAAAATGACTCAATGGAACTTGACATGACGATGAAAACCCTCTGAACGATGGTACACTCAGTTGAATGGTGACATGAACTGACACTTGGACAACTTTGACAGGAGTAAAAGCAACCCCTAGACCTAATGCCTAGTGACCAAATTTTGCTTGAAGACTCATTGAAATGACAAAATTTGACCTTGACACTTTAAAATCACTTTGTAAGAGCATGTTTGATCACTGGAGGAAGGCTGCAAAGGCTGACACTAACATTGGCTCCAATGGGGATGGTAGCTCCTTGGAGGTGCCAAGAAAGGCAGATTTTTGGGAGAGCAGACCAGTGCCTTCATCCATTGGGCAATGGAATCATTATTTGAACGGATAACACAAAACCTTTGACACATTTATTGAATGAAAACTTGACTGAAAACTGAAATAACTTGAAAAAAACTGACTCAACAGACCAAACACAAATGACTCATGACTGACTTAAAACAAGACTTTACAAAGCTTTTGGAAAAAAGGCAGCAATCCATCAAGATTTGGAATCATGATGACAACCACCTGCATACTAATGAAATATGTACAATCATGTATAATTGGCTTTCCAATGTAACCAGTCAAGAAGATGGCTTCTTGACTGATTTCCCTGATCAGATCTGCTGGTCAACAATACAAACTGATAACTGGGCATCCAAAAACATAGCTGGCCATGATCTCCTTCATCACTGAATACTGCAATACTCACCTTTACTGCTGACTGTAACAATTTTTCCAATGGATCATGAAAAACATGAAGATTTACTTCCTGCTGAAAGAACATGGTGTCCTTTGCTTCTAATTCTGATCTTCCTTCATCATGTACTTCAGTAAAAATATGTTCCTGGGCTTCAAAAAATTCTGAACAGGTAGATGAGCAGATCTCCTCTTGTAAAAACATTTCAACACATGAAACATATGAAGAAGAAACTGAAAGGGAATCCTGAATGGTCTGATCTTCTGTAGTCTGAAAATATGGTAGGTCATCTTCATATGATAGGACAGCCGGATTTTCATTACAGTCATCAATCATGAGAAAAGAAACTTCCAATGATTCTTGAAGCTCAAACATGACATTTCTATCATCTACCAAAAATTCATCAAAAGAAACTTTTTCACTTTCTTGAACAAAAATTCCATCTTGCTTTTCATGAACTAACTGAATTACCTCTTTATGAAGACTTTGTTCTGATGAACTGAAAACACTTGGATCAAAAACTCTGTCTATGGTCTCAACAGCAAAATTCTCCTTTTCAGGATTCAGCACAAGGTATTCTTGGTCATTATAATCTGAATCTAGATCTGAAATAGCTGGCTGGTCATTATCACAATCTGAAACTGAAACTTGAGTTACCGGCATGCTGTCTTCTTCTGTGGGCAAATCTGAAATGACACTTTCATCACTTTCAGCCATATAGACATTTTCAACTTGCTGATCTATAGGACTATCATCCTTTTCAGAAAAGGAAGAAGTTCCACCATCACCTTCTTGACCATGTGCACACTGCAGATCTGCGTTAACTTGAGCTGGAACATGACCTTTCAATAACTGATCTATCTCATCTTCAGACAGAGGAGATAATACCTTTTGTTTTCTTTTGCTCAAACAGTGATTGTCTTCATTGATTTTAAGTGAAGGAGTGTACTGATTCTCCTCATACTGCTGATCCATTTCATGTAATTCCTGTTCACTGTCAAGATGCAAAATTCCTTCATCTTCCACCACACTAAGATCTTGATCCTGCTGCAAATTTTCATGATCTTCTTTATGCTGCTGAAATGGATTTTCATATAGGGCTTCCATAATCTCATCATCCATAAAATTATCATCTTCATAATATTTCTCAAGGATTTCAATAAAAGTAGAAGCATGTTTGCAACAATCATGAACTAAATTTAACGATGGATAAGATACTTGATATCTTTCAATGAACAGGGCATGAAAATCCTTTAAACAATAAATACAGGCCAGCGGCAAATTTTCATACCAAGATTGGGCTTCACCTTCTAGAGTGGCTAGGAATATCTTCATCAAACAATCTTCAGGAAAAGCCACCTTCAACTTACGAATATGCATGTGAAATCTAATCAGATGTAAAGCAGCATCCTTCTTACCATCATCTTTAAACGTAGGCAGATTCCTTGACCAATCTACCTTGGGCATCTTATTTGGAAAACCTGGAATGTGGTCTCGGCTCATGGGAGCGTATCTTCTCGTGATTCGGTCCATCTTGAAAATCTCACAGCTACTGATCTCCCTGTAGTGAAGTCACCATGAAGCATTGATTGTCTGGATCTTTCAGTGAATGAAGTCGCCAGGTGAATGATTTCAGCCTTGCGATGTCTGACCGTTGTTCACCATCAACGATCAGATCTGAACTTGATACATGTACTGGGGCAATTTACAAGTTAAATACTACGATTACAAGTTATACCGGAGATCGACTGAAGCAGCGTTTATCTACTTCGCCGATGCATAGCAACAACGTTTCGAAGGCTACCTGGCGTGTCTTCAGACTCCGTCTATAACAAGCAAACGTTTTGAGTTTTTCCCCAGTATGGTCGCCACTATGTTAGCACTCAAATCTACCTCAGGCTGAAATGAAGTAAAACTCAAGGCTACATCAAACCACGCTCAGCCTCGTAGCTAGCCCTACGAGGACAGGAGAGGGCTCTCTCCTTCAATCTCGAGAAAATAAGCAATAGGATGCGAGATGACTTACAATAAGAACTGATTTTAGGCTAGTAAAGAGATAGGTATGTTTGATTTTTGGTTTTTTGGGTTTTCGCTGGAGTAATGGGAAAACAAATTTTGGGTCCGGGGATAAGGTCAGACCTTTGCAGATTTCAAATTGGGGCGAGGTAGGTGAATGTCTTGATGCTTTTAATTGGATAAATGGACAGATTAGACCGACGAGGAGCTGAAGAGGGCAAAGAAGAACTTGGATCCTCTCCAAACAGCTGAAAACATATAGAACTAACTGAATTCAAAGGCCAAGCACTGTAAACAATGGATTCAACCTCACTTACTCATTCAATTTAGTTCAGAAGCATATGAAAGGATGGCATACATTAAACATGAAGAAACTTACAGTAAACAAAGAGGAAACACCATCAAGAACATAACACCACAAGGATCCCAACAAGTGCCGCAAAACCTCTGATCTTTCCTTAGCCAAAATATGAAAAATATGTACAATGATATCAAAAGTCTCCCAAGAGTCCAACCTCTCCAACCTCTGAAAATGATTGAGAAATTACATCATATAGACCATCCTAACCCCTTCCCACACCTCTAGGGGTCGAATTCCTCCTTCAGGGGTCAGTTTCAACCAATTCTATTCATGGAACTACAATCTAGGCAGCTAACAACTTGCCTCTAAAAGAGTGGAAACTGATCCATTACATGATTTTTACCCTTTTTGAGAGTGAATCTTCTAGAATAGATAAAAATAAGCCAAAGTTACATGTCAAACATGAATTTACATCATAAAAACCCAAAAATTCCATCCACAAGCAAAATTGGTCCATACTAGGCGAAAATCTGAGCTGGCAGTTGAAAATTCAGCAAAAATTTAAGTGGGTCGCTTTTGAGCCGAGTGGGTCGCGCTTTTTCCAGCCTGAATTTGAGGTACTTCCCGGCATCCAAATTGAGCTCATGATAGCTCGTTGGAAAGCCCTGGATGTTGAATATCCAACCCAAGTGGAATTTCTGAATTTTGAGCTCATTTGACCCTCCAAAACCTCATTCTCCCAGAGGTACTTCCTGCTGGTGCAAAAGGTGGCAGCAAGGTGGTTTTCATGGTGTTTTTGAGCTTTTTGACCATCCAGATTTTGATGAAATTCTTAGTTGATTTCTGAGGATGCATAACTAACCATGAAAAATCCAAAAATGCAAAAATTTCCTCCAGCAAGTGTCCCAAAAAAAAGTGAGCGCATGAGTGCGCGACCCGCTTAACTGAAAAACCTGTTTTTGAGACCAAAAATTTCAAAATGACAAAATTTTCTCCGAATTTGCCCAAATTTGGAGCGGAGGTCCTCCATCATGTGTCCTGCCCAGTCAATGAAGCCTCGGCCAAAATCCGAAGTGGATTAGGCCTTTTCCGCCGTCTTAGTGCTTTGCGCAACCTCCTCTTCATGATCTTCATTCTCGCTTTGCATACATGCATGCGAGCCCAATAATGGCCTTTCATGTGACGAAGCATGTCTTTGTCTCTATCATGATCCTGTGAATGTACCTACGCTGATGAATGTACCTACGCCGATGAAGAAGGCGAGACCCTCCACGCCATGTGGAGATAGTACCGCTATCGTTCATGAAGTCGACCAGGAAACTTCCACCCCGGTGTAGATAGTACTGTCGTGATGTTGAAACAAAGCTTTCCGTGGCTCGATATGTTACCACCATCGTGCACTACTATGCTCCATCTACAGCATCAATCAACGATTGAGCCACCGTCCGACCTCGCTCATCGACTTCTGACATGGCTTTGAACGAGATATTTGGAATATGTATATATTGATATAGATGCAGTGATGTCAAAGTTTCAATGCATTCTCAAAACCCAAATATATTGCATATGTACCAAAGCATCATAGGAAACACACAATGGTAATAGCTCTGTTTAGGTGGATTGGGATAAAAGAACAGTCTCTATTTTGATTACAAGCAGTTTTGACAATGAATACCCAATGCAGATGTATGGTATAAATTTAGGATGATGGCCCAAATCTGTCGGAGGAAACAAACAAGTATGGGATGGTGCTTCATGAACTGGAGAATGGGGACATCATGACAGTAACCATAGTGATGCAAATGATCATAACAGTAGCAATATTATGGGAATGGCAGGAGTGATATGATAATAAAAGCCATAGACAAGTCTTCATATGACTGTGTAAAACATGGAAAAGGCATAACAGCAGTGATAAGGATCATATGTACAACGTGGCAAGGTGTGAACATATCCACCATTTAAAAGTTTCCAAATTCTTCATAAAGCTGTCCATATAATTTCAAACCCTTGAGGAGTTATGTTGCATGGTGAATGTAGGGTTTACATAAATTTCTCCAAGCATGACCACTTTCTTCTACATCAATGACCTTTCAACTACATTAAACATCCATTAGGAAATGATAAAAACCTGTTTGTATGCCGTAGGAAACAATTTGGATCGAATCTGGGCGCAAAAATGAAATTCTGGGTGCTGTTGCTCTGTGGGTCGCATTTCCCTCAAGTGGGTCGCATCCACTTCAAGTGGGTCGCATCCACTTCAAGTGGGTCGCGTTTCTCTTGCAGGAAGCTTTTGGAGGCCTTCCCGGTGTCCAAATCAGGCGTGTGATAGCTCGTTCGAAAGCTCTTGGAGTCTAATTTCCAACACAAGTGGAATTATGCAATTTGGATTTGATTTACCCTGTCAAAAATCAAATCTCCCAACACTAGTCAAAATGAGCAGAATGAGGCTGCCTCAAGGCAGAGCGCTGTTGCAGTCAACTTTTGAAGGTCTTCCTCAACTCCAAATTGAGCTCATGATAGCTCATTGGAAAGCTATTTCTGCCTAGTTATCCTTTGATGCATCAAGAAAGTCATTTAGCCAACCATGCTAGGAGAGATATTGATTTTCCCAAGGTCACTTCAGAGGTGCATTCAATTCTCCTGAGGCAACGGTATTTTTTATATTTCTCTAAAACCATGATACCTGTGTAAAAAGTGAAAGATTTGTTTTTTACTTGGAATGTTGTGAACAAAAACCTCTCTCAGTTTCCCAAAATTCATCTTTTATTGCTCTGAAACATCTTTTGAGTGAAACTTACCCCGATGTGTGAAACAAGGAATTTTGTCGAAATGAAGCGAAATGAAGGGGATAGGGGGCTTCTAAATTCTTGGGGAAATTTTGGGAAGTATGGAGGGATGTTAGGAAGTAGGGGGAAGTGGAATCACAGAGATTGAGTGAGGGGAAGGGGTCCAAAAGGGCAAAACACAGGCCTAGCCTAGAAAATTGCCAAGTTGTGGCTAGAAACTAGGGTTTGTGCAAAAATGAGGAATTTGGGGGATCTCAGTGATGGGAAGTGTTTAATGAGGTATATTAAGGATAGGGGAAGGTGTATGAACATCAGGATACAAGTTTTTTGATGATTTGACCATCCAAGAGAAATTACCTCCAAAACCCTAGGAGAGGGAAATGGACCTTTCCTAGGCACAACTGAAGCATGAACGAGGTGTAAAATGACCCAACGGAACTTGACATGATGATGACAACCCTCTGAATGATGGTACACTCAGCTGAATGGTGACATGGACCGACACTTGGACAACTTTGGAAGGAGTGAAAGCAAACCCTAGACCTAATGCCTAGTGACCAAATTTTGCTTGAAGACTCATTGAAATGACAAAATTTGACCTTGACACTTTAAAATCACTTTGTAAGAGCATGTTTGATCACTGGAGGAAGGCTGCAAAGGCTGACTCTAACACTATTAAAGAAGAAGCATCTCACTTAGATGGTAAGTTTGATTTCATTACTAAAGCAATAGAAAAAGTAGTTGATAGACTGGATCAAATTGAAAGAAAACCACAATGGGAGAATCAATCCCAGATCGGGAATCCCAATTACAGGAAAAACAAGAACCCAGGGAAAGGTAAAGAACATTCCCCTGACCAAAATATAAGAACCCCATTCCAAGAAAACTTTGCAGAAACTTCACAAAACAGTGTTGACGAGGAGGAAGACATCAACATTGTTATGGGGATTGATGAAAACAATACCATTTTCCTCACCCAAGAGGACCGGGAACTCTTTGAACTTCAACAGTTCAAAGTAGAATCTGGAGAATCCTATGATTATAAACAAGGTTATGATTTTGCAATAAACGAAATTCACAGTAAATACAACCGTAGGAGCAAGAAAAAAAATGAACCTGCCATAAAGAATAATGCTCCAAACCAACAATAACAAAACAAAAAGAAGACTGATACTTCTAAATCAAAATTCTTGCAGATTCTTCCTAGAGATAACAAACAGAGTTCAAACTCGACTAGTCCTAAAAAACACCAAGGCCCAAAAATTGTAGATATTACTGACAAGGTGGCTCAATCTTCTAAGGATGTTCCAAAAGCTAATACTCCCAAAGCCACCAATTCAACAACAGTCATTGAGCCAAGAAAGAATCCTACTGACTTTAAAATATCAGATCCTAAACCTTCTGTTGAGAATCCCAAAACTGATAAACTCCTGTTAATCCTCAAACTATTCTTGAAAAAATAACTAAGATAGCAGGAACCAAGAAACTCAGACAGAAGACAAGAGAAAAGCGTAGAACAAAGGGAAAACTATAGAAACTCAATGAAAGTCATCACAAACCACAGTTCCCAAAGAAGAAGTGATTCAAGCCATTAGATCTCAGCCAACATTTAATATGCAGTCTGAAATATCCAAGTTAAAAATAGTTGTTCCCTTAGTAGAACTAGCTAGAAATTATTTGTATAGATCTATGATTTTTGATGCATTGAATGTGAATGAGAATGAAGATACAATTAACATGAATGAAGATAGGCCTGAATTGATTTTTGGTCCTAATGTATATGGAAAGCATTCAGATGGGTCGGTACCCCCATTTTATTTAAGTCTTACTGTACATGACCAAATATTACACAATGCTATGCTAGATACTGGAGCTTCCCACAACTTAATGCCTAGAGCTATAATGGAAACTCTTAATCTAGACATAACCAGACCATATAAGGACCTGTTCTCATTTGATTCATCCAAATTCCAATGTATTGGTTTGATTAAAGATCTGTGTGTTAACCTAGTCCAATATCCTGGTAAGAGTATGATCATGGATGTTGTAGTAGCTGATATCCCGCCAAAGTATGGCATGCTTCTTTCTCGCTCATGGGGAACAAAGTTGCAGGGATCTATACAACTGGATATGAGTTATGCTATTATCTCGGTATTTGGATAGCCTAAAAAGCTTTACCGAGAAACTTTGATGAAGTACATGATCAGTAGTGCAGACAGACCTAAAAATTATCCAATTTATGCTACTCCCACTGATCTTGATTCTTTTATTCTCATTAACTCTGATCAAAATGAAAATCCAACTGAACTTACTGATAAAAAACTTAAAATCATGGATGATTATATTGGTCATGAAGCTTTGTGGCATTTAGATTTTGATGGATCTGTTAATAAATTTGGAGTTGGAACTGGTGTTTGGAACATTGAAACAAGCCATTCTGAAGGACATGCCTTTAGATTAAACTTCAAATACACCAATAACATGGCTGAATACGAAGCTTTAATCTTAGGCCTGCAAATTATTAGAAAAAAGGGAGAAAAAGAATAATGGTCATGGGTGATTCTGAACTAGTTATAAAACAAATAAACACAGAATATTTTGTTCACAACCCCAGACTTGCAAGATACAGAGAAACAGTATTGGAATTGCTTGAGGAATTGTTAGAAGGTAATTTTGCTATCACCCCTCGAGATCAGAACATACAGGCCCATTGCTTAGCAACTTTTGCCAGCAGTTATAAATTTCTTTTTTCACCATTGCAAAAATATACTGCTGAGATTAAACATAGGCCTATTGTTCCTGATAACGTGAAATATTGGCAAATTTTTTCAGAGGATTAGCAAATTTATCACTTTTTGAATAATGAGCAAGAATTTCAAAATTGTCAAATCGATAACGACTGTAACATAGATTCACCTTATGATATAGATTTAAATTTCTGTCAAATAGATGATTTAGATAATTTAGATGTACATAATTTTGAAAAGCCTACTATTTTTACTCAAAGTGACATTGATGAAATGGAAAAAGTAGAAATAGAAGAATTGATTGAAGATGAAATAGATTTGATTGATTTAAAGAATAATATTTTACCCAGAGGTTTAACTCCTCTAGAAGATTTATTTAACTCCAACGATGTGCCCAAAAGGCCAAAAATGGAGCCAGTTAAGTCTGATATAGAAGAGTATAACTTAGGGACTGATGAAAAAACAAGAATAATCAAATTATCTAAATCCTTATCATCAGATGAAAGAACTAAATACATTGAACTTTTAACAGAATTTCAAGATGCCTTTGCATGGAGCTATGAAGACTTGAAAACTTACAACACAGACATTATCCAACATGAAATTCCTTTAAAAGAAAATCAAAAACCTTTTCAACAGAAACTTAGAAGGATTAATCCAGTTTTGTTACCCTTAATTGAAAAAGAAGTCAAAATATTGTTTGATACACAGATAATTGCAGCAGTTAGATTTTCTGACTGGATATCTAATTTAGTGCCAACCAGAAAAAAGACAGGAGAAATTAGACTATGCATAGATTTTAAGAATCTTAATAAAGCATCCTTGAAGGATAACTACCCCTTGCCAAAAATGGACCATATTTCACAAAGGGTAGCAGGTTCTTCCAGAATCTCTTTATTAGATGGTTTATCTGGTTACAATCAGATTCTAGTTCACAAATATGACCAAACCAAAACTGCATTTACTATTCCATGGGGCACTTTCATGTATGTGAAAATGCCTTTTGGGTTAAAAAATGCAGGAGCTACATTTCAAAGGGCCATGGATATTTCCTTTGCCAAGGAGATCCATGAGTTTTTAGTCATTTATTTGGATGATATTACTATTTTTTTTAAAACAAATGATGATCACCTGGATCATCTGAGACGGGTTTTTATTAGATGCAGAAAATATGGTATATCTCTTAATCCTAAAAAGACTCTTTTTAGGCTAGAAGAAGGAAAATTTCTAGGTCATATCATTTCAAAAGAAGGCATTAGAATAGATCCTGCAAGAATTGAAGCAATTCTAAACATTCAACCACCAGGGAACATTAAAGAACTCCAAGCATTCTTGGGAAAAATCAATTTTCTAAGAAGATTCATATCAAATCTGGCTGAAATTATAAAAGATCTTAACAACATTCTTAAAAAAGACTCCTCAATTAAATGTACAATAAAAGCCAAACAATATTTTGAATCTATCAAGCAGGCCTTAACTAAATCACCATTCCTTATCAGTCCAAATTACACAAAAGATTTTATAATCTTTTCCTTTGCATCCGAACACACCATAGCTGCAGTTCTTCTGCAGAAAAATTATTAAGGCTTTGAACAGCCCATTGCATTTTTTAGTAAAGCTCTCAGAGATGCACCACTGAAATACAACATAATAGAAAAGCAGGCTTTGGCTCTAGTTAAAGCTATAAAAGATTTCAAAGTGTATATACTTCATTCACACATAATTGCATATGTCCCTAATACAGTAGTTAAAGACATTTTGACTCAAGATGGACCAGATAGTAGGAGAGGAAAGTGGATAGCCATAATCCTTGAATATGATCTAGAAATTAAACCAACTAAACTCATTAAAGGATAGGGGTTAGCCAGACTGATGGCTGAATCAAAATGCAATGCCTTAGATATTAATTTCATTGCACAAGTAGATGAACAGGAGGAGATGGCGACTCCATCGATCAGTGAAGCCTATCAAGACTCACCATGGTACTCTGATATAATATGTGTACTAACAAACTTACAACCTCCTCCTGGACTGACAAAAACAAGGCAAGATTCATCAAGCAAAAAGCAATGAGGTTCTGTATCTTAAATAATGCACTGTATTGGAGAGAAAGTACTGGAATTTTACTTAATTGTTTATTGAAATCTGAGGCTGAAAATATCCTTGAGGAATTTCATGCAGGTGACTGTGGAGGCCATCTATACTGGAAGAGCACAGCTGATAAAATACTCAGAGCTGGTTTTTACTGGCCATCATTATTTTCAGATGTTAAAAAGTTTGTTACCTCTTGCCATCAATGCCAAATTTTCGAAGGTAAAAGGAAACTATTACCATTACCTCTGAAACCAATATCCACTGAAAAACCATTTCAGCTATGGGGGTTATACTTCATAGTTTAAATTCATCCTCCATCTTCAGGTCAACACAAATGGATTCTAACTGCTACTGATTACTTTACTAAGTGGATAGAAGCAATTCCCACTAGACAAGCTACAGACTCAGTTATTATCTCATTCATAGAAAGTAATATTTTGTCTAGATTTGGATGCCCCCATAAAATTATCACAGACAATGCTGCTACTTTCAAATCTAAGAAAATGATTGCTTTCTGCCATAAATACCATATTACCTTAGGTCATTCTACAGCATATTATCCCCAAGGTAATGGTTTGGCCGAATCCTCAAATAAAAGTTTAATCAACATCATCAAAAAACTACTCCAAGACAATAAAAAGACATGGAATAAGAAACTAGTCTATGCCCTTTGGGCTGATAGACTTACTACAAAAAAAGTCTATGGGAACTTCACCATATCATATTGTTTATGGTACAGATGTAGTTTTTCCTTCTTCCTTGGGTGTCCCAGTCATGAAGATTATCCAGGAATTACAGGTAGAAACTAATGATATTCAAACAAGAATCAATGAAACCATACACCTTCAACAAACCAGAGATGAAGTTTATGAAAAGTCACAAGTTTTACAGGACAAGATCAAAAATATTTTTGATAAAAGAATTAAGGAAGATGACTTTTTCATAGGAGATCAAGTTTTAAGATGGGATGTAAGAAGAGAGGATAAAGGTAAACATGGGAAGTTTGACTTTCTATGGCAGGGACCCTATGTAATATATGGTTACAGAGGCAATAATTCCTTTTTCATCAGGAATTTGGATGGAACCGAGCTTCAAGAAGGACCAGTAAATGGAAGGATGTTGAAACATTGCTATTCCACAGAGTCACTTAACAGTTAAATTCATTTACATTATCATTGTAAATATTCATAGTCAGAGTGTAGATTGGATTGGATATATTATCTACAAAGTTGAAGCCCGAAGAGAAGGCCCTGAGCTTTGTAGTATAAGATATCATAAATATGATTGTTGTAGAAAACAGAAGACATTTACAGGATCACCAATGGTTAATGGATAAGGCTACTGATCTCAAAGTTCTTGGCATTTACAAGGAAAAGCCATCCCCAAGTGAAGCCGATGTTAGCAACCTATAATATAGAGGTCATAATTTTGACTTGACAGTTGATAATCTTGTAAATCTGTAAATACTTTGCCTTCTGCAAGTTGTATTCACATATTTTGTAATAAAAAAAAAGAGGGTAAAAAGTCCTAAAAGAATAATCAAAGGACTTAGAAAAAATAAAAGACCCCAAAAGAAAAATGAATAAAACATGAAAGTGTGCAAGCATAAATGCCACTACTTTATACTTTTTCACTATGGCAGAGTGTCAATAAATGCCATAGTTCGTGATGAGTTAAACAATTTAATCCTGACTTGTCATGTTTCAATTTCACTTGTTATAGATAGAAAATAATGAATTGTCATACTGTTTAATCATGACAATTCAGTAGTTAGGTAGAGAAATAAATGGATCCAACAGTTTAATCTGGATTCATGGATGAAATAAGTGTAGAATTAGATAGTTTACTTGCTTTCAGAAAGAATAAACGCTGTGAAGGTTTCTAGCTTAAATGCACCTTACTACAAAGGAAGAAAAAATGTTAGCATGGTAAGCTGGGTAGGTAGAAGAAGGTGAAAAGTCTCAATGTAAATATCATTCATCATGGGCTGCAAAATAACCAACATCCCCTTCCCATAGTCATGAAACATTCTAAACTATCAGTCAGAAAGGCTCAAGGCATTTCCTTGACTTTTGTTGGGACCGGACCCAAGGCTCTATGACTGATCAATTGAAAGTGTAAAATGTCTATATTAATCCCTAAACTCACATCATTTACCATTCATGCATTCATCCCCCTGAATAATCCTAAGTAAAACTCCAATTTTTACTTAAAGGCATTATAATTCCCATTTTATTAACTTCCTTCATCATTTGAAAGCATTAAACCCTCAAAATTACATTATATCTTAAGTTAAAGTGATAAGATCAATGCAAATTATCTTTTGAAATTCACTTTACTTGTTATGTTTATGTGTTTTGAGTATACCATGTCCTATTTTCATATTAACTTTAATTTATGTATTAACTCCCTATAGAAATCACCTTCTCCTATTTATATATAACTCCTTTTATATAATAAACCCAAAAACCAATTTATTATAATTTTAGCTGAAGTTTATAATTCTCACATGTTTAATAAAAACCCACATTATAACCCCCTTTGGCTAAAATATATCTTTATATAGTGTCCTGCCCCTATGGTAATTAAATCACCTTGGTTTAATTAACCATATAATAAAAATATATGAAAAAACCTTTAAAACATGTTTTATATATGTTTTAAGAAAAAATATCGAAGTTTCATTTAAACTAAACTTCAAAGCAAAAAACCCATTCATTTGTATATTTTCCCTTTTCCCAACTCCCTAACCTAAAGTTGAAACCCTAATCTGAGTTAAAATCCGCAATGTGTATCCCATAATCCCTAAACTGCTAGTCCTAACCTCAGTTAAATCCCAGTTTAAAACCCATCCCGATCACTTTTTCATTGAAAAAGTTGGTTTTCTGTATGAAATTTAACCAAATCCCTTTTATCATCGGGATTAATGTCAGCCCTCCGATCCCCTCTATCCATTTGATCCAACGATTAAAAACCAACACGACGGTTTAATACATTCCCATCCCCTCCCATATCGCGTAGCATGACCACCGTTGGATTTTCCATCAGGTCCAAATCAGACGATCCATTTGCAACCCGATGACTTACCTTTCCCCGCACCTTTCCTTTTGATCGTGACCATTCACATGTTGAAGCCAGATCTGATGGCACCAGTTCATGTTCGCGCCCATAAAGTAATCGACTGATGTTTTGGAAAATTCGCACGATATGGGTGGTTTCTCCAAACCACCCTGCGTTGACGTGTCACCAAATAATTGGATCGCATTCGAAAAGTGATTTACCACTTACCGCTCTGGAGCTACGCGAATACCGCCCAGTGGTATTCTGAAACCACTCCTGCCCAACCTATGGTTTAATATGATTTGACTACGGTTTGAACTATGGTTTATTCTTAAAAATCGTAACTTTCATTGAATTTTTCACCTATTCGTGCTTTAAACCTGTGAAACCTTCGATAAGCCTATTTTCATCGAATTTTCACCATTTTGCGCCATTACACCTTTGAGAGCCTGTGTAGAGCCCTTTTCACCATTTTCAAACCTACCAACGCCATTTTCAAGCTAGTTTCCTTGCAATTCAACCACGAAGAGCCAAAGTACCCTCTAATAGACCAATTCAGCAGAATTGAAGACTGTGCACAACCGTGAAACGTCTTCAACCACAATTATACCTTTTAAAAGGTATTTTTCATCAAACTTATCCAAAAAAGCTTCAATTTTTAAAAAGAAAAGCACCAATTTTTCTGTTATTACCTGTAATTAGTGAATTATTTGCACAGAAATTGCAAAAAACATCCAAATTACAGGGGAAACTCTGTCAAATTTTCCCCAAAATCCCTCATTTCCGTTTTTGCAAGTTTTATCCATACCTTGGTCAGTTTCACTTCTGGAATTGATCATAGCCTTTCTTCTGAGCATGAAAATCCTCTTTCCATCTAAAAATTTGCTCAAAACCCTATTTTACCAAAGAAATTCTCCAAAAGTCCCTTGTTTCCAACAGAAGAACTCAGCAAACAGTCTAAGCTTGCTCTTTTCAGTTAAAAAATGACAAAGAAACAAGTAACCCCCAAATCAGGAGGCCCAAAACCTCAAAAGAAAGCCTCTGCTAAAATCGCTCAGCCTGAGTCTTCTAAACTTGATAAACCCACCCCTGCACTCACTGTTGATTCCACAGAAGTTGTCAGGCCTGTCCAACCTCCAGTTACTTCACAAGAAAATAGTCCTCGATTGACCTTGATTATAGAATATTGGACCCTTCAGTAGAATTCAATTTACTTGATGTCTATAACTAGTGTTTTGGAAAATCAGTGGAGAAAGGTGATAAAGATATACCAGTCTGGGATTCCAATCTGCCAAAGTACATTGTCCTTCTTACTCATTCAGCCCCAGATTTTGTGAGATTGTGTCAGTCCTATTATCTTCCAGACCAAAGGTGCATTGTCAATAAAGACAGAGAGGTCTTATTTTACATCAATGCAAAATCCATAAACTCTATGTTGCAACTGAACCCTGACCCCAATGCTGCTTCATTGTCAATAGAGGATTTAACTCAACTTTACTTAGACCTTGATTTTTCTTCTAAGTTCAAAGTCTTCCAGACTTTTTGTCCCAAACAAGTTGATATCCCTAAGCTCAATCCTCCATTTGATACTTTTGATTTTCCAAATGAAACCAGAAAGATTGTCTCCATGCTATCATTCATACTGGGATATAACAGTGATGAATTCACTGATGTTGCTATCCTAGGTTTTATATATACTCTGAGTCCTGGCCAATCTCCATCCATTGTGTAAAAATTTTCCAAGTTGATTGGAGAAAACATGCACTATCAATTGTCCAGATTGTTGGAAGAAGGAGTCTTCAGATATACCTCATATCTGCTTCATCTCTTTTTGTATTATCAAGCAGACAAATTTCCTATTGAGTTTCAGAAGATAGATCCAGAAGGGAATGTAATTTCAGTTGTGTTTTGGTCATCAATTTTGAGAAAATCGAATAGGGAATACAACTATGCAGACTTCAATGACTTGTTTTTAGTACCTTCTATGAATTTATTGAATAAAGAACAGACCCCTAGAATTAATGAAGAAACAAAGAGAATTTTACAGCTATCTGAGAGCTGTAAAACAGGGGATCGGTACTTATACAAGAATTACACAGAGATTAGAGTATATGGTGCACTCTTGGCCCCAAATAAATTGCCTAGATTTGTGACAATAAGGATATTTGCTTTAGAATATTTGAGGCAGCTGTTGAATCCAGATGAAGTTAATTTCATAGCTTCTAGAAAAAAGACTCAGTTCAAACTGAAAAATCAAGTTGGGCCATTTATTGTGAATAACAGAGAAGCAGCAAATGAAATTAATGTCAAGTTGAAAGAATATAAATTCCCATACAGTTCTATGTGGAATTATGATCCTCAGGGTATTTTAAATCAAATCAGATTGAGATGCAAATTATCTGTTTTCTTGCATGATCCCAAGCCCCAATTGAAAAATATGCCAACAAACTTGAGTAGGAGCCAAATACTTTATTTGATGATGACTCACAGGGGCATGGAGAAAAACAGTGGAAAAGATAAATAGGTTGATCAAACACAGGTGGTTACAATGAACAAAGAAGCTGAAATTTTTCATAAAAGGAGCAGAAAGGAAGATAGTTTCACAGCTGAAACTATTCTAGATAAAAGATTCACAATTCCCTACAGCAAGAAAAGTAAATTGATTGATGAAGAAAGTGATGAAGCTATCAATGTTGAAGATAACAATGGTCATGAAACTGATGATGAAGCAACAAGAATAGTAACTGAAACTCTTAAAGAGCTTCAAAATGTCCAACTTGGAGCATAGCACAAAGACACAGTCATGGTTGATAAACAATCAAAAGTTGATATGCCCTCTTCTTCTAAAGAACCTGACAACACAGAGTTAGATATTCAAATCAAGTTCAGAGAAATCAAAGAAAAGAATGAAGAAATCAGAAGTGAAGCATATTCCAAGTTCCTTAAAGAAAAGCCTGGAAATAAAGATAGACTCCTCTCAGCTTTTGATTATTCTTCAAACAAATTAGTTATGTCATTTCTCAAGCCCACAGTGGCTGATCCAAAATCAATTACAGATTATTCAAAGACAGACCTTGGAGTTGATGTCGATGTTGTCCATGAATTGGACCAGATAGAATTCCATAGAAGCAATACAGAGATGTTGTATTCTAAAATAGTCAATAAGACTATGAATTCTAACGGGCTTGAGAAAACTTTGATAAACCTTCAAACTCAAATGAAATTGGATAAAGCCTCATTATATGCCAATAACTTGAAGATCAAAGCATTAGAAGACTTGGCAATTGAAGCAGGAGCTGATCCAGCTAACATTGAAGTTGCAAAGGCTTTAATCAAACAGAAAAATGAAGATATAGCTACCCTCAGAAAACAGCTAAAATTGCCTCAAAGTGAAAATCATCAAGCAAAAGAAATCCTTTAGCAGAAGACAGAAAATGATGAACTAAAACAACTTGTTCTAAAGATGACAGCCCAGATAAAGGAAATGGAAAGCCAAATAGAAGCTTTCATGAAAGAAAATGAAAATCTAAAGAAAGCTCAACAGGTTTTTATTCCATTTTTTTCATTTGAGAACTACTTGAAAATGGAGACTAGGGTTTTGTCGACGGCTCTTTCTTCTGCAACTCTCGCGCCGCACCAGATTGCTTCAAACGACATTGACCCTGCGCCATGTGCTCTGCTTAGTCCTTACTATGCGCATCTGCAAAGGCAGACGCAACATTCAGAGAAACAGCGACAAATCCAGCTTTTCAAGGGTCCCTTTCACCCCTCTGCAGCTCTTTATGCTGGTAACCTCAGCATTTATCACGGTCCAGGGCCTTGCAGCAAACACGACTTGACAGCGGCTCTCTCCTTTGGAGTTTCAGCGCTGAGTAGGCTTGGGTTTCAAACTGGGGTCGATCCTGCTCCAGCTCCTAATGTTCGGCAAAACCCCCACTCTGTAGCGTTGGCGCCTACACCCCCGATCGATGGCTGGCTTATTCTCCGGCTTGCTGGGAGCCTCTGCAGATATTCTGAAGACATGCTTGACAGCTGCCCAGAATTTTCTCCCGCGATAGAGACCCTGGACGCGCTCCAAGCATTGGCCTCTCTCGATTTACTCCATAAAGGCAGCGAGGCAGGGGTTTGTCTGATGCAAATGATCATTCGGCCCCTCTACAGATCTGCAGCCCTATCTTTTACAGCGGATCTATGCTGGAGCGATAGTTCCCATCTGCAGATGCTTTTTCCTCCCCCACCGCCTCCATTTCGTCAAGAGATCGGAGTCCCAAAAGAACCTGGCACTATGTCGACCCAGAAAGCATTTGAAAATTTCTCTGCCCCCTTTTAGGTTGAAATCTCACAGCTTTCAGGCAAGACCATTCTGCAATGGGTCCACCCTTCAGATCTGGTGCAGAATCTCAAGTTAAACCTGGAACGCCGATTTTGGATTTCCTTTGCCCTACAGAGACTTCTATTTCAAGGTAAACAACTCGATGATCCTCTTCCCCTCTCTTCTTACAGCATAAAAAATAACAGCTCTTTAGTGTTTTCCCTTCGTCTGAGAGGTGGCGCTACAGGACAATCTTCTTCTGCTCCTCCCTTCTCCTACAAATATGCAGTACACTCTGAAATTCCCAAATCCCCTGAGGCTCCCAAACCCAAGCCTTTTCTGGTTAACAAGCTAGAGGAGGTTCCCTCTTTTGAGATCTCCCACCCTGGCCTCGCAGATGACCTTCAAAAATTTGCTGAAAGGGCCATCATTTGCAGATTAAATGGGCTTTGGCTGCGCTCTAAGGACCTCTATGACTGGATCCATGCCAACTGGACTCACCATTGCAAGGTCAGCTTCTGCTCAAAAGGATATTTTATAGTTATGTTCGACAATCCTAAGCACTATGAACAGGCCTTAGAAGAAGGTCCTTGGTTTATGGGTACTACTGGACTCTTCTTAACTCCATGGTTCCCAGATTTTGACCCAGCAACTGCAGTCATCACCAAAACGCCTGTCTGGATCAGGCTTCCAAACTTACCAGCTCACCTGTGGCATATAGCAGTCTATAGGGGCATAGGCAACACCTTGGGACGCTTTTTAATGGGAGATCACTGGCGGGAACATCAAGGCCTCTACACATATGCCAGAATATGTGTGGAACTCGATCTAAGCAAGGGACTGCCAGATCAAATCAATCTCAAGATCAATGACTTTGGTTGGACTCAGAACCTGGATTACGAGAACACTGCCTTCCATTTCCGCCACTGTCACCTAACAGGGCACTTGCAGAATTCTTGCCCATCACTCACTGCAAAAACAAAAAAGGACAACAATGCAAAGACCAAACCCAAGCGTTGGACCCCTTGTTCTCCGCCGCCAGTAGTGAGCTCTGATTCCTCAAGCTCGGAAGATGAGGGGAGTGATGCAGAACCGAACCAGGCGCCTCAGACGATGGATCCATCCACTGATACTCCTGCGCACACCACTGTCACAGCGATCACCCAGAAACGCATCCATGAGACCTCCTCTTCTGAATCAGATAAGGAGATCTCCCTGTTGGAGAATTCCAGTCTTCAAGTTGTTTTAGCTCATACTCCCCAGGAAGGCTGGATAAAAGTCAATAAAAAGAAAGGGAAAAACCTTCGTGTTGAGACTTCTGCCCATGTGGGGTAAAAGTCAGTCTTTTGCTTTCAAGTTACTTGTTGTAGCTCCGTGCATGGTTCATTCCTTTTCTGGGACCGAGGTTGATAGTTACATCATTTCCGGTCGGTCGGTTTCCTGTCTCTCTTGATTGTACTATATTTTACTCAATAGAAATAGTTTAATTTTACTGAGAAAAAAAAAAAATAGGTTTTTATTCCCACAGTGATCCCAACTGTAAGTACAGTTGTTCCATCTACATTGGCAAAACACTTGGCACTGCAAGGAGTATTGGCAACTGCAGTGCCAATCACTTCTCATGACATCTCTGCCTCTTCTTCATCAACCTCAAAAATAAACACAGTAGAGGACAAAGCTGCAATAATTAGAGCTATGGAAGATATGTCTTTAAGAGATAAATAAATACTCAGTTTGAAAGACATCATTAAAAATATGGAAACTTCTAAAAGAGTTGCCTTAATTACTTCCAAAGGGCATGAACAACGGGCTGATAGATTACAAGAACAAGTAAAAATTCTTCAACAGCAGGCGAATCTTACAGATCAGGTTGCATACATAAAAAATCATTTATGGACAAAAATCATTGAAGGCATTCACTCACACTGGCCTTCTATTTAGATAATTTATGAGCAGAAAGAGTTGCTACAGGCTGCAAATGCAGAAATTGATAAAACCAAGAAAGAAATTGAAAATAAGCCACCACAAGGAGTTCAACTCATAGCATTTTTGAATAGTAAAAACAGGGAAGAATTAGAAGAGTTGAAAATTGCTGACAGAACAGACGCCATCCTTCAAATTAGAAAAGTCCTGAATAAGAGAAACATGATGAATAATTTGGAAGATAAGTGTAAAGATATGAACTTGGCCATCACAAGATTTTGGGTCAAATACAAAGTATTTTCAGAAGCAGGTTTACCAGACATTCATGCATTGAATGACAAATTAATGCCACATAAGGATTATGATCAGAAAATCAAGGCTCATGCTAAGGAGCAAGCTAAAAATCCTTTGCCTCAAGGATCTCCAAGTGACAAAGTACTACTTCAATATTATTCTTTTTGGAAAATGAAATCAAGCATATGTTCACAGTAAAGCCAAACTTTGCCAAATATACAGAGGCTGATGAAAGTTACAGGAAAATAAAAAATATGAAGATCCCCACTACTGAACAGTGGCAAGAATTCACAGACCTGATGTGAATTTGACAAGTAAAGGTAAGAAAATCACATAGAAAAGTCATATTCTACTGTTACTTTATGGTGAAAAAATCAGTGTCAAAGTGTGTCAGGGTCAAAGAGTTTTAGTGAAATCAAATTGTTACTGCTGGTCATTTTTCAATTACCGCAGTGAAACAGTGAAAAGCAGAAGGTGAAAAGGAAGAGTATTCCACAAGTCATCTTCCACGAGAAGATGCACCTAATGCCAGCTATGCTCACAACACATCAAAAATCAATTTAAATGAGATAAACAGTTCTATTTTTCCTTGTAAATGAGGACAGCTTGCAAACTGTTTTGCTGCTGTCCCTCTTCTTATGTTACATTTCCTATTTTTTCTTAAAACATTATCTCAAACTCTGAGATAATTTGTAAACAATTTATGTGTATAAATACTTCATAATTCGAAGTATTCAGTGTAGAATAAAATTTCTCAAGACTACTATAGTCATTTTGCTGGATATATTGAAGTTGGTGTGAGTCAATTAGCGAAGCAGCAGACTGGAAACGAGATTAGAGACATCATAACTAAGGATTCTCATGGTGACAAGATAAGTCTCGTCTTTTTCCTGTTTTCAGTGTTTTTCTTTAAAATTTTACGTACATCCATTTAATGTGTTTCTATGCTGAAATGATCAACTAAGGAGAAATTAAACAGGATTAGTGATAATAAGCTCCCTATTTTAAACTAGTTGGCATTTTTATATTTTCTACTTGATAACCGGACTATAGAATTCTTAATTGCTCTAGGTCCCAGTTTGATTTCCCTCCTTCAATCCTCTTTTCTGTAACTTAAGGATTCTTAAGTGCCCTTTTGTTCAGATTTCACCCATTCCATCAACAAAACCTATTACAAGCCTTAGAAGGTCATCTATCCTGCCCTTAGTACATTTGCATCTTTAAGTCTTATTTCCTAGCTCTGCTTGCCTAGAGAGTTGACTCCATAGCCCAATGTTCTGGTAGATCCCTCTGGTTTACCTTGAAACATTTTTAATTCCCACCACACTTTTAAAACAAGTCTCACTGTCCACTCATAGCTAGCCTAAAACTCTTTACCAAAACAAAGCTAAATCTTTACCAAAGATCCCTCTCCGGAGCTCAGGAAGGCTAGATCCTAAATTCCCAAAGCGGTTCTTGGTTACCCCTAGTGTTCTTAACTACAAAAATCCCCATCCCACAACCTAAGAATTACTAGGGTGATAACACCACCAACTTCATTAATTGTGCTTAATGGGGACAACTAGTAACAACCCTTCTCTTATAAGGACCAAATCAACCCACCCTTACCCTTACTTGAAAGGTATAAGGAGACACAACAAGATGATTGTGATCTTATATCCATATGCGATCTATTAATCCATACATTATACTTGCAAAAAAAACCAGCCATAAAAAGCTTTATCACACTTTCCTTTATAACTCTTAGGAGGTACAGGTCTCATCCTTTACTTACAAGCATCCACCTGCTTATAGACTTTACTTACGCTACGCCCCTTTCCTTATAAATTCTTATGAGTACCACATCTTCAATTGAATTGGGTAAGTTAAAGCTTGAGCACATTGTTAAGAAAGGGATCTTCTTGGATGCAAAGAGTTGTAGTTTATTAATAGAAGATAAAGGTAATATCTTGAAGCAAAGAGGCCCTACAAGAAGCTTGGTCAGTTCAAGTACGATTCTGTAAGCAAGTGTGTAGTTGAACGCCCATGCTCTGTTGAACGCCCATCCCGAAAATAGAAGTACTGGTTTTGGGTAACGGTCGGCTATGCTCCTGTTCCCACCTATGCTTTTGCACCCGGAATTAAATATATCGGCCATGGGTTGGATGAGAACATTAAATGAAATGAATGTGCATTAAATTTAAATGAAGATACAAGGATAGATCCAAGTGTCTTTAAGCTCCATCAACGAACAAGAACAAGACAAAAAAATTAAGGGAAACATGGGTCATGTTGTCTAGGAAGTTGACTACGTGCAACCATGGAAAACGATAGATGGAGGGGTCTTGGAAAGAGGAACGAAAAATATGTAATAGAGGGGGAGACACTCTCATGCCTACACATAGGAAGTGGAGAGAATACTCTCGAATTATCTCCCAGGTGTAGAGGCAATGGAAGAAGGGGAACATGTTTTATTTACTCTCTTGTGCATATGCTCAAGAAACAACGTAGAAAACACACTTAGAACAATGTAGGAAAATTTCGTCCAAGGGTGGAGGTGAGAAAAAAACGAGAGAGAAGTGATCATGTTTGTTATAAGGAAAGTTATGGATAGATAAGAACTAGCTGAAGAACCCTCACAGAGGCTTCCTTGGCAAAATCATTATAAAGATCCTTTTCTTTCATGTAAGGCTGAAGAACCGACTGAAATATTGTAGATTGATGAACCTATTTTTTTTGTAAGATTCACTTAGGTGCTTGTGAGGAGGGAAAATTTTAAGGATGGAAAATTATCTTGAAGTTTAAAAAATTGGCGAATCTCACTAGTCCCTAATATGAAAACTATAAAATGTTTATGGATGTATTTGTAAAATTATTCAAATTTATAATGATTTTATATATGCCATCTATATAATGTTGGCAATTTTTAAGGTAAAATAAATTTATATTTTAAAATTTGGGTGAATAATTTTTATAAAAAATGGAAATTGGCGAATCTTTTTTTTGGAAAAATCATGGAAAGTTAGCCCACCTACGAATATTAGCCCCTAAAATTTTCCATGCTTGTGAGGGTTGCGGAACCACTAAGAGTTTCCTTGGGGAAAAATATTGGGTGCTTGAATTACTGATGAACCACCTCGAGAGGTGATCTCTTACCCATTAGTAGCTTATCCAGTGATGAACATGCCTCAATGTTAAATCTCTTCTCCTGAATGTGAGTTGATAATATATACATCGTGGTCTCCTAACATGGATGTTAATTATGTCTAAAAGGACAAAGTAAAAAAATTTGTGGCTGATGGATGAAGGTAGTGTGGCTTTGTGGCATCCGGTTTCAGTTTTTCTGTTGGTTTAAATTCCTCTTAAGAAGCACTCCACCTCAAACACTAGAATCTGGCTCAGGGGTGACAACTACAAGTAACTATGGTTGTAGCTTATCTATGATTGGATGGACAGTTAGAGTCCCACTATTAGTTGGAAAACCAATGTGTTGAATAAGATAAGTGTTTATCTATGCTCCTCGGTCTAAATGTTCCGTGTGTGTTTAGAATTGGTTGAATGTTGTGTTCACGATATGAAATTAGGACTCCATTCATAAAACATGAATGTCAATACTCTGTACAATTATTTTTAAGGAAATAATTGTTTTTCTATGATTATTTATGGAATGTACTATAACCTCAATAATTGATTGAATGTATGGGTGAAATATATTGTTTAAATGATCTTTGTGTTTACCTTAAGACTGGAAACTTAGTCCAATGGTGTATATGCATCCTTTAAATATGGATAAATATGTGAATTCATGTAATGGGATGTGTTTTTCATTTTTAAGCTCATAAGATATAGTGGAGTATGTGTTTGTGTAAATATCTATGATCATACATGAAAAATGGCCTACGGTCATGATTGTGTTTTAGTAAAGCTCGGTAGGGATAGGTCAGAAGAGCTTGTGTATGCCTTGTATGTTAGTGAATATGTATAGGAAGTATGAGCTAAGGCCTTGTACTCTTAATAAGTAGTCACTAAGTGCAGGGATAGAACTATTTTAAGCCCAAAGTACAGGGTCCCGAAAGGAATTGGTTTAACCCTCTTCAACATTGTGACTGGGTGTTGTGACATAATGCTTGTGGTGGGAGAAATTTGGGTTGTCGATGGTGAAGCACCCATGGTCATTGAATGAATTCAGAAGTTTAACATCCTGAAAGTATCAAGTGGAGAATTAAAGAAAATTGTTGGGGTATCATCCCTAGGAACATGTGATAGTAGGGATGAAACCAAAGAGTCTCATGTACACTTTGTCAGGCAGGATAAAAACCCCAAAAATTCTTATAACACAAAGATCATGATTTGAAATGTTAAGTGGGACCCCTTCAAAGTGAAGGTTGCAGCATCAGATGACATCACCTTCGATCCCGAGACCCCTGATATTTTTCACAGAGAAAATAATAAGATGCCTAGGATATAAGTCCCATGGTGACTTGGTGTGTTGGGGCATATTCAGTGCAATTAAAATTTATGTGGCATGAATGTAGTCTATTAGCATAGTTCTTTGCTAAGTCATGAGCCATTCCATAGTTTTATTTTTAGATTTAAACTTCAAAATTTTTAAAATTTTTAAACAAATTTTTTGGTCGCTACTAGAATTTTTGGAAGTACCATTTTTAGCCTTTTCGTATTGTCTATTATTTTCCTCTTTCTGTCTTATTTATTTTTATTCTGATGTTTCCGAAAATTACAGAAGCATACTATGTTTACAAAACAAAACAAAAAACAAAAAAGCACATCCGCTTTAGTTAAGCCATGTGTTATAGTGTGAATACGCCTCAAATATTTTTTAGATCTTTTCAGATCTCATGATAGGTGTCGTATTGCAGTCAATTAGTTTAAGTCAATTCATAATATACGTTGAACCCATGTGTCACTCGCAGTTTTGAACTGAGCCGTTACCCCGTCCTTCCTGTCAGCCCCAAGTCAATTATGCGTATGTTTAGGTATGTGTTTTTATGAATGGAGGAAATCGTGGTAATTACACTCAACGTCATAATATTTTGGTTGGTTTCACATCCGTGTTGCCGGAAATTTCAGACAATTAATAGCAAAGACTGCAAAGGTGACTGTTTTTCACAAATCCACTTGGCTCGAGACATTTTGAGCACTCCATACAGAAAAACGCAGCCCATTGAAGGTGATGATGGATTATCACATGCTGCACATCATTGTGAGGAATATTTTCAATGATGAAGGATGATTTTCATGGGGTGATGAACCAAAGCTAGGTTTTAAAACCACCTAAAACGTAGGAAATCTTTCATTCAAATTTTTAGCTATTGGAGTTCGAATTGTTGAGAGTCGTAGTTTGAGAAGGAGTCTGGATTTAAGACAAGATTTTCAAAGGTGAATACAATCCACACTTGTAAGGTAAAAATCTTCCTACTCCACCACCTATCAGTTGCAAGAGGTAGTGTCATTTGTTTTCTGAAGATGACTAAAACGGGTGGTAAAATAAATCAAATAGAGCCATAGGGTGCAGATCTAGTTTATGCCAATTTTAGGGTATGAAGTTTGTTTATTCGGTTAGGGTGGTATTCTCTTTGTGCCAGGTTAGGGAGCTCTCACTCAGGAGTAGCTCAAGAGTTTTCTAACTCTTTTAATGGAAATGAAGCTACAATTTATGGCCTCACCTTGTAGGTTTCTGAAGACTCCATTGCTGAAGCCTTTAATATTCCCCAAGAAGGAGAAAGGTGGTTCAAAGGGAAGGTCATTATAGGATGAGATCTCAATATCTTCCTCACGAATACTTATAGAGATCCAAATTCAGAAAAATGCATTCCAAGTAGCTATCTTAAGAATGACTAGGCATAATCTATCAAGCTTATCAAGATATACATCACTTGTGAAAGGAGGTATACAATTGTGTTCCTCTATCACATGAGATTTATTTTTCATATTGTGGGGATGAAGACATTAAGTATGCCATTTTTCTTATTCAAAAGCCTGACAAAAATGTCAGCAAGGGTTCAGACTCACAATGATGTTTTTGACTATATCTTGTACCATCAATCTTTGATCAAAGTTCTAGTTGAATAACAGTTGGGGAAGAAAAGCCAGACTTGGGACCACTTTTTATTCTATAGAGCAGGCCAAATTTCACCTACACCTCCAGTTTCACAACCAAACCCTCAGCCTGCAAAAATAAGAACAAAAAAAAAAACCAAAAAATAAAACATTCATAAGAAGACCAAGGGAAAAAAATAGAACTTTTCTGCACTCAAGGCTAAAAGAAGGTTGGAAAAATGAGAGATTTCTTCAGCAAGAAAACCCAAACCAATGAAAATAGTGACCATGTTCCTCCTTTTCCTAATGTAAACACTACACTCCAAAGAGGAAGGTCTGCAACTGTAGATAAATAAAAAGCACAGGTGCTACTAGAAATTCTGGAAGCACATATCCAGCAAAAGTTGCAAAAAGAGTATCAGCCTAAAAAATCATATGAAGAAATCCTCAAGGATGTTGGATATGACATCAACAATAAGAAGAAGAAGGAAGAAGCTAAACCTGTTGTTGGTACCAAAAAGAGGGATACAAGAGACAACAACAAATTTAGGCTTAAGTCCAAGGATCTATATAATCCAAGCCTAATGAAAGAGGTTATTGATATTGAAGGCAAACCTGAAGGTTCAAAGACATATAAAACCATGAAGAAAAAAAAACACAACCCCTTCGTAGCAGCACTTAGAGCCCTCAAAGAGAAGAAAAACAAAAAAGGGTTCTAAGGAGGACAAAGCCCCTGTCAAGGAAGCAACCATAAGAGAAAGCATATCCAAATTAGCCACTGGCAGCAAAAAATACTTAGATAAGCTAGTTGAAGCTGCAAAACACATAGAGGGAATGTAAAAAGGTTTTTTGATTCAAGTACCATTTTTCTTATCAATTACAATTTTGAACAACAGCTTAGGTGTCAAGGAATATAAGTCTGCATAGGATTTTCAGCATTTTTTGTGTATTTTTGGAAAAAAAACAGGACATTACCAGAATTTCCAGTAGCATTCCAGATTTTGTGCAGTTATAGGTTTTTACCGAAATTTCCTATAGCACTTGTTTTAACTAAATTTTGACACCTATCAACAAATTTTTCCGAGCTAGTTAAGGATGGATAATAACCCATAACCGAACGGATAATACATGTGATGGTGAAAGGAGGTTATGAGGTTGTTAGAGGTCTTATTAAATGGAGCTACATGGTTATTAAAGACCCAAGACACAAGGAGATCAATGAGCAGAAAAAGGGGCAACATGACAACACACTCAACATTCTAGCCCAAATTTATTCTCTTATTTCTTCTCCATCTATCCTTTCTACTTGATTTCGATAGGATAAGTCTGTAATGTCTTTTGACACCTATGTAATGTTAAAATTAATGTTTCGTTATTTTTAGAAGAGATGGAGTTGGTGCCTCTCTTGCTATGTATACCACTTGTAAATATTATTTCTAGGTTGGTTGTTGGTCTACCTGAAGACTGAATATAGTAAAAAACTTGTTTTCTTCATGATGGAGGATTTTGTGACTCAAGGAACATCTAATTTGTGGTGTGCCTCTTTTCTTTGTTAATTTCTTCTAAAATATGAATTGCACCAAATAGTAGGGTGTGAGTGATAAGTTGCTATAGGATTTAATAGTGAATTTTCTTCTTTTAGTTTTTTGAAAGTTATATGTTTGTTATAGAAAATTTCAGTGAAGATTTTATAAAGGATTTGTGGAATAATTTATACATTCATTCTATTTCTGAATGTTATTTGCTTTGCATAAACTGATTTTGTGTAAAGAGACATCATCATAGCTGTGTGACGTATTTAGGATAGGAATATTTCCTGGAATAGCTACCAAATATTCATCTACTTCCACTTGTCCACTCTGCTCCCTATACTACCTTTTAGCCACACAAATTATACTTTCCACAACTTTCCAAATGCATGAAAGTTTTAAAGAACATATAAAAATCATTTCCAAATCTTTGAGAAGTCATCCCACCACTCAAACAACCCCTTTAAAATTTTGAAATGAACTATGATGTGTAAGGCTTACTCCTTAAGCAGTCAAGGAGTAACTCCTTACGATAATATTTTTGGCATCATTGCCGGGGAGGTGAATTGAAGTTTATCCCTTGGTGAATGACAAAGTTATAAGTCTAGTTCTGAGGTGTATAGTTCCAGCTGTATTTTTAGACTGCTTTACACCTGGAAATTCCATGTTTGAAATTCTGGCTCCTAGAAGGACTAGAACTAGGGCTAACCCATATTCCCCTTTGAGAACCCCAGTTTCAGACCCTGAAAATCTAATCAAGAAAAAGAGTAAACGAATGTTTGCTACCTCTACTGTTGTTTTCTCAAATGTTGTTCCTAAATAAGTCCCGGAAACTTTATCCCCTAATTTTTCAGAAAATCATATATGTCCCTTTTTTTCCAATCAACAAACAATACCTACATCAGAAGTTGTTGCTTCATCATCTCTTGTTCACAATCCACCTATTGTTATTCCACAAATCCCAACAATTCACACCATGGCAGGTCCAAACCCACCCCCTAACCGAATGGATGCAATTTTTGCTGCAAGGTATGCCCCTTTGGTTTTACCTCAGCCTATGAATGCATTACCTACAGGAGATTATCTCAAGTACATGCCTAAGTTTAGTGGTGAGAGAGAGGTAATAACTCATGAACACCTTGTTTATTTTTATGCCTATGCTGACAATCTGAATATTGAACATGGAGATGTATGGATTAGAGTTTTTGTTGAGAGTCTTGAGGGTCATGTTAGAAAATGGTTTATATCTTTGACAGCCGGTAGCATCACTGGGATTGAAACCCTAGATGGTACATTTTTAAGGAAATGGGGTGATAAGAAATATTTTTTGTATTATATCACTAAATTTGGTGCAATAAAAATAAAAGAAGGAGAATCAATTTCTAATTTTTCTAAGATATTCAATAAGATGTATAAAAAAATACCTATTGAAGCTTCTGCCAAAATCACTTATGCTGGTGCCTTTGA
Source organism: Pinus albicaulis (assembly GCA_034641835.2). Taxonomy (NCBI): domain Eukaryota; kingdom Viridiplantae; phylum Streptophyta; class Pinopsida; order Pinales; family Pinaceae; genus Pinus; species Pinus albicaulis. The sequence goes on along the minus strand of CM076579.1, from coordinate 386,774,978 downwards.
TCCTTATTTTTGTTTATTATTAAGAGAAATAAGATCTACAACACTAACAAAAATGCAGGACCATGCAATGGAGGTAGAATCTAATGTGTTAGTAGCAGATAGGCTCAGAGGAGGGATTGACAGAGAAAAAAGAAAGCAAAATGTTGAAGTTTCAACTTCAGGAACTTCACACATAGATCCTAAGTTAGATGAGCTTACCAATATGGTCAAGTCATTGACTACTAAGATGTCCACACTCAAGATGGAAGCAAGACCAACTACTACCAGAACTGTTTCATTTCAGCAGCCTAATAGGCAGCAATTTAGAAGACCTAATGTTCCTCAAATTTTTCAGTGAGAAAGGAGAGATGATGATGATAAAAATATTCAGCCTCCTTTGCAGAATGCTATATTTGAAGATGAAGAGGAAGCTAAAAGGTTGGATAAATCTGCTGATATCAATTTTCTGAGAGACAAAAAAGGGTTAATTCATCTTACACAAGAAGATAATGAGGATTTCATGTCATATACTCAGAAAAATGAAGTGGTTCCTGATTATTCCATGATTGCAGCTGATCATGAAAGAAAATATAATGTCGGATCAAAAAATATTGACGATAATCCAAATCATATTGCACAACCCAAAAAGAATAAGAATGTACTGAAAATTCCAACAAAAAAGCAAGTTGTTGAATATAAATTACTGGAAATTCCAGTAGTCATTAATTCTCCTTCATTTGAGGTAAAAATTGCTCATAAACTACCCCCTATTTTCAATTTTTAGAATGAAATAAAAAAGATAAAGATTCATGATCCTCTTGTATGGGTTATGAAAAATGATGACTTCAAAAAGACCTTTATGAAAGCTCTTCAACCCCCACCTACCGAAGTAGCTTCCGATTTTGTTAACCTTCAATATGACAAGCCCACTGTTATTTTAGGTCCACTGGTAGAAGACATAGATGACTCTACCCCTCCTTTCTATCTATCTTTGAATATTCATGATAAGGTCTTGCATAATTTCCTAATGGACTCCGGAGCCTCACATAATTTACTACCCAAGGTATTCATGGATGAACTAGGTCTTAAAGTAACTAAAAAGTACGAAGGTCTCTACTCTTAATTTAATCTCAAAATTTTCAATGCCTTGGTGTCATCAAGGACCTTGCATTAAGCCTTTTTCAGTAACCCATGAGAGGAATGCTGATGGATATTGTTGTGGCTCAAATTCCTCCTAGGTTTGGCATGTTGCTTTCTACGTCATGGATTAGAAGGTTGGGAGGAACATTGCAAATGGATTTCACTTATGCTACTGTCCTTGTTTTTGGAGGAGAAAAAATAATACTATATAGAGAAGCTCAGCTGGCATATATTATTAGTGACAACAAATACCCCACTAATCATCCAATTTATGCTAGAACAACCGATGTTGGTTCAAGCATTTTACATATGGATAATGTTGTCCTATCTTTGGAAATTTTTCATATTTTGAAGCCTGTTGGAAAACAGATCAGTCATGAAGGTTCTCAACTATGGAAAATGTATTTTGATGGCTTGTGTTCCAAAGAAGGATCTTGTGCAGGGATAGTTCTCATTTCCCCTTTGAAAGAAATTTCCACTTTTTCGTTCAAACTTGAATTTGAAGAAAATAACAATGTGGCTGAGTATGAAGCTCTGCTAATTGGTTTAAAAATAGCAAAGGACATGAATATTTCAAAAATTTATATTTTTAGAGATGCTGAAATGATTATTCAGCAAATCAGAAATGTTTATCAAACTAAGAATCTTAGACTCGGAGATTACTGGAATGTGGTATGGAGCATTGTAGAAGACTCATTCCTGGCTTTTAACATTTCTTTTGTTTGAAGAGAAAGTAATATTTTGGCTGACTCACTTTCTATTTCAGCAAGCTCATTCAAGATTCCAATACCTATGAAGCTGAAATATGAAGTGGAAGTTAGGTTCAGACCCAGAATTCCTGATAATGTCAAGCATTGGAAAGTTTTTGAAGATGATCAGGAGATTAGAAGATTCTTTGAAGCTGCTAAAGAATTTTATGTCCTAAATGTTGATCAATATGAATATCTCATGAAGAATGATACTGATTTGCAAGACACTAAAAATCTGCAAAAACATATTGTTGATCAGCCTATCATTCAGCTGCCTACCAATCACCTTCCCAAGGGTTTAATCCCACTTGAGAAGCTCTTTCATCACAATGATGTCTCATTCAAACCATATTTGGCTGAAATAGAAGAAGAATTGGAAGATTTAAATCTGGGCACAGAAAAAGAACCAAGGTATGTGAAGTTGTCAAAAGCTTTATCAGGAGAAATAAAGGTTGAATACCACAAGTTGTTTTGTGATTTGTTGATGTTTTTGCCCAGAAATATGAAGATCTTAAGACATATAATACAACTATATTTCAGCATAGGATACCATTGAAGGATGGTACTAAGCCTTTCAGGCATAAATTAAGGCAAATCAATACACTATTGTTAAGAGTGACGGAGAACAAAGTTAAGAAAAATTTGGATGCTAAAATCATCATTCCATTGAGATAATTAGATTGGGTTGCTAATCTAGTTCTAGTAAGGAAGAAGAGTGGTGAATTCAGACTATGTGTAGATTTTAGAAATCTTAAAAAGTGCTCTAAGAAATATAACTATCATTTGCCAAATATGGAGCATACTCTTCAAAAGGTAATTGGTTCAGACATAATTTCCATGTTAGACGGTTTCTCTGGGCACAATCAAGTTTCATTTTGGCCAGAAGACTGAGAGAAGACATCATTCACTACTCCTTGGGGAACAGTAATGTATGCAAAGATGCCATTTGGGATAATGAATGTCAGAGCTACTTTTTAGTGCGGTATGGACTTTGCATTCATTGGAGAAAAGGACAAATTCTTCATCATCTATTTAGATGTTATTACTGTTTATTCAACTTCAGAACAAGAACACCTTCAAAACTTGAGAGAAGTATTTGTTAAATGAAGAAAATATGTTATATCATTGAATCCAAAGAAGTCTCATTTTTCTCTCAAATAAGGTAAGATGTTGGGTCACACAGTTTCAAAAGATGGAGTGAAAATTCATCCTAAGAGAGTGATTTCAATTCAAGATTTAACACTTCCAAGATCTAAGAAAGAGGTTCAATTTTTTTCTTGGTAAGATCAATTTCTTAAGAAGGTTCATTCCAAATTTTTCTGATGTGGTGAAGCATATTAATTACATGTTGAATAAGGACAAGGAGGTCAAGTGGACCATTGAATCCAGAAATTCATGCGAGTTGATAGAAAAAGCCATTATTGAAGCACCTCAGCTGGTAAGTCCTGAATATTCAAAGTATTTCTTGATCTTCTCATTGGCCTCACAAGATACTATTGTTGTTGTTTTGTTACAAAAAGATTTAGAAAATAAGGAAGCTCCCATAGAATTTTTCGACAGATCTCTTAGAGATGCATAATTGAAGTATGAAATGTTGGAAAATCATGCCTATGCATTACTGAAACCTCTAAAAGCTTTTAGAGTTTATATTCTGCATGCTCAAGTTATTTCTTATGTAAATTCATTTTTTTTTAGAGAGATATTAGTTTAGCCTGATATTGATGGAAAAAGAAGCAAGTGGGTGACTAAATTTCTTGGGTTTGATTTAGAGATAAAGCCTACTAAACTAATCAAAAGTCAAGGATTAGTCGAACTACTAGCTGAAGAAAATTGTAAAGTTTTGAGCTTTAATTTTATTGATGACAACTTTGAAGGACAGATTTTTGAACCAATAGACAGAATCACAGTGGATGTAAATCTTTCTGAATGCATCTGGTATAAGGAAATCATCTATTTTCTACAGCATTTTAAACTTCCTCCAAACTATGATAAAAGAAAAGTAAGATCTTTGAAGATGAAAATTGTTAAATTTTGCATTAAAGATAATTTTTTACATTGGAAATATTCTACAAGAGTTATGTTGAGATGCATTGACCCAGTGAGTCAAAGAAAGTTATCTTTGATATGCATAGTAGTGTGTGTGGAGGAGATCACTATTGGAGAACTAATTCATACTAAATATTGAGAGTTGGCTATTTTTGGCCTAGCTTATTTTCTGATGTATGTGGTGAGGTAGGAGCATTTGAAAATGTCAAAAAATCATCGGTAAGAAACATCTGAAGTCTTTGCCTCTCAAGCCCATAGTTGTTTTTTCACCTTTTTAGTAATGGGGCTTAGATTTCATTTGAGAAATTAATCCACCTTCAAGTGGAGAGAATTGTTGGATGCTTGTTGCAACTGATTACTTCACCAAATGGATTAAAGAAATACCTACCAGGAATGCTACTCATAAAGTTATTATTAATTTTCTGGAGGGAATCATAACCATATTTTGATGTCCATGAAGGTTAGTAGCAGTTAATGCAGCTGCTTTTAAAGCCACTCCATTGGTAAAATTCTCTAAATATTATGGCATTCATCTCACTCACTCTACATCTTAGTATCCTCAAAGGAATGGTTTAGTTGAATCACAAAATTTTGGTAAGAATCATCATCAAACTGTTGGAACAAAACAATAAATCTTGGGATTGAAATTGAAGTTTGCTTTATAGGCAGATAGGGTGAGAATCCAAAGTCTGTTAATACATCAACTTTTCAAATGGTTTATGGAAGTAATGTTGTTTTTCCAGTCCAATTAGCCATTCCTATAGCTAATTTTATGCAAGATCATGAAGCTAAGCCAAATGACATGACCAGGAGAATTTATCAAATCATAGAAGTCCAATAAAGGCGATAACAACAATACACTAGTACATTAGGGGGAAATTCTGACACTTGGTTCCGACGCTTTTGACCAAATGTCAGAAATTTCCCAAAAAAATTTCAATCCCGCCCGAAACCGTCGCTATACCGATGTTTAGAGAAAAGTGTCACAATACCGACACTTAGACAAAGTGTCGCAATTGCGACGTTTGGAGGAAGACGTCGCAATTGCGACACTATGCCCCGAAATTTCCTGAAAATTTTTCAATCCCGCCCGAAACCGTCGCTATACCGACATTTAGAGAAAAGTGTCACAATACCGACACTTAGACAAAGTGTCGCAATTGCGACATTTGGAGGAAGATGTCACAATTGCGACACTATGCCCCAAAGCGTCACTATTGCGACGGCTACCTCCAAATGTCTAAGTGTCGCAATTGCGACGTTTGGAGGCATCCGTCGCAATAGAGACGCTTTGTCCGCCGTCAGTATAACGACACTTATATGCGCGCGACATAAAAATACGACACTTGTATGCGCGCTAAATAAAAATGATTTTATTAAAAACTATGATATAACGCACGCATTCACCCTCCACTCTTGCAGAACGGCATTCGCCCTCAGCGAGCTCTTGCAGAATAGCATTCGCCCTTAGCATTCGCCCTCAGTTCTTGTAGAACAGCATTCGCCCTTAGCATTCGCCCTCATCTCTTGCAGAACAGCATTCGCCCTCAGCTCTTGCAGAACAACATTCGCCCTCAGCATTCGCCCTCAGCATTCGCCCTCAGCTCTTGCAGAACAGCATTCACCCTGCATTCGCCCTCAGCATTCGTCCTCAGCTCTTGCAGAACAGCATTCGCCCTCAGCTCTTGCAGAACATCATTTGCCCTCAACTCTTGCAAAATGGTAAGTTCTTACTATAGGCCCTTCCTCCTATAGTAGGGTTGACTCTATTTGGGTTTTTTTGGTCAATTCCATTGGATTGTGTTAGGCTATAGGGTTCTCTCTAGATGTCTTCCAATGTTCTTTCGGATGAGTTTCAAAGAGGATGTGTAAGATGTGTTTTTGCTTGCATGAATTTGACTCCACCAGTTTCATGAAGTTTAAGCTATGGATTTTAGTTCGAAAAACTCATCCATCTCAACACCCAGTAACGAATTGCCCTTGGTCTGATCTATATTGAAGGTGAAGTGCAAAGTGGTAGAGAATGGGAGATCGAAATTCATCAACTTTATCACAAGGGTAGTACTCCATATCGAAAGTGATGAGCTTTAGTTCTCCAGATTTGGGGATTTTCTGATGACATACCAAAGGTCACATCCATACAACCATATCAAGGTCAATGTTGAGATCATTTTCATATAGATATAGGTCACTGATATATAGGGTTAATATCATCATCACTATCCATGGAAACTGAATGGTTACAAAATATGTGATTGTGGTTGGCTCATTTATAATTATTACCCATTTACAGTAGAGCACATAAACACTAAATATGGCCCGAGCAGAGCCTTTACAACAGGCAATGGAATTGCAGCTGCTTCATCAATAACTAATAGCTCCACTTGAGAAAAATTTTCATAATCTTGGGGCTGGATATACTGCAGAGCAAACAATTGTAGTTATCATTCGTGCTCCAATATATTAATATACTTTTTACATTGAACCGAAGAAAGGGAAACAAGCAAATGCTAGCCATCATACAATGCTTTGACATAAGAGTTTTGAGTGACATACTTGAAAAAAGAACTCATCCACTGATATTTATAATCATTTGAGTTATTCAAGTTAAACACAATTTCAAGAATCAAGATTCAATACCCTCTATTATCTTCATCACCCAATACAAGATTTAAATTTTTCCCAAAGAAACGCTTATTAAATTGGCAGCCATTATTTCTCCCTGCTTTAAAAACCCTACATTTAAATGAAAACAAGCATTGCATTTCAACTACATAAATCTAATAGTGTTCAAATGTACATGTGTGCATCACTTGTGTAGGGTATTCCTTTTCCACTTTCACATTATCCAAGAATGTGTGCAGTATAGTTCATATTTTTTGTGATTTAGATTATCTTGAAAAAGGAAAGGTAAATTATTTCCCATGGAAAAAGAAGGTTTTCCTTTTTTACTACTAGAAATGGTACAACAAAGTTCCATTTCTACCCGAAACTCCTATGAAACAGGAACCAAATAAAGGCCATGTCCTCAATGGACATCATTTGGCTTTGAAAATGGCCATTGCACCGTGTTGTTTCTTATATTACATCACGATAGTTTCTTAGGTCATTTCTTGTTTCTTGATATGAAAAACAACCAAAGAAATCGTGAAGATCCTTTCAAGAAATAAATGACCATTTCTCAATCATATCTCAACTATTTTTTATTTTATTCAGTGGTTGCTTACTTTGAGAGAAATTTGACACTTTATAAGGAATATAACATAAAAACACAAAATGGGAAGGAATTGATGAGGTAGATGACCTTTAGTTGTTGTCAATTAAGAATTGATAATACACGATGCATGTTCCGTACTACAAACTAGATTCCTTCCTGGAGTTAGGACACAGAGTATTGAATCAAAGTTGTAGTTTCTAACTTCTTGTATTGGTTCATCAATCTTGAAATTCATACATTGTATGTCTTCATTGCTTCATGTTTGAATAATTTGCATTATATCGTACAATAGGAAATTAGGAATTATGATTATTATTACTTTATGGATCTGTTAAGTTACTTGTAAGTTTGCATGGTTTAGTGTGAAATTATTCTTGTGTGCCCCTAGGCCCAGGTGAAGGAATGCCAAGGACTGAGAACCCTAGTTTTTAAATGGTATTGTTTCTTATACCCAAAAAACCCTCAACATCACTTCTTATTAGTTCTTAACAATAGTGTTGTAAACAATTTGAGAATTGATATAGCAAAATCTCGCACTTCTCAAGATAAAGTCCTAAAGCTAAAGTGTGATACCATGTGTAATTCAATAGCCCCATTGTCACCTCACCAACCTCTTTTTACTTCGGGCTACCTCTCCTCCAACTCAAGGGGGGTTCTCCCTAGTAGATGTTAGGGATGTAATGGCCCAACCAAAGGCTATGACAAGAGTCCCCTAACTCTCTACGTTTACTACTATCAATTAAAATATTGAACAATAGGGTCAGACATGCATCCTGAAGATAAAATTGCCAGGGTATTTTTGGGTAATTTCAAAGGGAAAGTCCCCAAACACATATAATCAAGGAATTATAACGTGATTTCAAACATTAAATATCAACAAAATTGTTTAAAGGATATTGAAAGGAAAAAGGTAATGGAAGATAGAAAGTGCCTTACTTAAACGCTCTAAGGATTTTTCAATAGTTGCTCCAAAAGCTTCACTTCAAGGCCCTTCAAGATCGTCTCCAACAATGCTATACCATCAACTTCAACAATGTTGCTCCAAAAACGTCCTCAAGGTCTTCACAACAATTTTACTAGAAGTTTCTCCAACAATATATTGAATAAGGTCTTCATTGTCAACTCGTCTCTTGTTTGGGTGCCTTAATGTGCAATGACATGTTTCCAGGACTGAATTCAATGCAAGGCATATTTGAAACTCTAACTCTGTCTTCCGGTGTCTTATTAGAAATTATTTCAGTTTTCATTTTGTGTTTTCAAGTTATATATTGTTTTCAAGTTTTTACATTTATAATTGTATTGCAATGTGGCAGACTGATCAGGGCAGTGCAGGAACAACCCCGAGACGGGATGATCGCAGAAAGAGGCCAGTGGAAGAACATGTAAAGTGCCAGCATTGCTCTATCTTCAGGTATTTTAGTTATTTACATAATTGAAATAATATTCATTTTTTTCAAATATGCAGACACCTAGCCATGGTACGCCTGATGATTCCCTCTATAAGGAAGAGCTTTTTTCATCCCTATCTCCAGCGCTCTTGTTGCGAAAAAGGGCACGAGAAGCAACATCGGAATTTAATACTTTGATAGACGTGCCTCAAACACCTGAAACAGAAGAGAGGATAAAACAACTTATGAACCAGCTAGAAACATATCAGGTAATAATAAAAAGTCAAAAGGATATTTTTTTTGTTCTACATGAGATGAATTGGGATAGTTTGATTTTTAATTTTTACATTGACTAAACTAACAAAAAGTTCTTTTGTATGTAGCATTTTTTGGCACTTGCTGAACCCGGTGTTGGTGGTAGTGGGACACAAGGGCAAGATATTTCCCAACAACCCTCTCGTACACCTTCTACTCCTTTAGGTGCCAGCCAAGAAACACACCCTACCCAAGCAGACACCTAGCCAACCGCTGAACGTGTTGGCAATGATGAGGCTGATATGGCCAACTACATTATTGCGTTTCCTGGAGCTACACGTGTCAGCTCCACAGGGACCATTAATCGCACGTTGTTGGTGAACGATGAGGGTGTCCCTATAAAGCATGTACAACTCCCAGGTAAATTTTAATATTTTAACTATTTCATGTACTTTATCTAAAACATATTTATCATGATTTTTATTTTTAAATTAATGATAATATCTTTTTTTCTGTGTAGGAAACAATGAGTTCTACAGGTTTTTGGAGAGCCATGCATTGGTAATTTTTAGCCCAACCATACGCACAGGGTGGAATTCCCAGAATTCCAACCTGAAAAAAGAACTTCTAGATTATCTAGAAGCCCTTTTTTGGGTCGGCACATTTGATAGAACAGTGGTGGCTCGGGTAGCCGGCAAATATTTGAAATATACCAGGGACACCTATAGGATGAAATTGCAATTTAACCCTAGATACGAGCGTCCTCTCACAGTTCCAGAGAGTGAGTGGAGAGCACTCATCCATGACGGAAAAGAGAAAAGGGCAAAGAAAGAAGGAAAAATGCCAACTGGACCCCCAAGGTAAATTACAACTTTAATTCAATAGCTTTAATTTTCTCTATGTCTAAAATAAAAGTGTGCTACGTCATATCTGACTTCAATCTTTTGATGCTAGGTTGCCTGACACCTCAAAGGCAACCAAAGCTAGGATTGAAAAAAGGGCCATCACAAGCTAGGCCAGGGCGGCTACTTGAAATTAGCTGCAAGAATTGTAATTAAGTAGCTAAACATCTTATAATTAATTGTATCGCCTTCCAACGTTTTTGTAATCCTATCAAATATGATTAAAATACACAATCATATGTAATGTAGGGTGATGACTTCGGAACAGAAACTACAGAGGAAGATAAAAATATCGCTTTCCATTTCGGCTATCAAGCCGTAGTTGAATGTCGCAGAAGCTTGGGGCAGGTCCCAAGATCCAGAATGCCTGATAAGGTAAAAAATTAACCTTTCAATATGTTTGTTTTCGTCCATAAATTTAATGTCTAACAAATTTGTTTAAATCAGGGGAGCAGCACTACCGACGAGGCAAATAACCCAATTTTAGAGCCAGATGTAGATGATCCTCACATGAAACCCGATCATTGTAGTGGGGACCAGGCCGACAATGCTACTATCAGTGAGGAACGTGATAGTAATTAATTTCCACTTATAATTTTTTCTAATTATACCTTGATGGTTGTCCTTATAACGTTTTTTGTTTAAATGACAGAGAATGTTTCCCTTGAGGATCTTACCACCAGAGAGGAAGACAGTGCAACAGTCTCAACGACGACAACTGGTGCACCAGGTAAATAATCTCATTGCAATTTTTTTTATTAATATTACCGAACTAGTTCAATGATATTTAAAAACTGACAATTAAAATTTAATATTATCTTTTTTTGTAGGTGATGCCCCGTCACTAGATGAGACCAGACATCGTGACTATGCAACTAGGTCAGCAGTGTAGGTCGAAAGGCACAAAACAAGAGCAGAGGACGATGATATTAATGATGTAATTAGGAGCTTTAGAAATAGGAAGAAGAAAAAGAAAAAGAAAATTTGATAATGTTGCTCTGGATCTTGTTCTTCAGGAAGCCTATGATCCTGTAAGTAATCACTTTGTTTTGCTTTCTTTCTTATTCAGAGTGTATCTTGCCAGGGGATGTGCCCGTTATGGTTTTTTATGAGACCGTTGTCAATTTCATCACCGTCCCTCATAATATGTTTGATTGTGTTTATAAATAATAAACAATTATTACACCAAACAATAAATAATTAACTATAATATGAGTAATATGATATCTTGAAATAATTCTCATTATAATTTCATAACCTCTACTCTCACTTGGTGTTGTCTATATCACTAAGTGTGTCTTCTTTAAAATTATAGTTACAGCAGAAAATAAACAATCAACTGCACTGTGAGTGATATCTTGTAATAATTCTTATTATAATTTCCTAACCTCTACTCTCACTAGGTGTCTATATCACTAGGTGTATCTATTTTAAAATTATAGTTTCAATGGTAGATAAATTGTTATCTTAAAATTATAGCTTGGATGGTGATACCTTGTGATTGATAATGCAGTTTGAAGCAGCTTTGGCTTTGCCTGTTGTCTGCTCAATTTAGTGTTCCTAAATTGATGTCATAAATTGTCAACCAGGGCTAGTAAATTGTTGAAGTGAAGTGCACTATATGTGCCTAGGTATCTGATTCCTACTTCGTTGTTGTTTAGTGTTTTTCTAGTGTTTTTGGTTTTGTTTTTTTACGCTAAGAGGAAAGGAACTAAGTTATTGGCAAAGAAGTTATTGGTCACACTAAAACAGAGCAAAATCTACCCTAGACTATGTATGGAACCTAAGAACAGAAAATGCTAGTCCACTGATTACAAAACTTGACAAGAAAAATTACTCTTCACAGATTGCAAAACTTGACAAGGAAAATAACTCATAACAGATTGCAAAAATTGACAAGGAAAATAACTCATAACATGAACTCAGTCCAATTCATCACATTAGAAGTATGTTGGAACAACTTGAGAAAAGGATAATTTTAGTGCAATGAGGTTCTTCTAAGCAATAGCAACTTACAATATCACAGAGGAAATCTCATCCATGGTTAGAAATTTTTTGGAACACATTTAGAAGAGATTATCTGAAACATAGTAAGGAACCCTACTCAAAATTAACTTGTGACACTAAAATTAATCCATTCTGCAATCTCAAAATACCACTGTTAAACCTCATTCAAGTGTTAGAAATCTTTTGGAATAGTTTTGGAAAAAGGCAGTTTGTGAAATCATGAGAAATTTGCAGAACAGTCAAGACTTCAAAATGACATTACCAATTCTTGTTCCTATAATAATGATGTATTAATAGAAATTAAGAACAAGAGCAGTTTGTAAATAATGAAGGTTGTTAAGTCTAATTTAACAGAGCTAGAATACAACTAACTAACAAAACTTGAAATATAATGGATAGAACTAAACTAGAATGCAATCACTCAAACTTGAAATACATTGAACAAAACTGAACTAGAGTGCCATTAACCTCCGGAGTATTACAGCTGAACTAAAATGCAACTAATCTCTAAAATACTACAGCTATATCTCATTCAGTGTTAGTGATATTTTGGAACAATTCATAGGAATAAGACTAGCTGTAACATGTGATGTGAGTAAGCATAAAACATAAAGTTCAGAAAAATGCAACTAATCCCTAAAATACTACAGCTATATCTCATGCAGTGTTAGTGATATTTTGGAACAATTCATAAGAACAAGACTAGCTGTAGCATCCGATGCAAGTGAGTATAAACATAAAGTTCAGAAAATTGCTTAAACTAGGAATGAAGCAAGGCTAAAGTTACTTATCTAAACAACATGCACAGAGTTTCTCGGGCAGTAGGGGCCCTCTACCACCGGATTAGCATACTAATCTCCTCAAGATTGCCTCAAATCATGCAATAAAGTTGCTCTTCTTTCATTAAAGGAAAAATACTTCAAAAACAGAGTATTACGGTCTTTTGAGATCTAACAACAAAACATCAATCTAGCTAACTGTCTCTCGGTCTCCTAAGTTATTTTTATAAGTGGAATACATAACTACCCATGAGAGGAAATATGGATAAGCGTATTTTTCAATTAAAATCAAATTAGGACTCTTGTGGAGGCCTCGTACTGTGCTTGAAGACATCTGTACAGTCCTTGTCCTGGTAGAAGTCTACCTCTTAATTTTGATTCCCTCCACGTGCATAACCACTTGGAGATTTTTGCTCAGACTTCGTAGAGAGCAAGGAATGATGTGGATGAGGTTTGGAATTCAACCATATGCTTTTTTCCTTTAAGTGACACCTGGAACCTGCGTGAACATAAGGATAGCTGCGGAATAGGCGACTGGCTACAGAATGGCTGCATTCTATAGCTAAGTCTAGTCAAAAATTACTACAACAACAAAACCATGAAAATATAGCAAGTTAGTCATTGTATACATTCCTAAAGTGACTTTAATCAATCGTATTGATCATTTAAGCCTATAATTGATAAGGGACAAAGGAAATGAAGTGAAATTTGGTGAAAGAAAAGGACATCTTTGGGGCTCAACACCTGTTACAACTTAAAAGTGGTTTTTAGCAATGGGAGTCATGTTTGTTAAGGTTCATACTAATATGAAGATCTTGTAATTCTATATTCAGGATAAGAGAAGATGGCCTCTGCTTTGGGCAGTATGACAACAATTGCCACATCTACCTCATTGGGTAACAATGGAAAGGGGAAGAAGTTGGGTGCAATGTTTAATAATTATGGCAGACAATTGTCTTCTCTTTCAGTTTTTTCACCCATTTCCTTTAATCGCTCAAGCAGAAGAGGGACTCTGAGATTACGCGACAGAGAGAAGGCAGTTAATACAAGAGCTATGGAAAAGGAGTTGTACTTCAACAAGGATGGCTCAGTGACAAAAAAATTGCAGGTCAGAGAAAAAATTATGTTTAAAGGAAGGTCACCTGCACGTGAAACTTCACTGAGGTGGATCTTTCCTTGTCCACTTATATTCGATTTTAATGTGTTATTTTAATTTTTCATGGAGGGTTGTTTTGGCATATGGTCTGGCATTCAATTGCACACTTACCGAAAGCATTGTCAATTTGTCTTGCAGGCGGTGTGAACAAACTTGCTGATCTTGTTGGAGTCACCCTTGGGGCGAAGGGAAAAATGTTGTCTTGGAGAGCAAGCATGGTTCTCCGAAAATAGTTAATGATGGTGTGACAGTAGCTAAGGAGGTAATTTTTAGATGTGTGCTCTGGTTTTCTTTTTAACGTTGTATTAGATCCCCCTCTTAAATGTCTTAGATTTGGTAGGCATAATTTGAAAACTCAAAGGTGACAGGAAACATATTTGTTACCCAGTGGTCTACTTGGCCTATGGACTAGCCACATTAGAGTAATGCATAAAGCTTTTCACAACAATAAAAAGAAAGGGTTATGGCTGAGTCAAATTTTATTGTTATTGACAGTGTAATGAAATGTATCTCAATGCTATGGTTTTGGCCTTTTTATTGGTTGAATTAGAGGACCCAGTTGAAAATATTGGGGCCAAGTTGGTAAGGCAAGTTGCGGCAAAGACAAATGATTTAGCTGGGGATGGAACCACAACATCTATTGTTCTTGCACATGTTGGAATATTGAAAAATTCCAGAACAATGAATGGAGAATAAATCTCCCTTCCTCTAACACAAAGAAAATAAAAATTTCTTTGACAGGAGACAGAGTTTCAATACTTTGAAAACAAACTTCTATTCCCTTCAATAACTCAAAAAAAAACTATTACACTACTTCCTCACCGAGAGGGATTACAAAATTATGACTGCTACAAAACGCAGTGCATAAAACCAACTCACTGTCTGTTCAAAACAAACATACTCTGTCTCTAAAACACTCTGCTGTGTTTTTCCCTTTCGCATTGCTGTGCATACACACTTAAAAAGTTACACTCAATCTTTCACTTTTTACACACTGCTGTGTAATAAAAAATTTACGTACTGTCTATAAAAAAAACTACCAAGCTTTTTCGACCTTTTTATTTTTATATGCCGCAACATATAAAACATATTATAATAAACCCTCTTTTAAAAAAAATAAAATTAAAACTAAATTCTATGGCCCACCTTTCATTTCGCATATGATATATATATAACATATGTTTAAAACATATGTATATATTACATAAAATTAAACTATCAAAACATTAAAGAACCCTTTCCGTCGGACTTCAAAAGTCTGAATAGATTGAATTTCAAACCAAATTCGCGTTCCAAAATGGGATGCTGACGTCTGCCTAATTTGTAATGTGAATTCTCAATCCAATGTGCCCTATAAAAAATTCGGGTCCGGTTTTCAGGTTTTCAGATTCCCTTCAATTTCATGCGATCCAATATTAATGCTCCACATGTCCTCCTTTTGAATTTACAAAACTATCGGGTAAATTTCTGTTTGTTTAATTTATGGTTGGTGAATTGCGTTAATGTTGGTTGTTGTGTTTAAATACAATCCTGTACAGAAATATGGCTGCGGCCGTCTACAAAAAAAACTTGCAGGAATTTTAAATGCTGAATTAAATTTCTGGATGGCATGCAAGCAACCTCCAAAAAAAAATGTTGCCGCTGCATCCGTCCTTCTGCTGCAGCAGTTGAAGTTAAAATTCAACAGCACAGGGTTTAATAAGTGAGGGTGTAAAGGTAACTTTCTGTCGATAGTACTAGATTAATATCATCTATTCATTTTTTTAGGGTCTTATGGTGTTTGGTTTTTTAGTTTTGGGTTGGGCTTATTGAGTCTAAGATAGTTTTTGAGTGAAAAAATTGCTATCATGTATTAAAAATTTTTGGTTCTTTTGTCAAAATTTATGAGCTTGTTAGGAAATACAAAACTGACAATGGTTGTATCTTAAATTTGTGGAAAATAATTTGAAATTAAACCTTTTTGTTTAGGTTGTTGCAGTAGGTGCAAACCCCATTCAAATTACTAGGGGCATTGACAAGACAATAAAGGCCCTTGTTTCGGAACTCAAAATTTTGTCAAAGGAGGTAAACGCTTGCCTTTTGAGTAGGATGGTTTTCCTTTTTGCTGATGGTTTGGTGTATCTAATTGAATTAGTTGCCTAAGTTATTTTTGGTTGCAAACTCCTTTTCATTTTTCATACAGTATTGGCCTTGTGGAATATATTTGATTGTGTGGTCTTGTTAGATCTACAACATTTGTAGTTGTTTAGTCTTATGGCCGAGGTGCACTTTTATTATGGAAATAGTTGATGCAATATTGTCATTTAATCCTTACTGCAGGGTAGCATGTTGAGAAGTTTCTTGTGAAACATTTGGTATTCAAAATGACACTTGATCCTATACAAGATCATGCACTTGACTTCAAAATTCATATTCAAAGTGTGCCAGACAATTCTTGCAAAATTTCAAATATTTATGTTGTTTTAAACCATTATCTTTTTCATGTATTGGATGTTGAAAATGTGAAAAAGAATTTGGTATGAAACCAACTGGTGAATAATTTCCAGCAAAACAACCACTTCCAAGACATGATTTAGAAGTAGAACATATGTACTTATGAAGCATAGAAAGATATCCTCGATGCATTGTCAATGTTTGGCTAGGGTTATTTTTGGAGAAAATAACTCCTTATTCCTAGAATAGTGATCTTCAATACAAGTAAATGCCAGAGAAGAGAGATCATCATGTGACATAAACCTATTAACAAAAGTGAATAGGGAATTATTATTAATTATGGCATACTAAGTTGTCAATGATTTTGACTATTTGTCTTTAACATGTAAAAATGTTAAATTCCAAACTTACATCATCATGGTTTGGCATCATGAGCTTGACTAATTGTCCACCATGCTCATAATTTCATTGTTGTATTCATATCTATAAACAACGTTTCAAATAATAATAATAAAAATTCTATAAGAAAAATCCAGACCTCCATGCTGCTGCTCCTTGTGAGACAAAGTCAAAATTGCATTACACAATCTGACACATAAGAATCTCCTATATCCCGGTGGTATGTATCCAAACTCTTATAATAGTGTCTTCAAGACTTATGTTGACATTGCCAATGAGATATTTAAGCAATGAAAGATGGAGCCTTCTTCATTATTGTATATGTAACAGTCTTTTATTAATATAAAGATTGATGGTTTTGTCTTTCTGAAAATGAAATGTAAAAATAATTTATTGTGGTCAATTGAAAAAAAAAAATTTAAAGCTTTTCATTATGGAAGGGCGACATAGATATATGCCCTTCTAATTGAAATTCGGACCTGCCATTCAAATTTGATCACTGTGTGGGACCTTAACAAAAAATCAAACTATTCCGTCGCGCGTTATATAAAACATATAACAAAACCTTTGTCAAAACTTCAAACGAACCCTTTAGCCGTGGGTATTTCATCACGAATTGATCATTTTACCATGTACCTTCTTCTAGAGGAATATTCTTCCACTTGATTAGGTACTTCATAATGGTTATATGTCAAAGAGATACATAATGTTTATCTATAACTTTTTGTGGTTCAAGAATCAACTTTCATTCTTCATCTAATTTTGGAAGTTCTATTTACATTGGAAAATTTTTCCCAAAACCTTTTTTAGGCAAGATACATGAAAAACCTTATGAATGCAAGAAGAAGGAAAATATAACTTCTATACCACTTGTGCAATCCTATGAACAATTATTTAGGGCCATAACATTTTTGAGCTAATTCTTTATTCTTCTTTTTCTTGAATGAAGATTGCTTATAATGCTATAATCTAAAAAATACCCAATTACCCTCCTCAAATTATCTTTCATTTCAATGTTGTTCCCCTTGTTGTTTTATCATGTTTCATGTCATTTGAAGGTTTTCCATAATAATTTTCAAAGTTGCTTTAGTATTTTCCATATGTGACTATGTTTCCTATACTTTGGACTTATCTTGCAAAAAGTATGAGATACTAGGAGTTGGATATCCATAAAGGGCCTTAAATGGGGAAATTTTAGTAGATATGTGATAGGTAGTATCATATTACCATTCTTCCTTGACAAACCCACTTCATCCATTAAGATTTCTTTTCTAAAGAGTAACATTGTAGATAACCTTAAAAACATTTGTTAACTATTTTTGTTTGACCATTTGATTGTGTTTGATATGTAGAACTCATGGCAGCTAGTGTTTCTCCACTAATATTAAATAATTATTTCCAAAAGTTTCTTGTTACTATTACTTTAGGAAAACCATGAAGACTATGAATTTCTTTCACGGACACTTCTGCCACTTGGCTTGTTGTTTATGTACTTTGAGATCTACAAAAAAAATCTACAAAATTTGTCTATATAAATGACCACAAAAATGTAATACTTACCTTTATATTTCAGTAACCCTGTAATAAAGTCTATTGATATATCTTCTAGTCTTTGAATATGTATGTGGAATGGTTGAAGTAACCCTAGAGATTTTACTATCTCTCTTTTATTTATTATGCAAACTCGACCTTCTCTTACAAAATTTTGAATATCTTTCTTCATTCCTTCCAAAAATATATTTTTTGATCCTTTGAGATGTTTTAAGGAACCCTGCGTCCTACCATCATAGAGACATGGGACTCCCTTAATATTTGTTTATTCAAATATGCTTGTGTACATAAAAATATTATACATTTGCACCAAAGTATATCTCTCTTTCACTCCCAATGCTCCATAGAGTTCATCCCATCCTTTATAAATTTTAGTTTTTGTTTAGTACTATTGTCATTTTTCCATTATGGCAAGCTTTTTCTAGCCACCTAGGAATAGAAAATGTAATTGGATATAAATTTGAGGCCTCTTCTATTTTAGAAAGAGCATCATGTACTAAATTTTCCTTACCCTTTTTGCAGATTATCTCAAAATTAAAACTTTGCATTTTTTCTCCTCATTTTGTTAATCTTCCAATGAAATCCATAGCTTCAAAAAATAATTTATGCTATCATGGTATATCTTGACTTTAAAGTACCTCCCAGTGATATACTATCCCCATTTTTTACTGCATGTAATATTGCTTCCATTTATTTTTCATACGTAGATTTCACCAAATATTTTCTTTGAATTCCTTGCTTTTAAAAGCCAATGATATCCCTTATTGTGTTAATGTTACGTAAATTCCTTGTCCTAGTGCCTCACACTCTACTATGAATGTTTTACCAAAAGTAGGTGCAACCGATGTTGGTGTATAAGACATGGCATCCATTAAAAGAGAGAAAGCCAAAGTAGCCTCATCATTCCATATAAATGATATTTTCTTCAAGAGATATGTGAGTGGACTTGAAATACATGCATAATTCTTAACAAATGATCAATAATATCATCTAAGTCTAAAAAATCTTCTAAGAACCTTGATTTTCTTAGGAATAGGTCATTTTGTAATAGCTTGCATCTTTTGAGGCTCCAACTTCACTCCTTCCTTTAAAACAATATGAACCAACTACTTGAATTCTTATTTCCCAAAAGCACATTTGGATATTTTTACATAAAAAAGATTGTTCTCAATAATTTATATAACTTTTCCACATGTTTAGTGTGGTATTCCCATGATTTATTATAAATATGTGTATTATGAAAGAAAACCAACACAAATTTTATAAGATGGGATCAAACAAAATTGTTCTTAAGTCGAGCCCACCGGACTTCAAACGGCGATAAACCATAATTCAAACCAAATACGCGTTCCAAAATAGCCTGCTGATGTCGGCCAATTTTGTGACGCGAAAACCAAATGAATTCAGCCCTAATATTTTTCGGGTCCGAAGTTGGGCTGACGTGCGGAGGGAGAGTTGTGACACGAATTTCTTATCAAATTCACCCTAATCTTTTTCGGGTCCGGATTTCCACTGTGCGAGCGGCCCAAACAAAGATCTAATCCAATCAATTTCTGCCATGTGTCCTCAATTAAAACTTGCCCTGCTCCCGGCTGCGGGTGCATTCGATGGTGTTCAAGGCGATGGGACATGGATGTGGTGATTTCATATCAATCGCATTAAGATTTAACGTTGTTCAATTAAGTTCCAAGGTTTTCACATCAAATCGCATTAAGTTTTAACACTGTTCAAGATTGGACCTCCACTCCCGTTAGCGATTCTGCATGCTCCAATATGATCCGGCCTTCGGCTCTCATTAATGATCAGAGATTAATTATGACGAGCGTCCTTCGATTGCATTGATAAAATGGCATTTCGCTATGGTTTTTTAGACGAGCCGGTTGCTGGGTTACACTGCCTGCTCACTGTGACGAGAACGAGAAGTGGCCAACTGAACTGCTGCTTAGACCTTGCTGCATATCTGCATTTCTCTCGGTCTAGTCCTTGTCTGTCTTCCTCTGTTTCTTGGAATTCTACTTCTCCGTCTCCTCTTGTGCCCACTACTGAGACTGCACCCATGCCTCGCCTACGTCATAGGATGCGTTGCCGCAGGGGGAGCACTAGAGGTCAACCCCTGCGTGCTCCCTCCAGCCCCTCAACTGAGTCGTCTTCCCAGTCCAATGATTATCACGCAGGTCACTATCCAGATACTAGAAGTGGGCGGGGTTGGGTTGTAGGATCTGGCCACTGTATGGGCTCCCCTGCTCCACATTTCCCCAGCGCTTCACTTTCTCCCACGACGCGCACTGTGCATTTTTCCTTTAATTTCTCTCTGAACCGCCCATGCATCACAGCGACAATTACTATGGTTTTCCGGGAGGAGGCCCAGATGGAAGAACAATGCACCCGTCCGGCGGGAATGAGCTCAGAAAAAGCCGGCCAGCATTCGGGCTTTCAGGAGGGGAGCGGTGGCATTACTGTGGAGGTAGCACCTAGCGATCCTGGACCTTCCGAAGGATGGTACCGAATCGTCGAGGAGCCGGAGGAGTAGTTTGGTTAATTTTTTTTTCTTGCTTCGCGGCCCACTTAATTGGGCTTCTTTTAGATTATATTACTGTGCTGGACCTCTGTAATATTTCTGAATTTTGTAAACGTTCAAGACTGGTTTCCCCGTATGAGGGCAGTCTTCTTAATTTTTTTATTTTTTGATGACAAATTTGCCATGAGTTTGGGCAATGTTTTTGACTTCGGTGTAATTTTATTCCCACTATTAATAGATTAACTTTACTTAGAAAAAAAAATGTTGCCCTGTTTCTATTTTAATCCTGTTTTTTGAAATACAGAGCCATGTTTATATGATTGTTTATAGTCGAAGCGCTGCGGGGTGGTTTATTATATTAATATTTCACGGTCTAATTATGTTCATAACAATTGGAAAAAAAAAATGTTGCCCTGTTTCTATTTTAAACCTGTTTTTTGAAATATAGAGCCATGTTTATATGGTCTACGTATTATACTCTTTCTCTGTATATCTAGAGGAACCTTTTTGCTATGAACAAGGTGGATGTTGTAGTGGGCTACTAATGGAAACAAGTGAGCCTGAACCTTACATCTCGGATGCAACAGATGGTTACCAATACTCCTCACATGATTAGCGTTTTTCTCTGTTCAAGGATTTTGGGTACTTTAATTTGTATTTGGAACAATGGACGTCGGTACTCTATCTGTTGCTTTACTATTCTACATACTACTATTTCACTTTCTTATAGATGCCTCGGGCATATTTGGATGCTTTCTTAGATTGTCGATAATCTCCATTTGGACCGTTACTGGGTTTTATATCATGTCCCTGTATGTGACATGGGGTATTTTTCTATCATTGTCTGGGGTGGGACTTCCACTTTTCTGGATGGATATTTGGGTTCCAATCTTCAGATGTGAAAATGTAATGACTTCATGGACTATTTTACTTCATATAATATATTCAAAACAACGTTTTTTCTCTTGTGAAAAAAATGATTAATGTTTATCACTCTGCCTTCAAAACTAGCGATGCTGGTCTATGTTGCTGGTTTATTGATATGGTCTGATGGTCTTTTTATATTTTGGACATATCACACTCCTCACATGATTAGCGTTTTTCTCTGTTCAAGGAATTTGGGTACTTTAATTTGTATTTGGAACAATGGACGTCAGTACTCTATCTGTTGCTTTACTATTCTACATACTTCTATTTCACTTTCTTATAGATGCCTCGGGCATATTTGGATGCTTTCTCAGATTGTCGATAATCTCCATGTGGACCGTTACTAGGTTTTATATCATGTCCCTGTATGTGACATGGGGTATTTTTCTATCATTTTCTAGGGTGGGACTTCCACTTTTCTGGATGGATATTTGGGTTCCAATCTTCAGATGTGAAAATGTAATGACTTCATGGACTGTTTTACTTCATATAATATATTCAAAACAACATTTTTTCTCTTGTAAAAAAAAAATGATTAATGTTTATCACTCTGCCTTCAAAACTAGCGATGTTGGTCTATGTTGTTGGTTTATTGATATGGTCTGATGGTCTTTTTATATTTTGGACATATCACACTCCTCACATGATTAGCGTTTTCCTCTGTTCAAGGATTTTGGGTACTTTAATTTTTATTTGGAACAATGGACGTCGGTACTCTATCTGTTGCTTTACTATTCTACATACTGCTATTTCACTTTCTTATAGATGCCTCGGGCATATTTGGATGCTTTCTCAGATTGTCGATAATCTCCATGTGGACCGTTACTGGGTTTTATATCAAGTCCTTGTATGTGACATGGGGTATTTTTCTATCATTGTCTGGGGTGGGACTTCACTTTTCTGGATGGATATTTGGGTTCCAATCTTCAGATGTGAAAATGTAATGACTTCATGGATTGTTTTACTTCATATAATATATTCAAAACAGCGTTTTTTCTCTTGTGAAAAAAAAATTTATTGTTTATAGTCGAAGCGCTGCGGGGTGGTTTATTATATTAATATTTCATGGTCATTGGAACGCCCACAATTCATAACAAATATTGGAGATTTACTGTCCTGTTTTAAAGTTTCATTTTTTTTTTTAAATTGAACTCGCATGCTTGTGATATCGACGCCTGTGAACATTGCGGACCCCGACAAAATTAAAAACGTCGGACACACTATCGAAATTGCGACGTTTACAAACGTTTCAAGAGCGACGTTCAAAACGTCGCGACCACATTTCGTCGGGACCATGGCGCTCACAAACGTCGACAGGGCCGACGTTAAAAACGTCGGACCACATTTCGTCGGAAGTGCGACAGTTTACAAACGTCGGAAGCGCGATGGTTTGGGAAATGTCGGAAGGGCGATGCTTGTTTGGAAGTGACGGAAAAATTGTCGGTAGTGCGACACTTTGTAAATGCGTCGGAATTGCAACAGCATGGAAAACCACGTTTTGCCCATCCTCGAACTGTCGCTCTTACGACGACTATGTGTCGGAATAGCGATGATTTGGCCGTCGGAAATTGCGCCAAATTTTCTACTGATATGATTTGGTGAGAAAATATGAGCAAGATGTAAAAAAAGTTTTTGATAAAGGAACTAAAAAAGAATATTTCCAGATTGGAGATCTAGTGTCGAAGTGGGATGCACAACATCAAGATCCAGGTAAGCTTTCCAAATTTGATTTTTTGTGGCTTGGTCCTTTTATAATCTCAAATATTTAGCAGAACAATACTTTTGAGTTGCAACATCTTGATGGAGCAGAACTGTTTGGAGACCCATGTAATGGGCACTTTCTCAAAACAAAAAATTACTAAGGCTATTGGTAGTCTAAGTCCACTGTGTGTTTCATAATAAGACTCCATAGCCCAATGACAAGGCACTGAAAATACAAAAGATTCTTAAAGCCTCGTAGGGAGAGCTCTATCCTCCATGGAGCCAATGTTAGCACAGTTCTTTGCTAAGTCATGAGTCCATTCCATAGTTTATTTTTATATTTAAAGTTCAAAATTTTCAAAAATAAAAAAAAATAAAAAAAATAAAAAATAAAAAATTAGTCACTACCAGAATTTCCGGAAGCACCAATTTTAGGCTTTTCGGACAGTCTGTTACTTTCATGTTTTTGTCTTTTTCATTTTTATTCCGATGTTGCCAGAAATTCTGGAAGCATACTCTGTTTAGAAAAACAAAAAACAAAAAAACAAAAAAATGCATCCTCTTTAGTTATGCCACGTGTTATAGTGTGAATACACCTCAAATATTTTTTAAATCTTTTGATATCTCATGATAGGTTTCGTATTGCAGTCAATTAATTAAGTCAAGTTGTAATATACGTTGAACCCATGTGTCACCCGCAGTTATGAATTGAACTGTTACCTCGTCCTCCCTGTCAACCCCAAGTTAGTAATACGTATGTTTAGGTACGTGTTTTTATGAATGGAGGAGATTGTGGTTATTACACTCAATTCCATACTCGTTTGGTTGGCTACACAGTAGTGCTACCATAAATTTCGGCCAATTAACAGCAAATACTATGGAGGTTACTGTTTGTCACAGATCCACTTGCCTCAAGACATTTGGAGCACTCCATACAGAAAAACGTAGCCAACTGAAGGTGATGATGGATTATCACATGCTGCACATCATGATGAGGAATATTTTCAATGATGAAGGATGATTTTCATGGGGTGATGAACCAAATTTTGGTTTTAAAACCACCTAAAATGCAGGAACTCTGTCATTTTAAGTTTTAGCTGTTGGAGTTTGAATTGCTTAGAGTCATAGTTTGAGAAGGAGTCTAGATTTCAGACAAGATTTTCAAAGGTGAATATAGGCCACACTTATAAGGTAAAACTCTTCCTACTCTTGTTGAACCCTTAGTTAAACTGAGAGGGGGGGTGAATCAGTTTAACACATTCATGGACTTTTAAAAATTTTCATAAAATTTATTAACACCTTCATTTCATGATCAACATAATATATGAGCAATCTTAATTTGTGAGCAGCAAGTGATAAGCAGATTAGATAATGTAACAGTAGTCTTAATATGTGAGCAGCAAGTATTAAGCAGATTACCTATACCATATCAACACATAGACATCATGCACATAGACAACAGATATAAGTGGAAACCCATAAGGGAGAAAACCACATATTATTATTGTTGTGATGCAAAGGCAAGCTCCAACTCCCTCTCACCACTAATTTTTTGTATGCACCAACCTACAGGAGGCTCCTACCTCAATTCTGCAAGCTACAACTTGCAAGGAAGCTCCAACTCCCATCAATTTTCTGTAGGTTCCAACCTACAGGAGGCTCCTACCTCAGCCAGCTACAACTGACATCTATCAAGCTTCAACTTGATATGGAAGCACCAACTCCCATCTATTTTTTGCAGGCTACAACCTACAGGAGGCTCCTACCTCAGTCAACTACAACAGACATCTATCAAGCTACAAATTGGTAGGGAAGCTCCAACTTCCTCACTCTTTCAAAAGAAAACACTTGCTGATTTACCTGGATATCAGCTCTATTATGTTCCTTCATTTCTGCTGTCCACCAGTCCTCATATCTGCCCTGTATCATCTCTTCATATTCTCAGATTCTCTATCAGCTCCTCCTTCTTCTCTGACTCACTGCTTCATTTCTGCATTCTCAAAAAAACTCCTTGTGCATATCAATGTGATATCATTTATAAAGTTCTCCTCTTGACTATTTGTATTTTACAGAGAATTTGAAGTGAACATCCATGACTCTTTGACTTCTGCCTTCTCATTTCTTTGTCCAGCTCATTCAGAGGAATATAGAAATTTATACAAATTTCAGTTTTACAGTGGAGTTTTGTTTTCCTACCAGAGATTTTCCTTTGCATCACAAAAAATATAAAATCAATTAAAACATTTACATTCACAATTTCAGTTACATACATCAATTTCACTTAGCCCCTTTTCCGGCCCTTGGCTTGCTGGTTTTGTCTTTTCTACTGCTATCAAGTAACTATTCTGCATACGTCTGTTGTTCACTACAATTGTGTATCTGCTGCAAATATAACTGCTTTACAAGCATGTACTCTTGCTTTTTCTTCAAATCTGGTAATTTCAATTAATGATGGAGCTTTTCATCACTATGGTAAAATCCTGTATCAAGAGTTCATTTTATGGAAGCGCCCAATCAATATTAGCTTTGGCTTAATCATCAGCATAAGTCTGGTCCACCATTATTTCCAATTACTTATTTCATCCAACGCGGTGAGATATCTGGCCCACAATTTTAATGCCTGTTTGGTCATAGCATTTCATATAACCTTGGACTTTTATTAAAGACCAAACACCAGCATATATTAAGGTATTTATATGCTTGCTTATTTAAATAACCACGGCACTAGACCTTTGAGCTTGGAGTTAAATCTTCAAGTATATATATATATAAGTGCCCTCGAGGCCCACATCCTCGTTCAACGCATATTATAACTCTTCATGTTATATGTTGGTATATATATATATATATATATATATATATATATATATATATATATAACAAACCAAAATAAAAACTCTTGCTTTTCCACATATGTTAATATGCGTCAAGACTCTATATTACGCCCAATTATCATACTGGCCCACTGCACTTTAATTTCAAACCATATATATAAGGCTCGGCGTATAACTCTGATTTTATAATTTGACTCCAATGGTCAATAAGCCATATTGAACCCCGCTTTATGAATGCATCAATGAATATCTCAACTTTGTAATAAAACTCAATGTATTCGGGCCCACAACTTTTGTCATTTGTCATATGTATAAGGTTCTTTTCCAAGGTTCACGGAACACTTCTTTGTATATTGAAATGTTTGACTAGTAATAAAAAGCTTTATATGATGACCCACGGCTTCATAACCTTATAAGTAACACTCCTTTCAATCTTCATAGTATTTCATTCCACGTCAAAGTTCCACCTTGGTAAAACTTCAAATGCCAACAACAATTAATAACGTGCTTTAATTAAACCCCACAAATAGTTCTCGGACACACTCATAATAACATATGTGTTGTTATGAATATTAATCTTCGACTCTCGCCTTTGTAGCTTGGTTTAGAGCCCAATATAATAGTGGCTCACGTCAATTCTATGAATATGTCAATATAGATTACGCTCACCAACCCAATGGTTCGAATTGTTATATTATATCCTTGACATTAAGTTTAAACCCAAGTACATCCCATGTAAATGCCTCAGGCCCCACAGCTCTAACATATATATATCGTTTAATTTATGTAACCAGATTCTATGTATAACATTCGTAATCATACCTCGCTTGTCAACCGAACGTTGATATATAAACCAGTCCCACAACAACTTAACTACCACTTGCATCTGATGGTGGATAGTTCATCGCGCTCCCAGGCCCAACTTAACGCTCATCCAACGGACCTCGCACAATATCGTGCAATTTAACTGTACGACCCTTAATGCTCAAGATTTATGCGATGAAAGTGGTAATTAAATACCACTTTAGGACACGTGGCAATCGATAACCGATATCGCGTTTTTTCTCGACTTACAACTTACCACTTTTAAAAAACGCGAGACCACTAGTTTTCTGCCTCCAAAACCGCCTTTACTATACACCACCCATTGGCTCATGGTTCTGGTTCATACATGGTTCTGCTTCCCTTCAACTCTGTTTCAATCTTCGCTCGATTTATGAACACAACCCAGGTTTCGCTCCAATTTGAAACATTGAAGGAATTCGATTACAAATTCCACGCCCCTGATGCAAGTTTTATATATTAAATGTCAGAGATTTACCTCAATTGTGTCCTCAATAAAAAGGTCAAAGGCCTCACCGAATTCTCTATTTTTCTGCTAGCGTTTAGCAGAACTCTTGGGGTTCCATCAAACCAAAGAAAACCGAACTCTTTCACTTATCTTTTAGAATACCTAGGCTACCATAGACGTTGTGCATCTTTCTAGTTCAGCATAGCTCTCGACATGTGAACCCTTAGCTCACAAGTCCATCCTCATGTAGATAGGAGCAGATTTCTTGACTTTATGCAATTATGTTAAATGACAATTTCAACCAAACCTTGTTTTGACCCGATTTGGATTCACTGTTCGATCAACGATCATAACAGTCCACGTAGGATCCAATCTATAACTGAATATTAGTCCTTTGTAAAAACCACAACAAATCTCTTGAACTCGTTCATTATATCAATTGAATACGAGTGCTTTGTTCATAAACTGGGGGTAATTTCAAACATAATTCAAACAGTGAATGCCAACTAATTCAAAACATATCCAATCTCATTGCATACCATATGGCTCAAATATGAAATTTAACTCAGAAATCAAGTTCTTCTATTAACATGCAGACTTACATGGAAAGTCTTTCTTCTCGGCATGGTCTTTAATTCTCCCTACTCTGCACAACTCTGTAGATTTCTCTAGCCCTCTGCTTTGTTTTCTCTGGTGTCTTCAATTCTCCCTACTCTACACAAATCTGCAGATCTCTCTAGCCCTTTGCTCTGTTTTTCCTTGTGTCTGAGCTACCTCTTTTGTCTCTGCTTCTTCCTGGTGTCTGAGCTGCCTCTCTGCTACTTTGCTTCTCTCTTTGCTGCCTCTGCTACCTCTTATTATTTCTTACTGCTGCCTCTGCTTCTTGTCTTCTACTTTGCCTTATTGTTGGTTCAGGTGGTACTCCTTTGCCATCAATGAAAATATTTCCAACAACTCTGCCACCTATCAGTTGCAAGAGACAGAGTCATTTAGTTTCTAAATATGACTAAAACGGGTGGTAAAATAAATCGAATAGAGCCACAGGGTGAAGATCTAGTTGATGCCAATTTGAGGGTAAGAAATTTTTTTCTTCAGTGAGGGTGGTATTCTATTTGTACTAGGCTAGGGAGCTCTCACTCAGGAGTAGCTCAATAGTTTTATAACTCTTTTAATCAACAAGAAGCCTTTAATCTTAAGACTACATTTTTGGAGCCTTTAATCTTCCCCAAGAAGGAGAAAGGTGGTCCTAAGGGCAGGTCATTACAGGAGGAGATCTCAATAGCTTCCTCAAGGATGCTCATAGTGATCCAAATTGGGAAAAAGTCATTCCAAGTAGTTATATTAAGAAAGACTAGGAAAAAGATATCAAGCTTATCAAGATATACCTCACTTGTGAAAGGAGGTATACAATTTTGATCCTATGTCACAAGAAGTTTCTTTTTCATATTGCGGGGATGAAGACATTAAATCTTCCTTTTTTCTTGTTGTAAGCCTAGCAAAAATGTCATCAATGGTTCAGACTCACATTGATGTTTCTCCGTATAGCTTGTACCGTCAAGCTTTGATCAAAGTTCTAGTTGAAGAAGAGTTGGGGAAGAGAAACCAGACTTGGGACCACTTTTTATTCTATAGGGCAGGCTAACCTACACCTACACCTCTAGTTTCAAAACCAAACCCTCAGCCTGCAAAAATAAGAACAAAGAAAAAGGACCAAAAATAAAACATTCATAAGAAGGCCAAGGGAAAAAAAGAGAATTTTTCTGCAGTCAAGGCTGAAAGAAGGTTGGAAAAAGGAGAAATTTCTTCAACAAGCAA
The DNA here is from genome assembly GCA_034641835.2 of Pinus albicaulis. Classification (NCBI taxonomy): domain Eukaryota; kingdom Viridiplantae; phylum Streptophyta; class Pinopsida; order Pinales; family Pinaceae; genus Pinus; species Pinus albicaulis. Next base: position 386,745,891 of record CM076579.1, on the reverse strand, counting down.
ACCCAAATCAATGAAAATAGTGCCCCCTATTCCTCCTTTTCCTAATGTCTACACTAGAGCCCGAAGAGGAGGGTATGCAAATGTAGATAAATCAAAAGAGCAGGTGCTATCAGAAATTTTGGAAGCACATATTCAACAAAAGTTGCAGAAAGAGTATCAGCCTAGACAATCAGATGAATAACTCCTCAAGGATACTGGATATGACATCAACAGTAAGAAGAAGAAGGAATAAGTCAAACTTGTTACTGGTACCAAAAAGAGGCATACCAGAGACAACAACAAGTTTAGGCTTATTTCCAAGGCTCTACATAATCCAAGCCTAATGACATGGGTTGTTGATATTGAAGGAAAACATGAAGGTTCTAAGATAGAGAAAACCATGAAGAAAAAAAAGAACACAACCACTTCAGAGCAGCACTCAGAGCCCTAAAAGAGAAGAAAAACAAAAAGGGTTCCAAGGAGGGAAAAGCCCCTATCAAGGAAGCAACCATAAGAGAAACTAGATGCATATCAGCTGCGGGCAGCAAAAATGTCTTGGATAAGCTGAATTAAGCTGTAGCACACATAGAGGGAAGGTAAAAAGGTTTTTTTATACAAGTACCTTTTTGCTTATCAGTTATAATTTTTAACAGCAGCTTAGGTGTCAAGGAATATAAGTCTACATGGGATTTTTAGCATTTTCTGTGTATTTTTGAAAAAAAAATAGGACGCTACCAGAATTTCCAGTAGCATTCCATATTTTGCACAGTTACATATTTTACCATAATTTCTGGTAGCACATGTTTTAACTAAATTTTAACACCTGCCAACAAATTTTTTCGAGCTAGTTAAGGATGGATAAGAACCCATAAACAAATTGATAATACAAGTGACGATGAGAGGAGGTTATGAGGTTGTTGGAGGTCTTATTAAATGGAGCTACATGGTTATTAAAGACCCAAGGAGATAAATCAGCAGAAAAAGGGGCAACATGACAGCACACTCAATATTCCAGCCCAAATTTCTTCTCTTATTTCTTCTCCATCTATCCTTTTTGTTATATTTCTATAGGATAAGGCTTTTATGTCTTTTGACACCTATGTAATGTTAAAATTAATGTTTCCTTATTTTTAAAAGAGATGGAGTTGGTGCCTCTCTTGCTATATATACCACTTGTAAATATTATTTCCAGGTTGGATGTTGGTCTACATGAAGACTGAATATAATAAAAAACTTTTTTGCTTCATGCTGGAGGATTTTGTGACTCAAGGAACATCTAATGTGTGGTTTGTCTCTTTTCTTTGTAAATTTCTTCTAAAATATGAATTGCAACAACTAGTAGGGTGTGAGTGATAAGATGTTAAAGTATTTAATAGTAAATTATCTACTTTTAGTTTTCTGCAAGTTATATGTGTGTTATAGAACACATCAGTGAATATTTCATAAAGGATTTGTGGAATACTTTATACATGCAGTCTATTTTCTAAATGTTGGTTGCTTTTCATAAACTGATTTTGTGTAAAGAGCCATCATCATAGTTGTGTGACTGATTTAGGATATGAATATTTCCTGGAATAGGTACTAGTTATTCATTTTATTCCACTTGTGCACTCTGCTCCCTATACTACTGTTTACCCTCACAATTTATACTTGCCACAACTTTCCAAATGCATGAAAGTTTTAGAGAACATAAAAAAACATTTCAAAATCTTTGAGAAGCCATCGCACCACTCAAACAACCCCTTTAAAAATTTGAAATGAACTATGATGTGTCAGGCTTACTCCTTATTCAGTCAAGGAGTCACTCCTTGTGCTAACATGGTCCACTATCGATCCAAAGGGAATTGGATTGTGAGGCAGAGGTTCAATGCCTCCTGATCCTAGAAGACTGTCCCTGGAGGATTTTAGTGGGGAGGAGTGTCAAGACTAAATGAGATCTAACCTCTGGGGAGACATGGCCAAAGAGGGCCCACATCTGTACCTATTTTAATAAGAATAATATATATGTGTGTGTGTGTGTGTGTGTGTGTGTGTGTGTGTATGTACATTGTGTGTTAGCCTCATAAGGTGTTGATGTGTCTGAGCAGGTTGTCAAATATACACATATATATTGATGTGTGTGTCTGTGTGTGTCTGTGTGTGTGTGTATATATATATATATATATATATATATATATGTACATTGTGTGTTAGCCTCTTAAGGTGTTGATGTGTCTAAATAGGTTGTCAGCTAATTCCATGTGGCAGAGAGAGGGGTTGATTGGGATTGGCACATGGGTGGCACATGGGGACCATACAAGTGCCATGTGAAAGGTTAGTGAGGTGGTGATAATTAAATGGCTAATTTTTGTTTAACATACTTGGTCAAAATCCATGTAATAAAGTTAATAAAGGAAAAATAAGACCAAGGTCACAGGACACTTATTCCACGCTGAATGTTGGGAAAAGCATCCAAGTGTGGGTGTTCATTTGGCTTATTATGGGTAAGGAAATTGGAAAAATCAATGGCAAAGGCGTTGGAAAGGCAAACATTGTTCTCAAGGAAAAGAGGTAGCAGTAGGGAACAAGTTTGAAGTTTTCCCCGCTCGGGCATCCTAGTTAATATGTCATATGTAATGTGAATTCGAACTTTTTTTGAGTCAATTTTGTAAAATCTAAGGGAGGTTTCAATGAAAATTTGTAGTGCAAAAGGCCCGTAGAGGCAAGAAAATTTTGTTGTGGCTATAATGGAATATTGAAGCAACAGAAGTAATCAAAGATTGTAAATGGTTCTATATTACAAAATATTAGAACCAAATATAGTTGTTTTGCTTGTGTGTGTCTATTTTTTATTTTTATTTTTTATTTAAATTTTGTATGTTTATTGATTTAATTAAAAAAATAAACATTAATAAAATAGAAAACTTTAATTAATGTTAGATTTATGTGTTTTCTTATTTTTATCTTTTTTTAGAAGCATTAAAAATTTATTGATGAAACCAGTTAAAAAAAAAAAACATCATTTTCCATTATGACTCATTTTTCTCGCATAGTTTGTCTTATAAGTTTTCAAATATTTTTTATTTCATCATATTTTTTTTAATCCTTAGAGGTGGCATTGTGAAAAAGAATGAAAATTAACTAATGAAGTTAATTTTTTTTAAATTGCTTACATATTTGTTTATCTTTATTTCCAAAGTGGTGTCAAGAATTTGTCATTTCTTATAATTATTTCACAATTTTCCAACTCTATAGTCATCTTTCATTTTCTTCCACTCCCTCACTCAAGTTCATAGAATATTAAAAGACATTGAAACATTACAATAAGTTGATGTCATTTCTATTGACAAAATGCCTCCTTTCTTCACCCCATCGATGTCAAGTCAATAAAGATATCTCTTTAACTCTAGAATATGTTAAGAATTTTCATTGTTAAATTTCAATCAATTGTGATCTATTTATTTATTGAAAAAATACCTCATTTCTTCATTCTATTAAAGCCAAGTTTTTTCCTATAATTATTTCACAAATTTTCAACTCTATAGTTGTGTTTCATTTTCTTCCACTGCATCACCCAAATTCATAGAATTTAAAAAGACAGTGAAACCTCACAATAAGTTGATGTTATTTCTATTGACAAAATGCCTCCTTTCTTCACCCCATCAAAGTCAAGTCAATAAAGACATCTCGCTAACTAAAATATGTTAAGAATTTTCATTATTAAATTTCCATCCTATGTGATGTTCTATTTATTTATTGAAAAAATACCTCATTTCTTCATTCTATTAAAATCAAGTCAATAAAAATATCCCATCAACTCTATAATATAATAAATTTTTTCTTTATTAATTTTCCATAAATTTATTCATCCACAAACTATTTAAAATCATTTAAATATAAATATCTATATTCTATGCCCTCCACAATCCCCTGAAGTTTTTCCAACTCGATCAAATCTTTACTTCTCCAATTCATAATGTTTAAAGAAAAATACAAATTCATGATATAATTTATTTTAATATTATTGCCCTTCAATTTTTTGACCCCCGTACCCCATACGACTTTATAAGTGTTGTTATCTTTATATCTTGAGGCAATCGTTTCGAATAATCTAACTCACACGTCATCATCCTTCGTAATATCCATGCAAGGCCTTCCAATAATTCTTAGGTTTATATGTTGATAAATGTGAAATCAATTGTGTTAGATAATTTTTGCATTATTTTTTTAATCATCTAAAAATGGAATTTGATTAAAAAAAAAATACTATCATTTTTCATATTTGAAATAGTTAAAAGTGTGTTCAAATGTCTAAAAAAAAAAAACACCAAATTGAGAATAAAAATATTTTATATTAAAAATATTTTAAATTACCATATATTTAAATATATATATATATATATATATATTTTAAAGGGTATTCAAATGTAGAAAAAAAATATCAAATTCAGACTAAAAATATTTTAAATTACTATGTATTTGAATATATACATTTCAAATATTAAAATATTTTAAAAGATATTAATAAATAAAATAGTTTGTTTATGGTAATATTTTTTATAATATATATACTAGTAATTCCACCATTACCAAATGTTGCAAAGGAAACGCCGTAAGATTCTTAAAGAGATCCAATAGTTTCTAAGCATGATATCTATAGTGATTTTGGTCAATTTTAGTAAAGGCAGGAAAAATGGTTGTGCCCTGTCTCAACCATGATGTGACAAGTATATAGTCATATATGTGAATGATAACTTAAAAACGATTTATAAGTCTTCAAAAAATTATATCTTAAACATTATAATCATTTCAGTAAATGAAAATGAGAGAAACATTAATAACAAGTATCAAAAAATGTATAAGTGTTATTTTTATAGCTAAACAGATGCTCACCCTACTTATCTAAACTAACAGTAAATTTAAGCAACAAAATGGCATGTGGCTGCTAATCCTTAAGAAGTATTTTCATTACAGAATTTTCGTTAAACCCTACTCTCAAGTGTCACAAAATTTCGGTCAAATAACCCATAGAAAGATTAAAGCTAAAAATTGCCTGGTATATTTTCCAAGTGAGTATGTCATTAAGATATATAATCATTTCAGTTTTTGATAGACAGGTTAAATGACCGTTGAATAACAGGCCATTGGCAAGCACTCTTAACCTTAGGGACTAAGCGCTCTTATCCTCGAGCAGTCATCAAAGGGTATGATCAAACTTGTTAGATAACAGAATAGATTTATGGCTACCTCCATCTCCATCATTGATATTGAACTGCATTTCAATTTTCATCCCCTTCTGAGATTTACTTTTATGTTTCACCCTTTCTCAGGTTTTCTTTTTTCAAATTTATTATCATACTTTCATTTGTATGTTTTTCATATTTTAATATTGAGGAACTATTTTCCCGATTACAAAATTGGTACATGTCATTGTGTCAATACAGTCTGACTCTTGTTAGATAAGGCTATACATAAGGTTGTTCTGCCAACTTTGTGTTGTTTTTGTTTACATCTATATGCTATAATTCACTCTGCATTTTGGGCTAATCTAACTCTTCTTATTTGAGCTTCAGCCCTATTTTATTTTCTTACTGTCATATATAGGAAATTTGTAAGTAGTGTGCTTTACTCTCTAGTTTATAACAATTGTTTGTGCAAAGTAGGTGGAACATTTTCTCTGTATTCATTGCTTTGTCGGCATGCCAATGTTGGCCAAGAGTTTGGAAGGCATTGGGAATCAGAAGCAGATTTTTGTCATTTTAGAAAAAGGAATCAACACTCCAAAATCGTGCAGTTTTTTTGAAAGAATGATAATTGCGAAAAAGGTTTTACCTTTTGTTGCAATGTTGGGCACATGTATGTTAATTGGATATGGCATACTGACTCCTACTATATCAAGTGAGTTTCAATACATATGATGATCCTTAAAATGAGATCATAAAAATATTTATGCAATTTTCTGAGTTTGTTCTCAATGTTTCTATATTGTGTCATGTCTTCATTGTGTCAATAATGTCTGACTCTTGTTAGATAAGGTTGTACATAAGGTTGTTCTACCAACTTTTTGTTGTTTTTGTTTACATCTATATGCTATAATTCACTCTTCATTTTGGGCTAATCTGACTCTGCTTATTTGAGCTTCAACCCTATTTTATTTTTCTTACTGTCATGTATATGAAATTTGTAAGTAGTGTGCTTTACTCTCTTGTTTATAAAAATTGTTTGTGCAAAGCAGGTGGAACATTTTCTCTGTATTCATTGCTTTTCCGGCATGCTAATGTTGGCCAAGAGTTTGGAAGGAATTGGGAATTAGAAGCAGAGTTTTCTCATTTTAGAAAAAGGAATCATCCACACTCCAAAATCATTCAGTTTTTTGAAAGAAGCATAATTGCAAAAAAGGTTTACTTTTTGTCACAATGCTAGGCACATGTATGTTAATTGGAGATGGCATACTGAATCCTACTATATCAGGTCAGTTTATATGCATATGATGATCCTTGAAATGAGATCATAAAAATAACTATGCAATTTTCTGAGTTTGTTCTCAATGTTTCTATATTGTGTCATGTCTTCTTTGTGATGAGCAGTGCTCTCAGTAGTGTAGGGGCTAAGAAATGCTTGTCCTTCTATCAGTAAAAGTAAGTTACACATAAAACTTAGTTTTATTGTATTTTTTTGTTTTTCATTGATGTTCTTAGGATATTCAATTCTTATGTTTGTTTTCTTTTCGACTGAATTGTTAAGATGTGTTGAAGCTGAGAGAAATGCTACCTTATGGGATTAAAATTTTCCAGATGAAATTGTACCCCTTCGATTTGTCACTCTAATCACATTGTTTATTGTTCAAAGATTTGGTACTTCAAGGGTAAGTTTCATGTTTTCTCCGATCATGTTGGCCTAGGTAATATCAACTCCAATGGTAGGAGTTTACAAACTCATCATTCACTATCAAGGTGTTTTCAAGGCTTTTTCTCCATACTACATTTTGAGTTTTTTTCTCAAGAAATGGGAAGCAAGGCTGGTTGATGCTCGGTGGGGCTATTTTGTGCATAACAGGTATGTACTTTAGCATATGTTGAAGGCTTAATCATTCTGGTAGCTTGCTTAAAAATCTTGACACTTGTATGGTGCATGCAGGTGCAGAATCCATGTTTGCAGATCTTGGACATTTTAACAAGTCTTCTATTCAAGTTGATTTTTTTGTTTAATTTTTTTTTTTAGAAATAAAATTTGAAGTGAAGATAGATGTAGTCTAAGCCCAGAAAATCTGAGTGGAATCCGAAATATATGATATCGTGATGAGGTTTTCCAATACACCAAAATCCTCTTGCATTAATAAACTTCCTAACCATTATCATTACCTTTTGAATTTTTGAGTGATCCCAAAGTGGTTCTAGAGTACTTATCCAAATATGGATTCCCAATGAGATGTGTGTAAAAATCCAACATCTATATAACCATAGGTTGTACGTTGACAAGCAGAACAAATATGTTCTGACCTGGCAGGGGAAATGCATCTGGTGCAGTCGCTAATGCTATAATTCACTCTGCATTTTCGGCTAATCTGACTATGCTTAATTGAGCTTTAGCCCTATTTTATTTTCTTAATGTCGTGTATATGAAATTTGTAAGTAGTGTGATTTACTCTCTAGTTTATAACATTTTTTTGTGCAAAGAAGGTGGAACATTTGCTCTGTATTCATTGCTTTTCCAGCATGCCAATGTTGGCCAATAGTTTGGAAGGCGTTGGGAATCAAAAGTAGATTTTTCTCATTTTAGAAAAAGGAATCATCCACACTCCAAAATCGTGCAGTTTTTTGAAAGAAGCATAATTGCAAGAAAGGTTTTACCTTTTGTTCCAATGTTGGGCACATGTATGTTGATTGGAGATGGCATACTGACCCCTACTATATCAGGTGATTTTAGATACATATGATGATCCTTCAAATGAGATCATAAAAATATTTATGCAATTTTATGAGTTTGTTCTCAATGTTTCTATATTGTGTCATGTCTTCATTGTGTCAATACTGTCTGACTCTTGTTAGATAAGGTTGTACATAAGGTTGTTCTACCAACTTTGTGTTGTTTTTGTTTACATCTATATGCTATAATTCACTCTGCATTTTGGGCTAATATGACTCTGCTTATTTGAGCTTCAACCCTATTTTATTTTTCTTGCTGTCATGTATATGAAATTTGCAAATATTGTTCTTTACTCTCTAGTTTATAACAATTGTTTATGCAAAGTAGGTGGAACATTTTCTCTGTATACATTGCTTTGTCGGCATGCCAATGTTGTCCAAGAGTTTGGAAGGCATTGGGAATCAGAAGCAGGGTTTTCTCATTTTAGAAAAAGGAATCATCCACACTCCAAAATCATGTAGTTTTTTGAAAGAAGCATAATTGCAAAAAAGGTTTTACTTTTTGTTACAATGTTGGGCACATGTATGTTAATTGGAGATGACATGCTGACTCCTACTATATTAGGTGAGTTTAGATGCATATGATGATCCTTCAAATGAGATCATAAAAATATATATGCAATTTTCTAATTTTGTTCTCAATGTTTCTATATTGTGTCATGTCTTCTTTGGGATGAGCAGTGCTCTCAGCAGTGCAGGGGCTAAGAAATGCTTGTCCTTATATCAGTCAAATTAAGTTACACATAAAACTCAGTTTTATTGTATTTGTTTGTTTTTCGTTGGAGTTATTAGGGTATTCAATTCTTATGTTTGTTTTCTTTCCAACTGAATTGTTAAGATTTGTTGAAACTGAGAAAAATGCTACCTTATGGGATTAAAATTGTGCAGATGCAATTGTACCCCTTCTAGTCGTCACTCTAATCACGTTATTTATTGTACAAATATTTGGTACTTCAAGAGTAAGCTTTATGTTTTCTCCGATCATGTTGGCCTTAGTAATATCAACTCCAATGGTAGGAGTTTACAATGTCATCATTCACTATCAATCCATTTTCAAGGCTTTTTCTCCATACTACATTTTCCAGTTTTTTTCTCAAGAAATGGGAAGCAAGGCTGGTTGATGCTCAGTGGGGCTGTTTTGTGCATAATGGGTATGTACTTTAGCAGTTGTTGAAGGCTTAATCATTCTGGTAATTTGCTTAAAAATCTTGACGCTTGTATGGTGCATGCAGGTGTAGAGTCCATGTTTGCAGAGCTTGGACATTTTAACAAGTCTTCTATTCAAGTTGACTTTTTTGTTTACTTTTTTTTTAGAAATAAAATCTGAAGTGAATATAGATGTAGTCTAAGCCCAAAAAAGCTAAGTGGAATCCCAAAGCTATGATACCGTGATGAGGTTTTCCAATACACCAAAATCCTCTTGCATTAATAGACTTCCAAACCATTATCATTACCTTTTGAATTTTTGAGTGATCCCAAAGTGGTTCCAGAGCACTTATCCAAATATGGATTCCCAATGAGATGTGTGTAAAAATCCAACATCTATTTGACCATACATTGTATGTTGACAAGTGGTACATCTCTGTTCTGACCTGCCAGGGGAAAGGCATCTAGTGTAGTAGCTAATGCTATAATTCACTCTGCATTTTGGGCTAATCTGACTCTTCTTAATTGAGCTTCAGCCCTATTTTATTTTCTTACTAACATGTATATGAAATTTGTAAGTAGTGTGCTTTACTCTCTAGTTTATAACAATTGTTTGTGCAAAGCGGGTGGAAAATTTGCTCTGTATTCATTGCTTTGACGACATGTCAATGTTGGCCAAGAGTTTGGAAGGCATTGGGAATCATAATCAGAGTTTTCTCATTTTAGAAAAAGGAATCATCCACACTCCAAAATCATGCCCAGGACATGAACTACAAAAAGGTTTTACTTTTTGTTGCAATGTTAGGCACATGTATGTTAATTGGAGATGGCATATCGACTCCAACTATATCAGGTGAGTTTAGATGCATATGATGATCGTTCAAATGAGATCATAAAAATATTTATGCAACTTTCTGAGTTTGTTCTCAATGTTTATATATTGTGTCATGTCTTGATTGTGTCAATACTATCTGACTCTTGTTAGATAAGGCTATACATAAGGTTGTTCTGCCAAATTTGCGTTGCTTTTGTTTACATATATATGCTATAATTCAGTTTGCATTTTGGGCTAATTTGACTCTGCTTATTTGAGCTTCAGCCCTATTTTATTTTTCTTACTTTCATGTGTATGAAATTTGTAAGTAATTTGATTTACTCTCTAGTTTATAACAATTTTTTGTGCAAAGTAGGTGGAACATTTTCTCTGTATTAATTGATTTTCCAGCATGCCAATGTTGACCAATATTTTGGAAGGCATTGGGAATCAGAAGCAGATATTTCTCATTTTAGAAAAAGGAATCATCCACACTCCACAATCGTGCAGTTTTTTGAAAGAAGCATAATTGCAAAAAAGGTTTTACTTTTTGTTGCATTGCTGGGCACATGTATGTTAATTAGAGATGGAATACAGACTCCTACAGTATCAGGTGAGTTTAGATGCATATGATGATCCTTCAAATGAGATCATAAAAATATCTATGCAATTTACTGAGTTTGTTCTCAATATTTGTATATTGTGTCATGTCTTCTTTGTGATGAGTAGGGCTCTCAGTAGTGCAGGGGCTAAGAAATGCTTGTCCTTCTATCAGTCAAAGTAAGTTTCACATAATACTCAGATTTATTATATTTGTTTTTTTTTTCATTGGAGTTCTTAGGATATTCAATTCTTATGTATGTTTGCTTTCCAACTAAATTGTTAAGATGTGTTGAAACTGAGAAAAATGTTACCTTATAGGATTAAAATTTTGCAAATGCAATTGTACCCCTTTCAGTCATCACTCTAATCACGTTGTTTTTTGAAGAAATATTTGGTACTTCAAGGGAAAGTTTCATGTTTTCTCCGATCATGTTGGCCTTGGTAATATCAACTCCAATGGTAGTATTTACAACGTCATCATTCACTATCAAGGAATTTTCAAGGCTTTTTCTCCATACTACATTTTCCAGCTTTTTTCTCAAGAAATGGGAAGCAAGGTTGGTTGATGCTCGATGGGGTTGTTTTATGCATAACAGGTATGTACTTTAGCATTTGTTGAAGGCTTAATCATTCTGGTAGCTTGCTTAAAAATATTGATGCTTGTATTGTGCATGCAGGTGCATAATCCATGTTTGCAGATCTTAGACATTTGAACAAGTCTTCTATTCAGGTTGACATTTTTGTTTAATTTTTCTTTTAGAAATCAAGTCTGAAGTGAAGATAGATGTAGTCTAAGCCCAAAAAAGTTGAGTGGAATCCCAAAGCTATGATACCATGATGAGGTTTTCCAATACACAAAAATCCTCTTGCATTAATAAACTTCCAAACCATTATCATTACCTTTTGAATTTTTGAGTGATCCCAAATTGGTTCCAGAGTACTTATTCAAATATGGATTCCCAATGAGATGTGTGTAAAAATCCAACGTTTATCTAACCATAGGTTGTATGTTGACAGGCGGTACAACTCTGTTCTGACCTACCAGGGGAAATGCATCTGGTGCAGTAGCTAATTCGATTGTTCTAAACACCAGAGGTCAGGCTCTTACTATAGAATCCATAGTAAAGCATTCAATCAGGGAAATTTTCAAAGCTTAAAAATGAGACAGGGTGGCCTTAAATGTAGGAAGTACTTCAATATTTTGAAAAGTTTCAATGAGGAAACTTATTATAGTAAGGTTTTAGGGCACTTACTTATGGAAAATATTTCTGGTGCGCAAGATTTAACCTCAAAAAACCTTCATTTCTTATAAATTTTTAAATTGAAATCCAGGGAAAAGTCTCATTGCTTCTATAATAAGAGTGAACTCTGCCCCGAGGTTTTTCAGGAGTCATCGAATCATGTAACAAAATTATTCCTATTGCTTAAACCTAATTAACAAGAAGTCGGTGTTTTTATTGATTGATTATTTTTTATATCATTTAGACTCAATCATAATTAAGAAAAATACGTAGGTATCTTTCACCATGTACAAATTTAAATCCTAATAAAATATGTCATAAATTTTACAGAATTCATATATGAAAAAAAAAACACAAAAAATGCCTTTAATCAAAAAATTAACCCTAGACTTTGGCTCTCGATCTGTAAAAGCTATACATGTAATATTTAGCTAAATTCAAGCTTAGTTCATGATATATGGGACAATTTGAGTACAATTTCCTTCATCTTCCATACACTACCCTTCGATTCCTTTATTATCCATAGGCTACCCGTTCTTTCAGTACATCTTTTTAGGGTTTGACAATATTTATTTTCTGGGTTTAAGCTTCTATGATGTGGATATCTTTAAATTGATTCTTCTCGATCCTAATTTTTGAGTATAACACACCTTTTCTTTTTATGTTCTTGACAAATAGCCTTCTTTTGCACTGTAAATCCTTCCCTGATTCTCATCTATGGCAGAAAAACATCATATCTTATCAAAAACCCTTATGATTATGCTGATGGATTTTACAAATTTGTACCAAATGCTATGCACTGGCCCATGTTTGTCGTTTCCACACTCACAGCTATTATTGCAAGTCAAGCATTAATATCAGCTTCCTTTTCTGTGATCAAGCAACCTGTGGCTCTGGATTATTTTCCCCGTGTCAAGCTGGTTTACACATCACAATATAAAGAATAAAAATCAGGGTTTCTTTTGCAAAATATTGATTAGCATCTGAAATCAACCCTATAGCTAAGGGACAGGTTGAAAAGAGTAAATGTGAGAAAGGAGCCAATGTAAGCTATAGATTTACTGAGAAGCGCATATGCCTTGCTGAAAAGAATTTAGGAATTTGAGTTACCTGCAAAGAGACGAGTGAAACCCATGAGACTCAAATTTTGTGGACTGAGGGTATAACCCTCACCAAAAAAGAGAAAAGATGATAGGAAATGAATAAATCAACTAATTACCTGTAACAGGATGGATTAATTCCATCGTTAATACTTGTACCAAGAAACCCCTCTTCATAAAACCAGAAGTAGAAGGTGAGATAGAGATTGGAATTCTTTTAGCAAAGATTAGGGTTTACCTGAATAAACCTTCCACTGAGAGGGTAGAACATTCAACAGGGGGAATGGACTATTCACCAATAGTTGAACATGTTAAAACCTAGCTGAGGCTGTAACCCTGAGAGACGATTCAAGAGAAATGAGTTAACATATAGTTCAGTGAACCCTCATGTGAGCTGAGCTGAGTAGATAGTGACCTAAAATAAATTTAAAGAAAAATTATAATTTCTACAAAATGAAGACAAAAGCAAGTTTGAACTCTCCAAGTTCCTAGAATTTCTACAAAACGAAGACAAAAGCAAGTTTGAATTCTCCAAGTTCCGAGAATGCAACAATCCTAAACATCATAACCTATGCCAGAATACGAACTTAAGTCTACTTGTATCTTCATCGCTACCAGGGGTCGAGAGAGCCATATGGCTGCCAAAATCTTAACTCACCAAAACTAGCGAAAATTCTCATCGAAAGGCAGATAATGTTTCAATCGTCTAACACAAAATCAAACGGTCACAAAGAGTGTAGAGTGTCAATTAGGAGAGTTTTTTTCAAATAAGAACGCCTTACGGTGTAATTATAACATATTAAATTTAATAAAATGTATTGAATATTTAAAATTATAATTTTATTAATTTGTGCTATGTAATATATTTAGGCGTCACTATTTGAAAACAATTCTCCTTTGTGCATAGTGTCATAACTTGAAATCATTAGATTATATGTTAAACAATTAAATATATTTAGCGGTTAGATGAAAAAGAAAAAGTAATTAGGTAGTTAGAAATATTCAGTTTACAATGCACTTATTAAAATGTATTACCTACGCAGGAGGATGCCAAGAAGAAAGAAGATGGGCTTAGATGGGCTTTCAGCACCTTTGCACCTTTCTATGATTGTTTAATAGTATTAAGTTTTTTAGCATTTTTTTGCTCGAACTTTGTTTAATGGCACTCAGCTTGCCAGGGACTCGGAAGCACCCACCAAAGACTTAGGTCCAATGGATGTCCTGGGATCCAAACATGCTTGTAGGTGTTGCAAGTGATCATAGAGCTACATCTCTTCCAAATACATAGTCAACTTACCATTGTTTATGGTTATGGAGTGATTGTGTTGTATTTGTGTTTACTGCTAGAGTGTATGGTTATGGAGTGATTGTGTTCTATTTGTTGTATTCCACTAATTTAACTATGTTCTCTCAAGTTATGTAATGGTTTACTCATCTTGTTTTTAATTCAGGGTTTTTACCCTTGAGCAGTCTGTGTTCTAGATCGAGTCATTATTTGTATGCTTCCTTTCGGTTCAAAAGGAAAGTGTTCATAATAGTTGTTGTTTCGAGCTAGACCTACGTTATTCTCAGTTTTTTGACAGACTTCTACCTGTTTAGTTCCCTGAATTACTCGACTATTCTGACGGTTTCCGAGTTGCAGTACTAGTACATTTTTTTCCCAAATGTGGGTTTCTAGGTTATGGTATTAAGTTGAAAACTCGACATTTTATATTTCATGGCCTCTCCACCCTCAGGATGTAAATATTTAGAATGTTGTTACTTTGATTCACACTGCTCGACCGCATTAAAATTTTTGCACTGTCATAGCTTGTTACGGCTTGAGTTATTCTTTGTTGTTTAAGTTGTTGCTCCTCGTGCAAAACCATCTTGGTTTTCGGCGCTAAGCCAAATTTGTTAAGAGTATTAAACTGTTGCATTAAATTTTTCTTTCAGGTAGATAACTACCTCAAAAATGTTGCTAACCTCCCTTGTCATAGGATAATATTCTTTACATAATTTGTAAGAATTTGGTCCATTTACTTTAATAATAATTAATTATTATTGATATCTAATTTAGTATTTTAAACAAAATTCACTAGTTTAAGTATATAAATTGTTGCTTTTCCAACCAAGAACAAACCTCACAATTATTTCGAGAATTTGTAAGGAATTGGTCCATTTACTTTGATAATGATTGATTATTAATTATATCTTACTGAATATTTTAATCAATATTCACTAAGTAAGTAAATAAATAAATTCTTGCTTGTTCCAGAAGAAACAAAATTCACACAATAAATAATTTTTTACTGTTTTACTGCGCAGAAATTTGCACAATAGTTTAGTTTGGAATTTACACTGTAATTAAATTTTGAGTGTCATACTAGACAAAAATCCACACAATAATTGAATTTTCACTTGGCTTATTAGGGAATATTACAATTATTTTCACTTGGCCTATTAGGGAATCTTATAATTATTATGGTAAATGTATATTTACAATAGGTTTTGTAAAATTTTAATTTAATATCAATAATTGATTATTGGGTATATTATTAATTATATTTTATTGAGTATTTTAAGCGATATTCACTAAGTAAATAAATTGTTGCTTGTTTCAGGAGAAACAAAATTCACACAGTAAATAAATTTTTATTGTTTTACTACGCAGAAATTCGCACAATAATTTAGTTTGGAATTTACATTGTAATTAAATTTTGAGTGTCATACTAGAAAATAATTCACACAATGATTGAATTTTCTCTTGGCTTATTAGGAAATATTACAATTATTTTCACTGGGTCTATTAGGGAATATTACAATTATTGTGGTAAAATGTATATTTACAATAGGTTTTGTAAAATTTTAATTTAATATCAATAATTACTAAATATATGGTGGAGATTTAACTTCCATAAAATATGATTAATTAATTAAATAAAATGTCATATCAACAAGTACCATATTGGTGTGTGGTATTAATAAACCATGGTTTACAACCATTGGATCTCTTTAAATACTAAAATTGACCAAAATTACTACATATCTTGCTTAGCAACTATTGGATATCTTTAAAAAAATTACCGGTTTTCTTTGCAACATCTAGTGATCATGCAATTGCTAGTTAACAAAATGCTAAAATTTTATTATTTATCAATATTTATTCTAAAACTTTTATATATATATATATATATATATATATATATATATATATATATATATATATATATATATATATATATATAATTCTTGTGTATAAAACTTTACATATATAACATTCAAACATTTTTGTAAATTTGAATTAGTGTTCCGAATTTATAGGGTAAAAATGCAAAATATTATTATTCTCATGACATAAAAATATAATAAACTAGTATACACATATAAATCAAATGGTTGGTAAATGTTGATAAATATCAATCCATGATAAGTATCAAAATTAACTAAATTATTAGTAAATGTTGATAAATATCAATCCATGATAAGTATCAAAATTAACTAAATTATTATTATTATTATTTTAATTTTTTTTTAAAGGTACGTGACGTTGAAATTTCTCTTCCCTTGGAAGGGGAAACGAGAGTCTAAGATTTTCAAATAGTTTGACATTCAAAATATATTTTCATTCAGACAAAATGGAGAGTCGGTTATAGATTTTAAATCAACAATAATAGCCAAGCAAATTATTGCTACGGGAGCAATGGCTCCAGAGTAGGTGCACTTAGGCTGAGTTTAAATTGAAATGAACCGAATCAAAATGCCGATATTGTAAATCAAAAATAATAGCCAAAGAAATTGTTGTTGGGGGAGCAATGGCTGCAGAGTAGGTGCACTTAGGCCGAGTTGAAATCAAAATGAACTGAATCAAAATGTTGATTACCAGGCTGTTGCTTGCCATGGCCTCATGAGGTTAGCACATGTCGCACTTGATCTACATTGAAGTCGATCTCGTGCCTCCATGAGCTTATAAATTTCCTTGTGCTTTCACATTGCTTGAGTCCCCTGGAACTTCTTCTAGGATGTAAAAACCAAAAGGACTAGGACGAGGGGGGGAGAGAGGGGGAGAACCAACTGACGAGGGGGAGGGGAAATGCACGGAGGAGGGATGAGCAATTAGAGTTATGTGGGGAGGAAGATAGGACGAGCCAACCAGAGGGGAGTGATAGGGAGACGCATTAGGGGAGTAGGGGGACAAGAGGTTGGGGGGGGCTAGTCAATTTTGAGGTCTCTGGCCAGACACTTGTGGGAGAAGGTAGAGTGATAGAGGTGCATAGAGATATCAATGATCTAGTTGGGATCATTGGACTTATCCTGATCCCTCTCATGAGGCCAAGGAATCAATTTACAAGCATTTAATTTTCATGTGCTCCATCTGTAGAATGACCCTCACCATGTGTTGAACATTGTCAAAGCTGGGAGAGTGTGTTGGGCCTCTCCCAAGCATCCAGATCCAAGGGTATTATTATTATTATAATAAAAAGAATTAATATTTTTGTAAACATATATACATTTAAAAAAACATATATACATGCTTTAAATAGATATACATAGAGATTCACCCCCACTTTATCATGGAGATTCTTAACCTACAAATAGGTTTTGTTACATGAAATATCATGGCTTATCAATACCACATGCCCAAAAATGATAACTCATTTCATATGAAACTTGTTTTTAATTAATAAATTTAATTAGAAGGGTAGAAAGGGCATTAATTTTTTTAAGATACATTTCAAGCTTGATATGTGACTGCTAAGAACATTCTGGTATATTTCATGGAGGTGAAATCCCTACCATCCACCTAATAATTATTGAGAATTAAATTAAAATTCTTAAAGCCTTATTCTAAAATAGACGTGCTTATCGGTTAAAAATGAATGATGTGGTTGGTTAGTGGTAACAACATAGTGGAACATTGGTTTATTATAGTTTCATGTTCAGGCATGGCATAAAGACAAGCATACATGCATTAAATGTGATTCATATGAACAATTATAATATGAGCGATATTAGTTTATTTTTTTGAAATAGAATTTATGTGTACTATAATTTTTGTTTTATAGTGATATTTTAAACAAATATAAAACAAAAATAATTGAATAATTTTTTTTTCATTTTGATTTAATAATATTAAAAAATTGTATTTATTAATACCAAAAATATATTTTGTATTTAATACTTTTAATATGAAAAACTCTTTCCCAAGCCCACTTTTCCTTGAAGTTGAAGCTTCCAAATAAATATTAAGTTCGTGAAACCATTTACAAATCGGAAGCTTTCTAATCAAATTTTTTTTATGACATCACCATTTTCATATTTGTCCATTGTAAATAAATTGTAATTAACTAAAATCTAAGAGAAGGGATCCATACTCTATTTTTTCTCGAAGGGAGATTGCTTTAGGAATTGGCAAAATTAAATGCATCAACCATGGGTTGGCTGAGAACATTAAATGATATTAATGTTCATTAAATTTAATTTAAGAGACAATGATAAACCCAAGTTTCCTTAAGCTCCAACAATGAGTAAGAATATGACAAAAAAATTAAGGGAAACATGGGTCATGTTGTCTAGGCAATTGAATACGTGCAACCACGGAAAACGACAGATGGGGGTTCAGTTGGAAAGAGGCATGAAAAATATGTAGGAGAGGGGCAGAGAATATCATGCATAGGCAACAAAGAGGAGACTCTCATCTTATCTCCTAGGTGCATAGATAATGGAAGAAGGTGAACATGTTTTGTTTACTCTCTTGCACATATGATTAGGCAACACCAGAGAAGACACGATGAGGACACTATAGGAAAAATTCCTCCAAGGGTGGAGGTGAGAAAAAATGAGAGAGCAGTGATCAGATTGGTTAGAAAGTAAGTTATGGAGGGATATGAACTAACTGAATAAGCCTCACAGAGGATTTCTACGTAAAAGCATTATAGAGAGTGATGCCTTTCATGTAAGGCTGAAGAAACCACTGAAAGCTTGTCGATTAATGAACCTATTGTTTGGGAATATTCACTCATATGCTTGTGAGGGTTGTTTAACCACCAAGAGTTTCCTTGGGGAAAAATCTTGGGTGCTTGAACTAATGATGAAACACCTAGAGAGGTGATCTCTTACCCATCAGTAGCTTATCCACTGATGAACCTGCCCCAATGTTAACTCTCTTGTCCTGAAAGTGAGTTGAAACTCTCTACACTATGGTCTTGTATCATGGATGTTAATTATTTCTAAAAGGAGAGTGAACTTTTGTGTCTAGTGGATGAAGGTAGTGTGGCTTTGTGGCATTCGGTTTCAGTTGTTCTGTTGGTTTGAATTCCTCTTAAGAAGAAATCCACGTCAAACACTAGAATCTGGCTCAGGGGTGACAACTACAAGTAACTATGGTTGTATATTATCTATGATTGGTTGGAGAGTTAGAATCCCACTATTAGTTTGAAAACCGTCATTCTGAATAAGACAAGTGTTTATCCGTGCTCTTCAGTTTAAATGTTCTGTGTGCGTTTAGAATTGGTTGAATGTTGCATTCATGATATGAAATTAGGAGTCCCTTAATAAAACAAGAATGTTAATACTATGTATAATGATTTTTAAGGAAATCATTGTTTTTCTATGATTATTTATGGATTGTACCGTAACCTCAATAATTGGTTGAATGAATGAGTGAAATATCTTATTTAAATGATCTTTGTGTTTACCCTAAGATCATAAACTTAGTCCAATTATGTATATATATCCGTTCAATATTGATAAATATGTGACTACATGTAATGTGGTGCACTTTTCATGTTTAATATTAGAGGAGATAGCAGAGAGTGTGTGTGTACATATCTATGATCATGCACAAACAATGGCCTATGGCCATGACTTGGTTTTAGTAAATATCAGGAGGAATAGGCCGGAAGAGCCTATGTAAGCCATGTATGTCAGTGACTATATATAGGTGGCCTAAGCTATGACCTTGTACAATTAATAAGTGGCTGCTAAGTACAAGGGTAAAACTCTTTTAATACCAAGGTACATGGTGCCAAAAGGAAAAATTTTAACCCTCTTCAACCTTCTGATTGGGCATGTGACCTAATTCTTGTAGTAGAAGAAATTTGGGTCATCGATGGGGAAGCAATCATGGTCGTCGGATCACCTAGCAAGCTTAACACCCTTAAATTATTAATGGTAGCATTAAAGGAAATTGTTGGGGTAGCATCCCTGGGATGATGTGGCAATGGGGCTGAAACCCAAGATTTTCATGTACACTTCACCAGGAAGGAGAAAAACCCAAAAAAAATCTTTTAACTGGAAGACCATGATTTTCAGGATCCAAATGTTAAGTGGGACCCCTTCAAAGTGAAAGGTGTGACATCATATGACATCATCTCGGATCCCTAGACCCTAGAGATTTTTAATAGAGAAAATAGTAAGATGCCTAGGATTTAAGTCCCAGGGTGACTTTGCACGTAGGGGCTTGTTCAGTGGGAATAAAATCTATGTGGCATGAATGTGGTCCATTACCAGTTGAAAGGGAGTTTCATTGTGAGACAAAGGTTCAATTCCACCTGAGCCTAGAAGATTGTCCCTTGAGGATTTTAGCGTGGAGAAGTGTCAAGACTAACCGGAATCTAACTCTTGGGGAGACATGGCCATAGAGGGCCCACATCTGTGCATATTTAAATAAAAATTATATATAAACACACACACACACACACACACATATGTGTGTGTGTGTGTGTGTATGCATTGTGTGATAACCTTGTAAGGGGCTGATGTATCTAAGCAGGATGGTAGCTACCACCATGTGGCAGAGAGAGGGGCTAACTGGGATTGCCACATGAGGATCATATGAGCGCCATGTGGAAGGTTGGTGAGGTGGTGATAATTAAATGGATAATTTTTGTGTAAAATACCTGGTCAAAAATCCATGTAATAAAGTTAATAAAGGAAAATTTTTAAGACCAAGGTCATGGGACACGTATTCCACATTGAAATTTGGGAAAAAAATCCTAGTATGGGTGTTCATTTGGTTTATTATGGTTAAGGAAATTGGAAAGGGTTTGGAAAGGTAAAGTGGCTTTAATTGTCATTTTATTTATAAATATAACATAAATTAGGAGAAAAGGAAGGTGAAAGGCCATAGGTTACATGTGAGGAAAATAATGGAAATTGAAGAAAATAGAGGCATCATTAATAAAAGGGTTTCTGAGGATCAGGTCACAACCTTTTATCAGATTAACCTTTTGTAAGTTAATTTTTAGAGCTCTCTCTCTATTCTCTCTCTCGAATACTCTTGGACACTTAAGAGCATTCTTGGAGCACTCTAGAATTGGAGGAAGGAAGGCAAAGGAAGGAAAAGAAAAAAAAGGGAGGAAAAGATCAAGAAAGGAAGATGTTAGGTCCCTATATTACTAGTATAGTCCCTTATTGTTGTTAGTGTAACCCCCTTATTGTTATTTTTTTACCCTTATAACCCCAATATTGTTATTATTGTGCCCTTACATTATTATTGTTAGGTCGGCTAGGATTATATTGTGACCTCAAGGACTCCTATATATAGAAGGAGGTTTGGTCATTTGTATCATCCAAGAATCGTTCATTTATGTAATCTAAAGAAGGTTTCCCCCTTGAAGTGGCTTATTTTTAAGGCGTTTATATCTCTTTTCTTCTATTTTTGGAGCTAGTTTCATAACATTTGGTATCAGAGCTTTGGATTCTAGGGTTTCGCTACTCCAAACAGGTCATTGTGGAATTTTTGCTATAAAAAAATTTTGTACGAAGGTTCAGAAGCTGAAGTTTTTACAGAGCGAAGCTGAAATAGGGAGGAACATCATGTAAAACATTCAGATTTTTGTTTGTAATATTTTTGGATATATGATCTGTGGAAGTTAGGGTTTTTTCAGGCTCCTCAATTTCACCTAAAACAGGTCATCATAGTATTTGCGCTATAATTATTTTTCTACGAAGGTTCAGAAGATGAAATTTTTATAGACCAAATCAGAAATCATGAGAAACTTCCTATAAAAATTTTAGATATTTTTTCAAAATACTTGTGGAGATATGATCTGTGGAATTTATGGTTTTTCAGGTTCCTGAATTTCATCTCAAAGAGGTGACCATGGGAAAGTCGTCATAACTCTCTCTCTGAGCATCAGATTGGAATTTCTTATAAAGTGGTCACAAGAACACGGACTGTAGTTTCCTATATATCAATTTTAGAGCCGAAGGAGGAAACAATCACACGTGGCACGTCATACAAATTCGCTCTACTGAACTTATCCATAATTAGGTCATTGTGGGAGATTGGGCATAACATTTCCTTGAAGAATCCAAATCAGGTTAGAACTATGGCATTCGAAAAAATATTCAGAGGGCTACTAGAGGGACGAATTTTATATATTGAAGATCCGAAATCACTGAGATAATTCAGTTTCAATATCGAGCTCCTAAAAAGAAAGAAAAAGGTGTGTATTTTTTTTCAAATTGCATAAGTCTTGTTTGAAAAATCAGTTTGAAGTGATTCCAAGGGAATATTGAAGCATATATATCAGTATCGGGTTCTAAAATGCCACCTAAAATGAATTCAACACAAATTAAGCCTTAGGAATGCTCTAGTATGACTCATGAATAGGAACAAGCGCAACATGACATATCAAAATTACAAGAGCAAGTGCACCAAATTTCGCTCTCGCATAGAGCCACAAAAAATGAAATGGAAATTTTGAAGAAGTGCATGGAATATAAGATTGATGGTTTGAAGAAAGGCATGGATGGTTTGAAGAATGGCATGGAAGCTAAGATGGATGGCATGGAAGCTATCATGTAAGCTAAGATGGATTACATGGCAGCTAATATCGAAGAAAAAATGAAAGGCAACATGGAAGACATGAAGAATGATCTAAAAGAAGACATGGAAGGTTTGATGACAAGGTTAATATAAGAAATGATTCCTAATGGCGAAAATATAGTAGAGGAAACTCATGATGACAACAAAATAAATGTTAATCATGATTTCATAAACTCTAATGTTGGATTGAAGAACCACCATATTCCAAAGATGGATGTGAGGAAGTTTAATGGAAAGGATCCTGTAACATGGATACTACATATGGAGCAATATTTTGATCTCAATAATGTGCAAAACACACAAAAGGTACGCATTACAACTTTACATATAGAACAAAATACTTTTGTATGGTATCGATGGGTTTTATCCCGTAAAAAAATTGTCACTTGGTCAATTTTTACGGATGAAATGATAGCACATTATGAGGATACAAAGAGCAACACCTTCTTTAGCCAATTGATAAATCTCAAGCAAAAGGGTGCAGTGGTCGAGCACATTGAGGACTTCCAAAAATTTAATATAAGGGTAACTGATATTCTAGAGGAACACATGATTGATGTATTCATAGGGACTTTAAAGGATAACATTCAACATGAAGTTCACGTTTGGGAACCTGATTCATTGGATGGGGCATTCAAGTTGGCAAGAAAAATTGAATGTAAAATTATGGCAACAAGGAAGCCTACCACTCACTTCTATAAAGATGGAAGTGTTGCTACTCCTTGACTTCCACAACCTACAATGTTGACACCACAACAATTGGAAGAAAAAAGAGAAAAAGGACTTTGCTACAGTAGCGATAGCAAATACGCTAAAGGTCATAAGTGTGCTGAAAGGAAATTATTTTACATAGATTGTGATGAGGAGGAATAAAATGAACAACTTCAAAAGAAGAGGATATACACCAGGAACCAAGCCTAGAAGAAGAAGAAATGAGTCTGACAATATCGTGTAATGCATGGGTAGGAATTACCACTCCTAAAACTCTCAAGATACAAGGATATATCAAGAAGAAAAAGGTAATAGTGTTGATTGATTCAGGTAGTACCCATAATTTTATTCATTGTAAGGTATCCAAGGAACTAAATTGTTTCCTATACCCAACACCATAATGTCAAGTGATGGTTGCAAATGGAGGAACTATAAATTTCTCTGGAAAATGCCATAACATCAAGCTAACCATGGGGGAATATGTATTGAATAGTCCAATGCTTTCCATTACAATGGGAGGTGTTGATGTTGTACTAGGAGTACAATGGTTACAATCTTTGGGGACGGTAGCTTTTAATTGTCAAGATCTTTTCTTGAATTTTTTTACGGAAGGAAAGGAAATCGAATTACGGGGTATCACACAGAATCCAGGAAATATAATAAGCTCTAATGCCATGACAAAGCTTCTGAAGAAATAACAACGAGGCTTAATTGCATAATTATGCTCACTAGAAGTTCCAACATCAAAATCATCTATTTCTCCAAATCTCCAAAAAGTCTTAGACAATCATTCCAAGGTGTTTGAAACTCCCAAAGGACTCCCACCTATTTGTGATCATGATCATGCTATTCATTTGATTCTAGGAAGTGTTCCTCCAAACAGCAGGCCTTACAGATATCCTTATGTCCAAAAGAGCGAAATTAAATGTATGATTGTAGAAATGTTAGAGGTTGGTATAATTCAACCTATTCAAAGTTCTTTCTCTGCTACAATAGTATTGGTGCACAAGAGGATGAATCATGGCACATGTGTCTGGATTGTAGGGAGCTCAATAAGCTCACTATTAAAGATAAATTTCCCATCCTTGTGATTGATGAATTATTGGATGAATTACATGGAGCAATTTATTTTACCAAGTTGGATCTTCATTCAGGATATCATCAAATTAGAATGAAGACTGAAGATATTCTGAAAACAACATTTCGAACTCATGAGGGTCATTATGAATTTTTGGTCATGCCTTTTGGCCTTATCAATGCACCTTCTACATTTCAAGGGTTGATGAATTCCATTTTCAAACCCTTCGTTAGAAAAATTGTGCTATTATTTTTTGATGACATACTAATCTACAACAGGCCTTGGAAAGATCATGTTCAACATGTTAACAGGGTGCTCAAACTATTGAAGGAGAAATAATTATATGCAAAGACATCCAAATGTTTATTTGGAGTTCAAGAGGTGGAATATTTGGGTCATATTGTCTCTCATGAGGGTGTTAAGGTAGACCCTAACAAAGTTAAATCCATTAAGGAAGGGAAAGTCCCCACAACCATAAAGCAGTTGCGAGGATTTCTCGGGTTAATAGGGTATTATCGAAATTTTGTTAATAATTATGGGATAATATTAGCAACTCTAACAACATTATTGAAGAAAGATGGATTTTCATGGACTCCTGAAGCAACTAAGGCCTTTGAACATCTTAAAGAGGCAATGTGCCTAGCACCAGTCTTAGCTACGCCAAACTTCACAAAAACGTTTATTGTGGAATGTCATGCCTCAGGAAATGGAATTGGTGTTTTTTTAATGCAAGAAGGAAGACCCAATGCTTTTGAAATTCATCCAATCAAAGGAAAGTATTTACAGAAATCTATTTATGAGAAGGAATTTTTGGCAATACTACATGCACTAAAGAAATGGCGACCTTACCTAATGGGAAGACACTTCAAGGTAAAAACTGATCATGATAGTCTTAAACACTTTTTTGAACAGAGACTATCTTCAGAAGAGTAGCAAAAATGGGTCACAAAGATGTTGGGTTATGACTTTGAAATCATCTACAAAAAAGGGAAGCTAAATGTTGTTACAGATGCACTCTCAAGAAAGGATGAAGAGGTGGAAGCATTTGCTTGTGCCATTTCTATTATCCAACCAGATTGGATAACTAAAGGAAGGGATGAATGGAAGAAGGACAAAGAACTGTGGACACTCACTCAAAAGTTGAAAAAATATCCTAGTACATTTGATACATTTAGTTGGAAAAATGATTCCTTATGGTACAAATATCTCTTCTATATTTGCAATAATTCCCACCTAAAACAAAAGATTGTTTTGGAATTGCACACTTCTCCTTTAGGAGGACACTCGGGATTTTTTAAAAACTTACCACAGGGTGAAGAAATAATTTTTTTGGGATGGCCTTAAATCTAATATTCAAAATTTTGTGGTAGAATGTGTGGTTTTCCAGCCAAATAAAGTTGAGACAATTAAGACCCCGAGTCTTCTACAACCTTTATCCATTCCAAGTCAACGTTGGGAGGAGATTTCAATGGATTTTATCACAGATTTACCTAAGTCCGAAGGAAAGAGTGTCATCATGGTGGTAGTTTATATAATTACCAAGTATGCACACTTTTGTGCATTATCTCATCCATTTAAAGCAAGTATAGTTGCTACTGCATTTATGGAAAAAATTCAAAAGCTACATGGAAACCAAAAGATTGTTGTAAGTGATAGAGATCCCATTTTTACTGGAAATTTTTGGACGGAATTATTTCCTTGTTTTGGTACTCAAATTTCTCATATCTCATCTTATCATCCTCAATCCGATGGTCAAACTGAGATAGTGAATAAATGTTTGGAAGGATATCTTCATTGTTTTGTATCTGATAATAAAACACAATGGGTCAAGTGTTTACCTCTCGCTGAATGGTGGTATAACACTTCCTTCCATACTGCAACAAAAATGACCCCATTTATGGAAATTTATGGATATCATCCACCGTCCATCACATCTTATTTAAGGGAAAATTCTAATATTCAAGCAGTGGAAGATCACATCGAGCATCAACAAGAAGTTCTCCAACTCTTAAATGATAACCTAAATTTGGCACAAAATTGAATGAAACAACAGGCATATCAACATCGCAACGAGAGAAGTTTTGGTGTAGGAGACTGGTATTTTTATGGCTAAAACAATACAAAAAAATGTCCCTGCAACAAGCTAAGAAGGATAATAAATTATCGCCAAAGTACTATGGTCCTTAAAAGATGTTGCAAAAGATTGGTACTATGGCATACAAATTGGAGCTTCCTACTTCTTCTCGAGTGCATCCAGTTTTCCATGTTTCATGATTAAAGAATGTTCTAGGGGACAAACTTCCAATTCAAGCCATATTTCCATAACTTGGTTAGGAAGGAAAAATCATATTGGAAGCTGAAGAAGTCACAGAAACAAGAACTTGACAGCTACGAAATCGATCAATTTCAGAGTATCTCATCAAATGGAAGAACTTACCCATTGAAGATTATACATGGGAGGATGAGGATTTTATATAGAAGCATTTAGAGCTACTCAAGATTTGAGGACAACACTTTTTCGAAGGAGATGGGCATGTTAGGTCCTATATTACTAGTATAGTCCCTTATTGTTGTTAGTGTAACCCCCTTATTGTTATTTTTGTACCCCTGTAACCCCAATATTGTCATTTTTATTATCCAATAATTGTTCATTTATGTAATGTAAAGGAGTTTTCCCCCTCGAAGTGGTTTATTTCTAAGGCATTGATATCTCTTTTCTTCTATTTTTGGAGTTAGTTTCATAACAGAACAATAGGATTAAGTGGCTACAACAAGATTATTTGCAGGTATAAAGTTGCATGTAAGGTTTCCTTGCTATTTTTGGCATGCATGGTACGTTCATGTATGTATTTGGTTCTCTTGTTTTCACTAGCATGGGTCTGGACAGGTGTGAAAATGCTTTGCATCCTTTCCTTTCCATTTTCATATATCCATAGTGTGATGGGGTTCTCTTGTTTTTGTTGACTTAGATTGACATATGGTTTTCGAAACTAAGTGGGGTGGTTTTAGGGGAGAAACACAAGGCCTAGGAATAATTGGATCGATGAAGGTGGGAATCAGGTAAATCATGATTATGTATGCCCTCATTAGGCCTAACATTCCTTGACTGGTGAATGGTGGGATATATGGTAAATCCTAAAGGGTGGAGCCTCCTTGGGCCGAGGAATCCTTGACCAGTGAATAGCGGGATATACGGTAAATCCTCTAGGTGGAGACGGAAAATTTCCTCATGGATTAGGTGGAGAGATCTAGAGGTATCCATGCTTTTTTAGGGCCTATTGATCCAATGGGATTGTGGTAAATCATGGTTGTCTTGATGAGGGTTTCAGGCATAGGAATCTCTTGGTGGATATACGTTAAATCTCGAGCAAGCCTTGATTGGTTATGTTGTGAGTCCCACATTCATTCTTTGAATATGGCATGGGGGTGATTGGTTGAAAGAAATATTTCGTTCAGCCCAATCTATGGTCGGGTGGTACGTTGAAGTCCCTAGCTTGGTTGACTTTTGCACATGTTAATAAGAGTTCTTTTCCTCTTATGTTTTATGTGTAAATGTACTTGTTAATATGTGGTTTTAATGGTTGTTCTAATAATTTTATTTTGTTGGTTATAAGCATGGTTCATCACAAAATTTGGTTATGAATCTCATCATGATTTGATTAGCACATGAAATATGAATGGTTATATGACCTAATATATGATAATGAAACTATTGTGATAATGCATTAATTCTTGTTGAAAATTCTCAGATAATTATGAGACCCCTATGCTTAGATATGTGGTTATGACCTATATATTACTTGCTTGTGATATGCTTGATGAAATTCCTGTCATGGATAGTAAGGATCAGGTCAATTCCTTGTACAAAATTTATATTAGTAGCTTTATTTCAATGTTATTTATCACTTTTGGAAGTTTCATAAAGTTTTGGGAAGACGCCTGAGAGCTAGCCCTCAAAAAGTGGCACAAAATCCTTGGTTGTTGGTTCATAACTGCCTGGAAAAGGCCACAGTCGCATGCATGCATTTTTGTGGGAGTGACTGGAGAGTCTCAGTCACATGCATGGCTTGTTATGGGAGCAAATGGGGGTCTAGCTCGAAAAAATGACAATTTTTCTCAGGGGTTGGGCCTAGAGGGGTTGGTTGTCTCCTGAAGGTTATGTAGCTCCTAAGAAAGGTCATATTGGTTTTCTTTTTCCGGTTCCACTTCCTTAAATTTACATTGGTAGTTGAATCACATCATAGTAACTCTTCATCACATGTTTACCCCAAGGGACCAGATAGCTTTGGTAAATGTGGGAGGGGGGTCACTAGAAAGTGGTATTAGAGCATGGTTCACCCCTTGGACTAGATGGGCAGAATGTGTTTGTCATGCATACATGTCATTTTCATTTTTTCTTTATGCTCGTGGTATATGTGCTTCTTGTGTATGCATGGTGGTGGCCATGGTTGCAGTTGTGTCGCCATGTGAAAGTAGATGGTGTTTTTGTTGGATGTATTTGTCGTGAGTTTGTGTCTGTTATGCACTTTTTATGCATGTCAGTGTCTATAGGTCATTATTCATACATCGACATGGTTATATTTGTCATGCATGAGGTCATGGTATGTGGTTTGTATAGTCATGCATGGTAACTGGATGATGGTTGAGATGATGTTTACAT
This sequence comes from Pinus albicaulis, assembly GCA_034641835.2. Taxonomy (NCBI): domain Eukaryota; kingdom Viridiplantae; phylum Streptophyta; class Pinopsida; order Pinales; family Pinaceae; genus Pinus; species Pinus albicaulis. The sequence continues at coordinate 386,716,841 of CM076579.1, read as the reverse complement.
AATAATGTGATTATGTTTATACATGTATTGCACTAATCTGGTTAATCTTGAAGACAATATATCCTCCCTTGAGATATACTGAGGTATGTTGATTATGTTATGTTTTGGTTTAAGCTGACATGGTATACTTGCAGGAAGAAGATCGAAGATGACTAGCAAGATGGTAGACTACAATTCACCAGACTCTCCCTATGTATCAGATGAGCAACATGGTGGTGGGAACTCATCTGACTTAGTAGACACATTAAGAAATTTTAAGGAAAAAATAATAAGTTTCAAAGCAGCAGATAATGAAATAATAATTCAGGCACAAGAGAAGCAAGACGAGGTTAATGTAGTTATCCTTCAGAGTTTGTCAGACTTGTAGAGACAAGGGCTGCTTAGGATCATCCATGGGAAGGAAGATAGGACTAATAGGGCATATGGCAGTAGATCTCATGGTGGGCATAGGTAGGATAGAGATGGAACAATAAGATATGGTCGGTTCTTGGACACAATGGATAGGAGAGCTGATGGAAATAGATTCTATTCTAGTTCTGGTTCTAATAGCTATCAAGGTCATTATCATTATCATCCTTATAGGAGGAGTGACAGGGGATATTTTCTAGATGTGTTCAATAAAGAGAAGCCACCTACCTTTGATGGGGATTTTAAGAAGATGGAGGATGTAGAGGCATGGGTACTTGGGATGAAGAAATTCTTTGAGCTTCATAATTACATGGAAAACATCAAGGCTAGAATAATTATCTTTAGTCTTAAAGGTAAAATGATACATGTAGTGGGAAGATGTGAAGTGGGTTAGAGATGGGGTCGACGATGGATGAGGAGTATACGACCAAGTTCCTAAAGTTTTTGACGTATGTATCATATCTTAAAGATGAGAAAATCAAATTTCAGAGATTTGTTAGTGGATTTCCATTAGCATTTAGAGATGAGATTGAGTATGATGAGCCGCGGTCACTTGAAGAATTCATTAGGAAATTGAAGAATTGTTATGCACAATAGAAGCGAAAGACGGAGTCTCACCAAGGTTGGAGATAGAAAGAAAAATCTAAAGGTAAATGTCATCCAAAGCGAACAATACCTCGGATGCAACTAAGAAATAAAATGTTGCACCTTACAAGAAGTATAATGGACCTCATCCTAGAGAACATTAGAACAAAGGTGATGATAAGGGATGGTTGTATTATTAGACATGTGTTAAGGAGCATCTCAAGAGAGATTTTATGCAAAATTAGGGTGGTGGGCGTCATATTTATAGTGCACATGATGCACAGACAATTGGGGATGTTGGGTAGTGCATTACGCGTATTTATGCAATGCTGGATATTAGGCAGGTGGATCACCAGGCATGTATTATCGAGTTGGATGGTAAGATTTGTGATCAATTTGTTCCTATCTTCATTAACACTGGATCTAATTACAATTATGTAAGTCTTGACCTGGTGGATAATTGTGTTTTGAATAAATATGTGCATGAAAAATCTTGGTTAGTGCAATTGACTATAGGTACAAAGAAGAGAGTTCATCATTGGCTAAGAGCTTGTGCATTCAAGGTGAATGGCATGTTCCACCTCAACATATTTGAATCTACTATCGTTGGGATCATATAGTATGTGTTTGGGTATTGATCTGAAAGGACTGTATTATTTTTTTTGTGCTAAGTGTCTTTTTAGTTATGAAACATGTGCATACTTGTCTCTTGAGTTTGCTTAAGGATTGAGGGTTTTAACCATGAATTGTAGCTGATTTTAGTGAATTACAAGCATGAAATAAACACAAATAACATTGAAGAGTAGTGCAAAATAGATAAATAAATCACAAACATAACATTTACATAGCAAGCATGATGAAGCAATTCACCCCTCCTGGGCTACATCTGCTGGTCCAACTCCCAATGGCATGTCCATCTTTCATTATGCTGAAATTTTTGCAAATACATGTAGTTACATGCCTCTAATGGTTGTTTTCTCTGCACCAATGGCTCCAGAATGCTCCAATTAGTCTAGATTTACTCTTCATTCACCCCAAATGGGCTAAAATTGAGTCTCCGACTCATTTTCCCAGTAACACCTAGAAAAACTCCACTAATTGTGGAGAACTCCACTTAACTGGAGTTATTTTAGTGCAATCCACACAAATTTAGGGCGCGTTGTAAACTCCTCCAATTTTAACCATTATAATAAATGTTATGGGTAGGGGGTGGCCACATGCCAACCCCCAAAACCCGCAGTTACCATTATGGTGGAACAGAACTCCTCTTAAACCTTAGGATAAGGTTTCAAAACTAGATTTAAAGTCGCGTTGTGTTAATGGAACCGTCGGTTGAACTAACCATAACCTGGCATGTGACAAGGTTTCAACATTAAAGTTGCAAAGACTCCATGTGGTTAAGCTGATGGTTGATGTTTTTTTTGTTACGTTTTTATGTTGTAATGTGACCAACCTCCACGGGGACCGCTGGCAGGTTGGGACTGACGGCGGTCCCCAACCCCCACTCCACTATACATTAAACTTCAAATACATCTGGTGCATTATATAGGTTAAATATCAATGTGCATTGTGGACGGTGTGGCGGGTGGTTTCTCTACCAAAGGTTGTGGGGTTGAGACCTATGGACCTTCATAAAATTTTAATTCACCATTCTAGGGACATGTGGCGGCCTCAGGGCTAGCCACGTGTCGCCCTCCGATTGGCTCTCATACCATAACGTACAACCCATCCAAAAAGTCATAACATGCCACTTGTCAACCTAGTACTAGCTTTGAGGAAAGGAATATTCCTTAGAATATTTCTTTTGATGACTGTGCACCCTCGATGCTAACTAGGCATCCCAGTCAACCCTGTCGCAAAATTTAGATGTTTGAGAATTTGATTAGAACGTGATATCTCCCTCATACAAAATTAGTTTTTCAAACTGTTCGCGGCGCGTGAATCAGGAAGACGAGGTCTACGCAAAAATTTTGGTTTCAATGGAATCCTGTAACTTCAATTTTGAGCAAAATTTATGAGCTCCTGATCACTCCTCCCCACTAGGAAGCTTTTGGACCCCAAAAGACTTGATTACCTATTCAGTAGATGAGGGTACATCTCCCTCACCTTTCCAACCTTCGTCTAAATTGCCTTACTTGGTTTAGTGCCTTTGATCCCAACTCGAAGGTAGTCAACACTTCCCCTCTTGGATGCTCTTGTCCTCCTGTCAATAATTGTATCTTCCTTGAGATCATCTAGAAATTATGGCAAGAAATCTTCAATAGAAGGAAGCTGAACATCACTTCCTTGATCATCGATCAAAGGTGTCTCATACAAACATAAGTTTTCAACATTAACAACTAAATACATTTGCATATATGAAGCCAATTCAAGTTGAAATGTATTATTACCAACTTGCTTTATGATCTTGAATGGACCATAGCGAAGGGGTTCAGCTTTTACCTTCCCCTTGAATCCTTTCTTTGCTAATGTGCAACCATACCTCATATCCTTCATGAAACTTATGATCAACTCTATGTTTGTCATGTCTCTCCGTGTATTTTCTTTGACTTTTCTCAAGCTGTTCTTGAACTTGTTGATGTATAATCTGAATTCTCTCAATGAAATTTTGAGCCTTGTCAATATCACTATGGACATCTATTGCAACATCCTTTCCAAAGATGAAGTCTAATGGCGATTTTGGAAAATACCCAAAGCATACTTCAAAAGGTGATGTTTGAGTTGAAGAGTGCTTGCCCGGTTGTAAGCGTGTTGAATGTAATGCAGTTTTTCATCCCTCAACTTAGGATTTTTGCTTCAATATCCTCTCAATATAGACATAACAGTTTTTTTCACCACCTTGGTCTGTCCATCAGTTTGCGGATGAAAAGAAGTACTCTTTTTCAACTTTGTGTCAATCATACTCCATATATTGGACCAAAAATTCCCAATGAACCTGGAATCCCTATCACTAACAATAGAAGTTGGAAATCCATAATGAACCCATACATGTTGAAAATAAAGTTCAACAGTTTGTTCAACAGTAATGGTTTTCTTACATGGCATAAGTATACACATTTTACTGAATCTATCCACAAATACATAAATATAATCATGTTGTTTTCTTGACATAGGTAGACCTCCAAGAAAGTCCATCGAGACACTCTCCCATGGCCTTGACAGTACTGGTAGTGGCGTGTACAACCCAAACTTCCTATTACTAGGCTTACTTGTTGCACACATAGAAAAACCTCTTATAAAACGTGACACACTATCTATCATGCGAGGCCAATAGCCATACCTATGTAAATGCGCCATTGTTTTTCTTACCCCAAAGTGTCCAGCAATAAGATATGAATGAGCTTCTCTCATGACACTTAGCCTCTCTCCTTGTGGTATAGACAGCTTGCCCAAATGAAACAACATTGTTATGCATGTGATAATCTTTTTCTTCAACTTGATTCCTTTCACTCAAACTAGCACACACATCTTGAAAATCAACATCATGTGCATATTCTTCTATGTAACTCTCATGTACGATAGGATCATTTTTTAATAAAGTATATGCACTAATGATTAGTCTTGAAAGAATATCAGCAAATTTATTGAAAATACCTTTCTTGTATCTTATAACCAAGTGAAACTGTTGAAGAAATCCCATCCACCTGAAATGTCTTGATTGCTTCAATTTTGTTTGTGACTACAAGTACTATAATGGTTGGTGATCGGTATGCACAATCGTCTCTTTACCCATCATGTAATGTTTCCACCTCCTGACGCTTTGTACCAATGCATATAGTTCTTTTTCATATGTATGATAATTAGTTACAACACCATTGAATGTTTCAGATTGAAAAGTGACAGGCTTACCATGCTGCAAAAGAACTACGACCATGGCATAATCACTAGCATTAGTTTGAATCTCAAATGGTTATCTCAAATTTGGTAATGCAAGGACTGGAGTTGAACTGATCTTGTATTTTAAAGCTTCAAAAGATTTCTTTTGTTTTCCTCCAAATTGGAAGCCTTTCTTCACACTTTTCACTGCATACATAAGAGCTCTGACGACAAAAAAGTTAGCAATAAAATTTCTCCAATACTGAGCTGCACCTAAAAAAATTCTTAACTCGGTTACTATTTTTGGAGTAGTCCAATTCACAGTGGCTTCCACTTTAGAAGGATGAATTATCAACTCTCCTCCTCCTACGATGTGTCCCAAATAAACCAAATAAGTCTTTCCAAACTCATACTTTGACATCTTAAGAAAAAATTTCTCTTTCTTCAAAACATCAAGCACTCTATTCTCATGCAAGAAATGTTCTCTTCTTGTTTTTTGAGAATCAATATGTCATCTAAGCACACAATCACAAAGTCATCAATAAATGGACGCAAAACACTATCCATAACACGCATGAAAGTTTTCGGTGAATTACAAAAACCAAATGTCATTACAAACCACTCAAAGAGTCCTTGTTTGGTTTTGAATGCAGTTTTCCATATGTCACTCTCTGAAATTATTACTTGATGATATCCACTTCATAAATATAACTTGGTGAAAAAAATTTCTTCTTTCATCTAATCAATAAAATCATCTATCCTTGGGAGTGGGTAAAGATTCTTTACCGTAATCTTGTTCAAAGCTCTAAAGTATACACACATGCGGCAAGTCCCATATTTCTTTGGAATCAAGACTATGGGTGAACCGCATGGCGAAGTGCTTGGCCTTATGATTCCTTTTTCCTAAATCTACTTGATTTGCCTATTTATTTCAGCATTCTCCATTATCGACATGCGATACATACCGATGTTTGGAAGAGGAAAATTTTGCTGCAACTGAATCTCATGTTGAATCTCCCTTTTTAGAGGCAATCCTGTTGGCTCCTGAAACATCTCATTATGTGCATCAAATACATCATATAAATATGATTTCAACTTAGGATCACATCCCTCAAATGATTCATGATTCACATCGTCTTTAGGCTTAATAATTAGAAGAACACAATTCTTACTTGAATTCACCATCCTCTTTACCTATCCATCATTTACCATAGCAATGTTTGTCTTCTTGCAATGTGCTCTAACAATGTACTCCTTTCCATATTTGAATAAATGGTATTTTTTCTCATGCCGATGGAAGATCGCTTTCCTGTCATACAAGTAAGGATTCCCCAACACAATACCTATTATGTCAGGCGGAACCACATCTAATTCAACTGTGTCAACAAAATGTGTAGTTATTGCAAACCACAATATACACTTCTTTGAAACCTGTAAATTTGCCTCCTTACAAATCCAATCAAGTGGATATGCTTTTGGGTGTGGTATGGTCTCAAGGTTAATTTTCTTGACCAAGTCTTCAGAGATTAAGTTTTCTTGTGACCCACTGTCAAACAATGTGTCAATCTTAGTATGTTTGGATATGACTCTCACATGAAACAGTTCAATTGTTTCTTCTTCATTTGGAGCATGTATGTGACATTTTGATGTACTAGTATTGGATTTAGTTTCAATTTCTTTCCCCTTCATGTTCTTCAATCCCATGGTTGTAATCTTAGATTCATCACCTCAATTCTCTCCTAAATCATGTTGAGTTGTAGCTATAGTTTTTTGTTTCCCTTTGTTGTGGTATTTCTTGGGCCTCATTTCAGGATGTAATTTCCTACAATGAGTTTCATCATGGCCTTCTTTTGAACAATGTTTACAAACCAATTTTTCTCCCTCTTTCTTAACAGATGCATTCTTTTTGGTTTTACCTTTTAAGGTCTTCTCTTTGTCTTTACCCTTAAAAGGTTTCTTCCTACCCTCTTGAGAAATGTTCTTCCCTCTAGCTTCTATATGTGTTGTAAATAGTTGTTAAACATGAGAATAATATGTTTTAGGTAGCTATGTAAGCCTCCTATGTATTTGAGAAAAGTTTCTTGGATTTGCAAATCTACCCCTAATAAGAGAGCTCTTCTCCTAAATTCTTGGGTGTATTCTTGCACATTATGTCCCTTCAATTGCCTAAAGTTTTTCCAGTTCATTATGGCTTTATGTGTATGAGCTAATGGATAAAACTGTTTTTTTATTGTAGTAATGAAATCAGTCCATGATAGAATAAATTTACCATGCTTCTTGGTCTCCTCCTTTGTCTTGGATTCCCACCAAACAAGTGTTGCACTTTCCATTCTCAATGAAGCTAATTGGATTTTGGTATCATCATCTTGAAGGTTCTGGATTCTCAAATATACCTCCAATTGCCTAATCCAATTATCAAGTTTTTTTGCATTAACTTCACCATTAAACATTGCTAATTCAAACTTAACATCAAGTTTTAAAAAAGGACTTTTACCAATGTTTTTTGACATGTGTGGTTGATGTACTCAAGATGAAGTAGAGGATGATGGTGATGAGGGTGAGGATGATGGCTCTCCATTGCCTCCATTTTCTCCATTGCCCTTGTTTGACTTATCTTAATCATTGTGACCTCCTGAAGATCCCCGTCCTTCCTTGTGAAGTTTGGATCCTTCTCCTTCCAGTCTCTCATTCCTTTCTTGATAAAGGATTCTAACCATCTCAGTCAGGTCAAGGAATGCCTTCCTGAACACTCTTTCTTCCTCTTTGGGATAAACTTCTTCATGGATTTATCCTTCCTCATGAGTCATTCTTAATGTAGCTTCTAATTCCTTAGGAGGTGAACTAGGTCTTGGAGATTGTGGCAGTCTTGCTCTCCTTTGCTTTGGCTCTTCTTGAGACCCTTCTGCTCCCACCAATTTTCCTTCTCCTATTTTGAGCTTGAGCCTAATAAGCATCTAAAAACTTGCAAACAGTTAAAATATTATTTGCACAAAACAACACCAGAGATTAAACTCTAGCTCTGATACCAATCTAATCTAAAAGGACTCTATTAGTTTTGTTGTGGTAAGTGTATTTTCAGTTATAAAACATGTGCATACTTGTCTCTTGAGTTTTCTTAAGGATTGAGGACTTTAACCATGAATTGTAGATGATTTTAGTGAATTAGAAGCATGAAATAAAAACAAATAACACTAAACAACAGTGAAAAATAGAGAAATAATTCATCACATAACATTTACACAGTAGGCATGATGAAGCAGTTCACCCCTCTTGGGCTACATCTGCTGGTCCAGCTCCCAATGGCATGTCCATCTTTCATTATGCTCAAAATTTTGCAAACACATGTAGTTACAGGCCTCTAATGGTTGTTTTCTCTGCAACAATGGCTCCAGAATGCTCCAATTAGTCTAGATTGAATCTTCATTCACCCCGAATGGGCGAATATTGAGTCTCTAGAACTCATTTTCCTAGTAACACCTAGAAAATTTCTACTACTTGTGGAGAACTCCACTTAACTCGAGTTATTTTAGTGCAATACACACAAATTTAAGGCGCGCTATAAACTCCACCAGTTTTAAATGTTATAATAAATGTTATGGGTAGGGGGTGGCCACATGCCAACCCCCAAAACCCATGGTTACCGTTATGGTGGAGTGGAACTCCGCTTAAACCTCGGGATAAGGTTTCAAAACTAGAGTTAAAGTCGTCCTGTGTTAATGGAACTGTCAGTTGAACTAACCATAACATGGCATGTGACAAGGTTTCAACATTAAAGTTGCGAAGACTCTGCGCGGTTAAGTTAATGGTTGATGTTTTTTTGTTATGTTTTTATGCTATAATGTGACCAAACTCCACAGGGACCGCTGGCGGTCCCCAACCCCCACTCCACTATACATTAAACTTCTAATACATATGGTGGACTATAGAGGTTAAGTATCAATGTGCAGCACGGGCGATGTGGCGGGTGGTTTCTCTACTAGAGGTTGCAGGGTCGAGCCCTTCGGACCTCCATAAAATTTTAATTCACCATTCCGGGGACACGTGGAGGCCTCAGGGCTAGCCACGTGTCACCCTCTGATTGGCTCTCATACCATAACATACAACCCATTCAAAAAATCATAACACGCCACTTGTCATCCTAGGATTGGTACTGAGGAAAGGAATATTGCTCAGAAAATTCCTTTTGCTGACCGTGCAGCCTCCATGATGACTGAACATCCCAGTCAACCCTATCGCAAAATTTAATTTTTTGGGAATTCGATTAAAACGTGATATCTCCCTCATACGACATTGGTTTTTCAAACCGTTCGTGGCACCGGAATCAGGAAGAAGAGATCTACGCAACCATCCTAGTTTCAACCTAATCCTGTAACTTCAATTTTGAGAAAAAATTATGAACTCCTGATCAGGTATGGACTGGTTGTATTTTCATAGCACTAAGGTGGATTTCTATGAAAAATCTATTGAATTCTTGGATGACAATGGAGAAAAAAGAATCTTGTAAGGTATAAATAAAGCTACATTAGTTAGAATGGTGAAAACTATGCAGGAAAATCACAACCATAGAAAAGGGTGTGTGTTATTTGTAGTGCATATTTCTAGTGATAAATGTAAGGATTTGCAGGATGTATAAGTTATGAAGAGGAACCGGATCTCGTAGTAGTTTCAAGATGTGTTTACGACAAATATTTTAGAGTTTCTACCTCATAGGGAAGTGGAATTTTATATCGAGTTGGTACCAGGGGAAACACCAACATCAAAGGCACCATACAAGATGAGCACACCAGAGTTAGTAGAGTTGAAGTTGCAGTTGAAGTAAATGCTTGACAAGGGATACATTATGATGTAGACGAACTACAATTTTACACAAACCCGCGGACCTGTGGGTTATGGCCCACACAAGTTTTCATAGCACACACAACGGATCGCAATATCGTGGATTTAATAACTTTGGAGATCACAGATTTTAAGATTTTGCATGTCCCAACTTATAATACATAAATTCAAAGGTAAATCGTAACAATGTCGATGCGAAATTTCACTGGGTTGTGATGTAATCTCCACCATTGATCTATGCCAGATCTAATGGTCCTGATGTACCTTCTCTCATGTAATGTGCAATATGCTTTGCATCACATCACCACCTCCTGTATTTATCGCATCACAACCTAAATGACTTACTATGCGAAGTCTTAACAATAAAAACAAACATTTTCGATGTGCGAAATGCACATGAATCGTCCTCACGACACGTGTTCTCATCGCAACTTTCCCAACTTATCGCATCGCAACTTAAATCATTTACCTTGCGATCACACATTCCCAATCAATCTTACGATGTGATCTTAGCCCTCGGTCCTCACTCTGGACTCTTTTAAGGGTTTTCTACCTTAATCAATTTTAAGTTTCTGACTACCACCACTTTGTAACTCTATCTCATCCACGCTAATCCTTCTTGAGCTTTCTATTCTTCCTTTCACTTAGATCTATAGCTTTCTTTCTCACTGCTCGCTTTGCACACCGTTTCCAATCCATAATACCATTAAGTATTCGATCTCTGAATCTGGAATTCAGATTTGTTTCACTTTCTTACCTACACACACATTACTTGCCCCAGAATGGAATCACACAAATTCTGCCCAGCCATTAAGTATTCTATCACTCAGAAAATACTTATGCATTCATCAGGATTCATTCAACCATGAAATATCACATAGAATCAAATTTTCTCAATTACGAATCACTCAACTCGTTAGAAAGACAAAAACATAGTCGCAATGAACTCAATTTCTCATTAATAAAATAAGTTGTACAGATACAAATAAAACCTGTCTACAGTCTGCCTTTGGCCTGATGTGCTTTTACATGACCTTTTTCTCTTCCTCTCTCTCTATACCCGTAAGCTTACAATCAAATATCCTATCTAAGATTCATGGTATTTATGCCTTTAAGGCTTTACAAATATATACAAAAGGTTCTGCAACTAATTCTGGTTGAGATCCTCAATTTTCTTTACTAATTCCTAATAATCCTCTAAACCCACAAAATCATCAACTAATTTCTAAGTCTAGGATTCACAATCCCTTTGAAATCTCAAATAACCTAAATCTCTCATTTCTCCTACATTCAAGAACATTTACAAATATGCCTCACAAAATTTAATTAAATCCTATTCTAAATGTCTCACATAAAATCACTCAAAATATTAAAAATTATATTAATTAAATACTTAGGGAACCAACTCTCTTGAAAATATAATACCCCCTATCTTCTACTAAATGTACAAAAATTGGAACCATAATGCTCATGCATCAGAATCCCAAGGTATAAATAATCATGATCTCCAGATCATGTGTCTTTAATTTTTCTCCTCCTGGATCCCAAACTTCATTCTGTAATCTGTCTTTGGTTGCCTCTCTTCCTTTTTGCTATTTTGTTGTTGTTCTGTAGGTCTCCATATTTTATGTTGCATTGCCCCACTAGCTCTGCTCTCACAGTCTGTTGTTGTCTCTTTCTTTCTGTTGTTGCTTTTATTTCTTGCTGATGTCTTCTTCTGAGACACTTTCATCATCAACCTTCTTATTCTTTCAATCTTCATGTCCAATTTATCTTCTAACTGGTACTCACTCTGCCAATTGTTGCCTCTTATTTTTCCATCTCTTCTTGCTTCCATTTCTGTTTTTTCACTTGGACTTACTCCATTTACTGCTGAAAATATTGTTTTGGACATTTATACCTCCTAAACTTCCTTAATATATCTTAAGATATCTCTCTCTACAATATCCATTTTCCGCTCATTACCTGCAAATTTACTTTCACAAAATAAATTGTCTTTTTATTCTTTGACTGCAGTAATATACTCATTCACTCTTCTTTATATACTAGCAAACATAGTCAATTTTAGAAACTGGTATTTGATCCTGTCTCTTTCACAACTTGAGACATTTCTACATCATTATCTGCAAATCCTTTCTCTTGCTCAAATGTTTCTAGTAATTATTTCAACCATTCTCTTTGTACTTTTCTCATCTCAAACACATCATCAATATGCTGCATTTCAGTTTCAGCATAACCCTCTTCTTCTTCCTTGACTGATTATGACAGTCAATTCAACTTCTTCAAACATTGTATCTTCATGCTTTATATCTTCCTCATCATTATGCCTTACCTGGAAACTTCCGGTATTCTTCATTTCTAAAATTGATTCCTCTTTAGCATGAGACATGCATGCCTCACCTTTGTTCAATTTAAATTTTACAATCATGTTGAGGCCTCGAAATTTGCTGCAACAACATGGGGGATGGCCACCCAGTCCAGACCTTAAAGCAGTTCCTTTTCCGTTTGGAATACTGGCTCTGACTGGTTTAACTAGGTCCAATTACCTTCTCTCAATCTCCATTGATGTAAAATATGACTTTTCTTTACCAATGGGAAAGAGACATCAGATCATTTCTCTTGCTGATCAGGCAAGAAAGTGACATTTAAGCTAATTTGGGCTTAGACAAGCAACAATTAATGTTTTGCCTCTTTGGGAAGAGGACTTTTTAAGGATGTAGAATTTAATCTATATGCAATATTATTCTAAGATGGAAGAAAAAGAAACTATTTTAATCCTATCTCAATTAAGCAGATATAGATCTATCCCAACTGAGAGCAAGATGTTTTAAATAATTGATATTTAAATATGTTTGTTATATATGAATATCAAGCTAACGAAGTAGTTCAATTAACTGACATTGTGAATACCCAAACACATCCTACCTAGGGACCTCTTAACTGAAATAATAAATCAACAACACTCATAAAGTAGTTCTCAAAATGATATTGATCATTTAATCAGTAACTTGAATAATTAAACAATAACATGCGGAAATAGTTCACAACATATCACTATTCAATAAATCAATTTTATAAGACAGATTTTTGAGTAATTAGTTACTCAGAAATCAGAATTCAGCCCATAAGAGTAGAGATAAATAATAACATAAATTAAGGCAAATTACTCATACCAACAGTAGTGCACGAGTATACAAGTAAATTGACACATTCCTATTATCATAAAATGAAACCAGCATTTAAAATAATAGTATTATAAATACCAATTTATTAAGTCCATTTCTCTAGCTCTGGTCTCTTACAGTCTTTTACGATGCCTGAACTTTTTCTTTCAAAATCAGAGCTACAATAGTGCAAGATTCTGTTCATTATATATATAACTCAGAATGTAAAAGAAAAACCTCAATAATCTCTAGATCTGAGATTTCTCTCCTCTCACCCTACACCCCTAAATCCTCTAGACAATAGTGCCATCAAGAATTCTAGAATTGCAGAGGTGAGAATCCCCTTCTATATTCTACAATCTGCTATTTATAATATTTACAAAAGAATTCTCAATAAGAAAGTTTGTTGAATAGTGGTTCTGCTCAATCAATTTCCATTGGCTCAAAATCATATTCTTCAATTGTTGGAGCCTTCTCATTGATTGAGATCTTTTTCTCCTCATCTCTTCAATTGTTTTCCTACAATAACAAATCAAAACAAAATTAAAATGTAAAAAAAAAAAATCAAAATGAAAAATCTAGAAATTAAAATAAATCCAATCAAAACCTAATTAAATAAATAACTGAAAAAGGAAATATAATCTTTATTTTGATTTATGTGCTGATACAGTTGGCCAAGTATATCATTGATGAATGAATCTACATTTAGAAGAAGTTGTGGGCAAATTAAAATGCAGAAAATAAAACTCCTAAAATTTATTTTGTTAAAAATTTGGAGCATGATTTTCTGCTGAATTTCAGACACAATAAATGATCATATCTGGAAATGAAACAACTTCATAAATGTTCTCCATTATTTTATATATATAATGAGCCGTCATGGGCCTCAGTTGGCCAAGTAAAACTCCATTTATGAGTTTCCAAAGTCGGTATATTAAAATTTCCAGAATTTTGGAATTTCTATTACTTGGGCTAAAAATCGGAATTTTTTAATTAATTTCTAATCCTAAATTAGATTACAATATTTAATTAATTAATACTAATTAATTGCAATTATATTATTAATATAATTTAGTTATAATCTAATTCTAAATTAAGTTATAATTATCTATTTATTAATTTTAATTACATTATTAATTTTAATTTAAAAACTAATTGAAAATAAAATTAAACTAATTAAAAATGATTTATTGATTAATTAAAATATTAAAATATTATATTGATATTATAATTTGAATTATATTATAATTTTAATAAAAATATTATAATTAAAATATAATATTAATTATAATATTATATAATATAATTTATTTTAATTAATAATTCAAAACCCACATCAAAATATCGTGAAATAGGTCTAGGAGCGAAGGAAAAATGGCCGGAGCTAGGGTTTCGCGTTCTGTTGTTGCTATCGCCACCGACGATGAAGCTCCTGCACCTGTGATTGCTCCACTCTGTTAAGAGGCAAGTGCTGCAAAGACACCAGTCACAACACTAATCGCACCCCTCAGCCGATTGATGCCCCTGCCTGGGTTGAAGGCTTATCAAAAGTACGCAGCCGCAGCCAATATGGTGGAAGCTCACTGCATGGACCCTAGAGATGTGGGAAATTACTCTGCAACAAACAGATCTACTGCCGAAGCTTCAGCTCCAGCGGATGCTTCCCATAGATACAGAGGCTCGACTCTGTTTCGTTTTGGTTTTGCAGATCCCCACAAGGTAGAAGCAGCTGGATTAACCAAAGACACAGACCCTGCCATTGCCCATGCTCGGTGGCAGCGGCGCCTACCAGATCTGCTTGCTGGGTGCGCAGAGGATTCTTTATTAGCTGAAAAACCCTATTTTCTGGTAGCCAATCTCATTTGGCAACCTCCTTCACACCCCAGCAAGACCTGGAGGAGTTGAAAAATTAGAGACCCTGTTCGATCTCATCTCATATCAAAAATGGTAAGCAAAGATTTACAAAGCCCTCTACCCATTTTAGTGACACCCACAAACTGAAGGCGGAACCTCCTCACCAACAGCCCCCCAGCAGACAAGCAATCTGGGATAGCTTCATTGCCTTTCAAATCCAGATCTCTCTTCTTACGAGCAGATCCATGCTGCTTTGGGTCAACCCATCGGAAACATTTCAGAATATCCTGTACATCCTAGAGCAGAAGCTGGGCATTCCCACAACTATTCAATGACTTCTTTATGGAGGTAAAAAACTTGATGCCTCTTTCCCCCTTTCATTTTACAACATTGAAAGAGATGCTACTTTAGTTTTATGTCTGCGTTTGAGAGGAGGAGCAACAGAAAATTCCTCCTCTGTTCTAGCTTTCTCCTATAAGGATGTTGTCCATGCATAGCCCAAGAAAGCTGCCCAAACCCCTGAGGCCCCCAAGCCTTTTTTGGTTGACAAATTAAAGGAAGTTCCCTTTGTAGAGATTTCCCATCCATATCTGGCTGAACAGCTCCAAAATTTTGCAGAAACTGCCATCATTTGCAGATTCAATGGATTATGGCCTCACACAAAGGAACTCTTCGAGTGGATCTATGCCAACTGGACCCACCATTGCAAATTTAGCTTCTGCTCAAAAGGTTTCTTCATAGTACGGTTTGACCGTAACAAGAATTATCAACAAGCCCTAACAGAAGGTCCTTGGTTTTGGAGAGTAGCAGAGCTATTCATCACCCCCTGATTTTCAGATTTCGAGCCTGCCACAGCAATTATCACCAGGACTCCAGTCTGGGTCAGGCTACCCAACTTACTGGTTCACCTATGGCATCTTTTTGTCTATCGTGGAACAGGAAATTCCCTGGGCCGTTTTGTGACTGCAGATTACTCTCGGGAGTGCCAACGAATTTACACACATGCCAGAGTATGTGCAGAAATAGACATAACCAAAGGCTTGCTCGACCAAATTAATCTTAAGATTGGAGATTTTGTATGGACACAAATCTTGGATTATGAGAACACGGCCTTTCGTTGTCGCCATTGTCACCAAACAGGGCATCTTCAGAACCCCTACCCCACATTTCTTGGGAAAAAAAAGGAATTCAAGCCAAAATCCAAATCCAAAAGTTGGAAACCTTACAGTCCACCACCCAAGGATCACTCTAAATCTTCGAGCTCAGAGGATGAAGAGTCAAATGCTGAAATGGATCTTTCTCAAAAGAAGAATGACTTGTCCATAGCTATCCCTGAGCAGCCTCCAAATATGATGATTGTTCAGAAACGCACGCATGAGTTCTCCTCTTCTGATACAGACAAGGAGACTTCTCACTCAGTCAGCACCAGTTCACAAATGGTTCTTGCCCATCCACACCAAGCTGGATGGGTAAAAGTCAGCAAAAAAAAGGGGAAAAAACTTCACTTGGAGGCTTCTGCTCATTCTGGGTAGAATCTTGCTTCTTCATCTAGCTCTCTATTTATGCTTCATAACACCTGTGCTTTTCTATTTTTCTCTTCTCGGGACCGAGGTTGATATTTTATCATTTCTGGTAGACCCGCTTCTTGCCTCTCTGTATTGTAGTCTCACCTTGTACCATATTTTCGCTTAATAGAATTAATCTTATTCAGAAAAAAATAAATAAAAATAAAAAATTTCAAAACCATTTTGACTGCTTCACGTGAGGGACAGAAAAAGAGGAGAGGAGAGTATGGAGTGATAAGGGAGCAGAAAATCATGAGGTAAGCATGAAGTATAGTGAGGTGAGATGGATGGTTCTAGTGAGGAAAAATGAGTCGGGAGGCATAAGGAGGTCAACAAACCTTATATTAAAAAAATTTAACCCTTTGCATGTTTTTCCAAATCACATCGGAGTCCGGCCAATTTTAAAATTGAGTTGCTTGAGGTGCTTCATGAATTTTTTGTGATATGCGATATGCGATATCATAGTATCGCATCACAAGTTTCTATTACACATTTTTAAAATCAAATTTTTATTTTGGGGCATATTTTAATTTCAACACTTTTGAAATTGGGGTTTTTGGAAGGAGAGGGTGATGTGATGTGGGGCTCACATGGATTAACCATCCTACAATTTAGACTACAACCACTTTGCAATTTTGGGGTTTTGGGCTTGGCAATTTGTTTTAAAATAACAAGTTGGAGAGTATTACCAATATCCTGAAACATATTTTCATCCATTGTTCAATTTAGCTGGGTCATTTTGTAGGATCGTTAGTGAACAATGAAAAAATAGTAAAAATTAACTGAAAATTAATATTTACAATGAAGACTATTTTAATTATGAAAATTAAAATATCATACGCTTTATACATTTTTTAATCCAAGTGAGAAAATGATCAAAATTCAAATGAGTGTCATTTACAAACCATTTGACCAAATGAAGTGAAACAAGTATCATTAGAAAGCTTATGAAAAACCAGATTCAATGAAACAATCAAAAAAAAATTCTGAGAAAGATGAAAAATGACAAACATTGTAGGATAATTAACTTAATCAAAATCCTAAAAGGTACTTAACCAAAGAAACTTGTAGAAAGGGTCCCCATTATTTGAAGTACAAAAGTCAAAAATGGGGGGGTTGTGTTTTACCACAACAATGGCGACATGCGAGAGAAGAACCAGTTATCTCTAATTAAAGATAATGAACTTAAATTTACCTAAAGGTTAAAAATAATGAAAATCATGAACTCATCTAACAATAAAACATTTCTATAGGTCCCACATAAATAGATTAAGCAATATTAGTTTGTAAAGGTATGTAATTAAAACAGACTCGAGGAAAAATGATGAATCCAAATTTGGGGAAATTTGTTTTTTTTTTAATTTTCCTCATGTGAAAAATAGAATAAGGTGGAGATATGAGTTTTTGGTAAATCATATATCCATTTTGTGATTGTCTCTCACATCACTTCGTTTTCAGTGAGCCTGAACAGTACCTCGGCAAAGTTGTCTTTTATGCCATACAAGCCTAGTCCCGCTGCCAGTGAGTGTCCATAGCCCCGACGAGTTTACTTGTATTTCCCATGCTTCTTTTTTTTCACTTTTTTGGTAAGCGCATTTGCAAGATTTTAGTTTATGATGTATTTGAGTGAAAGAGGTGAGATGGAAAATAGAGATTTATGTTTAATGGTCATAATATTTTTATAATTTTTGCTCCAAATTCTTTCCCTCCAACTATCAGTCAGAGGATTTTTATGTGGAGGGTTGGGAGAGATTCATTAAATTAAACTCAAATCAATTATTTCCTTGAAAAAGTAAACTCAATTACTTAGAAAGGATGTGTGTTTCTTCATGAAAAATATTTAAAGCAAGATGGTTTTATGGTTCCATAAAGATATGCCTTTAATGATAAATGAAATTCACTTAAATGGATAGAGTAAAATATTTCCCATGTATGTCAACAACTGTAAGGTAAGAAAAATACCTTTTACATAAGTCATGGAAAATTCACCAAAATCAAATCAAAACTGAAAGTAAAAGGAAAATAATTCCTAAACTAAAGTAAGAAAATAAATCAGTAAAATAAAAATGAAGAAAGCAAAATTGAAAGAAAAACAAAACTTAAAATCTATACTCTAACAAGATTGCTTATATGAATTTCTCAACAAAGGACTATAACGAAAATAAGCATATGTATGTTCATTCCTATGTTGAGATTTTAAATTTTATCTTGTAGAATTATAAGAAATGAGGCTGAAATAGTTATGATAGATAATATGTTGAATGAGAAGTCTCTATCTGTTGCAATTTTTCTTCCTTAACACAAAACCTGCATAAAAGCATGTTGACTATTCTCTAATAAAATCGATGCTTAAAAGAAATAAACTAAAGGTTCAAAAACTCACAGTCTTGCTGATTCGATGAGCATCATCACTGCTTCTCTCAAGAATCTCAAAAAATAAATTTTGAACACTAATCTGGTAGAGGTGCGAAGAGTTTATGAAGACCTGAAAAACAAAGTTCGAGATCAGAAAAAACTAAAAGGAAGAAATGAGAATAAATGAAAGTGGCTAAATTAAACTTACCATTGGAGAACTACATTTAATCTTACCTGAGAAAGATTATTTTCTCCAATGAAATTTAACTTCTTTCTTGAATTAGAATTAAAAGCATGAGGAAGTTTTATTGACCCAAAATCATTATTTATTAAATCCAAAGTAAAACAAGCAGTAAACTAAAGGAAAGCAATGTTTCATGTTCAAATAATTAGAAATAAATTGAATCCATCAGAAATGAGGGTGAATATATGTTTCCTTATGAATTGAAACGATGAATGTTCTTTTGCTTCTTCCATTTTGAATTTATATAAGCCCCAAAGTATTGAAATTGATTCAAAATCCCAAATAATATAACAGTTATATAAAGAGGATTTGAATTTTTATATGATAATTATGGAGGTAAATTCAGAATAAAAGAAAATTAAAAATATAAATTAATCATCTGTATATTTCTTTACTAAATTTTCACATCGTGAGATTCTTTGTCATGCATAACTTAAAATCTGTGACTTCCACTTTTGCCGATATGTGATTGAGCATTTTATATAATAATTAAAAAATAATGGTGGAAAGCAAAATATCGAAGTTTATCACACCAAAAGATCTTGAATACAAAACTTCATTTGAGTTTAGCAATGCGATATAATTATTGTAATGGCAATGTCGCGAGATGAGCATGTGCGATGGGAAACTACGAAGGGATGAATGTGATATCGGAGAATAGTCATATCGGAAGATTTAAAGCTTGTGAATGAAACGAAACTCTGATATTATTTTTGCGATAATGAAAATGCGGTAAATGACTGATGCAACGTGACTGCAAATATCAAAATATATGCACGAAACTTTGGTTTTGCAACCCACACAAATGGTGACCAATCACACACAGTTTCACTTCACATCTTTTATAATTTACCTTCCCGCATATTTCAAAACTTAAATCTTTTTCAATTTTGTGATTTTGCGATTTTCACAATTTCGCAGCTTACTCCACATCACTCATTGCAAATTTTATCGTTTAACATATTACTTATCTCATGCGATATACGATATGTGTAGCATCACATCAGAATATCCTTACCTTGTCTTTTATCGCATCGCAACTAATATAATTTATCGGGCGAGGTCTTAACAATAACCACTAAAACCTCTGATATGTGAAATGTAATTTCATTTATGCGCCGATGTGCGATGAAGAACGAACCCGATATTTTATTATATGAATTTTAATTTCATATCGGATCTGGGACATCGGAAATTTTAAATATATGACCCTACCAAATTTTTTATTTATAAACAGACGTGATATCTGTATATAAAGAGAATTTAAATGTCATATCGAGTCCGGGTTATATGAACATCACAATTTCGGCAATGTAATTTTATCGGAGTACGAGCGAGAATGCATATCAAAAGATATACATCAAAGGTTTACTATTGGGAATTGTTAAGAGTTGTCTTTGATCAAATGTTGTGATACATATAATGCGATATCAGATAGAGAGAATCATCGGAAATCGGAGGGAATGAGAATATTGGGAGATCAGAGATATTTAGTGTATGTTCATTTCAGAGCCTCTGATATGAGATTTGCAATATATAATGAGCCATATAGCGAGCCGATGATTTCTTATAGTATTTAATTCAAAAAGAAAGTGAGTTATTTAACTTTGCTTTAAAATAAATAACCCTTTAATAATTTAATTAACCGTTGAAAATTTCGATTGGAAATTAATTTTATCAGAATTTTCTTATAAAGAGAGTTTGTGAAATATAATGATCTGATGTGTTTCCTCTGAAAATTCATTAAGTCTTATCAGGATTTCAGTAAGTATAAGAAAAATTATATATCCTTCAAATTTCAAACAATATCATAAATACTTCCCTAAACATGTTGCGGATTTGAAAAGATTTGGCTGCTTTCTTATCTCTAATCTACACAATAAAACTAGGGAAGAAACAACCTTTGAAAGTAAAATAAACAATAGATGATGACGAACATGTAAACACATGCTTGGAAGAAAATTGACTGTAAGTTTACCTCATGAATATTTAAGTTTTGCCAAATTTTCTCAAAATTTGCATAAGTTCAACATTACCTTCTCATTTTAATCTAAAATGCTAAGTAATAATTTTTTTCAAATTACATCTTTTCCAAAATTACATCAGAAGATAGGAGTGGTAAAAATGAGTTTTTAGAATTACTCGTGAATAAAAAAAAATGTCAAGTGGTGGAAAATTCTTGGAATTTCTTCATGTATGATCAATGTTATGAATTTTGAAAAAACAAAAAAGTTTAATGCTTGATAAATAATTATGATCAGATAATTCAAGAGCTTCTAAAATTCTCTAGTTTGCTTTTCTATAATTGAAATGGGATGCCCAAAAGAAATTGGATTCATTACTTGTTTTATTGAAAATCTGAAATAATGAAATAAATGCAAACATAAAAGAAAACTAATCTATTCCTATTTCTAACTCAATAAAGGAAACATGGCTAGGTATAGTCGTACTTCCAATGTAACCATGTAAGCAATTTAATTCCTGCATGTATGTACATGTCAAACATTGGTAAAAATTCAAATATAATTAATCTAAGAAATATAAAGCTGAAAGCATAATGTATCTTTATTATTAGTAGCTTATTCACCATTACCTTCTCTTGAAATGTACTTTCATACTGAATTTCAATTGGATCATATAAATATGGATGGATTTCCATTATTGAGTTGGAGAGGTTTAAAAGAGAAGATGACAAGCCAGGTTGTAGAAATGGTCTTTCAGAAACAATGGTTTGTGTGATTTTGTCAATGTTATGTTTAAGTGTTAAATTATTAACAATCTTCCATGAAGGAAAGCTTCCCAAATGTCTTTCAAATTTATCAATGTAAAATGGATGGAAGTTCGATAAATCTAATAGAAGATTATTAATTGAATTATATTACTGGTCATACAGTGAAAATACACTCTCTTTTTGGCATTTCTCTTGAGAAGTAAGAAGTAATTGATAAGGAATGAACATCAATTGAAATTGGAAGTTTAATAATTCTTGATGTTCGCAATTATAATTTAAAACTTCATTTTTCCATTGAGGTAATGCATTAATTGAGTGTTCAATATTGAGCTGCTCAGTATGCCAGCACAAAATATCTAAAAATCTAGGACTAAAAATAGAAAATAAATATGAAGTTAGAAATAAATGTTGAAATAATAACAAAATTGAATCATAGTTTACATTAGTGTTACAATTATTGTTACAACACAATTGGGAGTGACTTAAAGTAATTTCCTCTTCACAAGAATTGGGAAAAATAATGAAATTAGAATGATTGTTGATACCCATTTGTGAATTAGAGAGAAGGATATGACTCTAAATAGGAATGCGAGCTTGATCATCATATAAATCATAGATTGGAATGATTTCTTGAATGCTGAAATCATAAATATGATTATTTTTTCGAAAATGAGAGCTACTTGGAACAATTTCTAAATTAGATTGTTCTTCATTTTCACTGTGATTAGACTTTGATCATGAAAATTCAATTGTAAAGAAGACAAATCAATATCCCCAATGTTAAAGTAGCTATCATAAATGAATTCAAGACATTCATTAAAATTCCCTTCGATCTTATTCAATGTATCAAAACAAGAAGGAATATTGAGCTCATGTTCGTTAATGCCAAAAGAATGATCATTAATTAATTATCTATCTTGATAAAAACTAATTGGCAATTCATTTAGATCGACCTCTTTGTTTTTTGAAATATCTTTAATGTGAAGAGAGGTTAAATTACTATTAGAAAAATTATTAGGATAAAGAGAAAAATATGAATCTGAAACAATGCATTTGAAAATATCTCTATTTGAAAACTCTTGTGCATTTTCTTCATTGCAAATTTCAGATTTAAGATCATTTATTTGGGTAATTGTGCTTTCTTGAAGAATGTTGCTAATCTCTTCTTGCGGTTGATTAGTAAAAATTTTCAAGCTTTTTGATTGAGTTTCATTGACATGTGAAGGTGCACCTTGATCTTTCTCAATATTGTAGGAAGTGTGCAGTAATTGAAGGAATTGATTATACACAATAGAGGCCTCTTCATCATTATTTGTTTGTACCTCCATATTGGAATTCTTCCTTATGTCAGTGAAATTAGAAGGATATTGATCAAAGTTTGAAATAATTTCACATGGATTATGAATGGAAGGAAGAGAGAAAATATGTTCAAAACAATCTAATAATTATTTTTTCGAAGGTTTATCTTCAATTTTAAATTTTAAACAATTTAAATGAAATCTGATGGTAAAATCAATTAAGGACTCACCTTCAAACCTTTGTAGATATTCAAAATCGTCACATACCTGTTCATAGATATATCCATCAAATTTACAAAGGAATATTGTAATAAATTGTTCCCAAGGGTGGATTGAAGCAACTGGAAGTGATTGACACTAGCTTCTGGCTTTTGCCAAGAATGTAAGAGTAAAACTCCTGCATAAAATACCTTCATCAATTTCATGAAAAGCAAAATTTGAAAATTTTTGAATGAATTGTAAAGCATGATTAAATGCAGAAGTATTCCTATTACCATTAAACTTTACCTGAGACAAGAGTCTTACTATTTCTGGTGGAGTATTGGAAGATGCTTGTCCAGAAATACAACTCCAAATTGGAAGTTTTAGAGGAGCCATTATAATAAAAATAAATTATTAGAATACAAAGACTTCAAAGGAAAACAAGTCTCAGGCCCTCCTTCTAGTGCCAAAATGTTGAAGCCTCGAAATTCACTGCAACAACATGGGGGACGACCACCCGGTCCAGACCTTAAAGTAGTTCCTTCTCCGTTTGGAATAGCGACTCCGACTAGTTTAACTAGGTCCAGTTACCTTCTCTCAATCTCTATTGACTTGAAATACGACTTTTTTTTACCAATGGGAAAGAGACATCAGATCATTTCTCTTGCTGATCAGGAAAGAAAGTGATCTTTAAGCTAATTTGGGCTTAGCCAAGCCATAATTAAAGTTTTTCCTCTTTGGGAAGAGGACTTTTTAAGGATGTAGAATTTAATCTATATGCAATATTATTCTAAGATGCAAGCAAAAGAAACTATTTTAATCCTATCTCAATTAGGCAAATATAGATCTATCCCAACTAAGAGCAAGATGTTTTAACTAATTGAGATTTAAATATGTTTGTTTTAAATGAATATCAAGCTAACAAAGTAGTTCAATTAACTGACATTGTGAATACCCAAACACATCCTACCTATGGACCTCTTAACTGAAATAATCAATCAACAACACTCATAAAGTAGTTCTCAAAATGATATTGATCATTTAATCAGTAACTTGAATAATTAAACAATAACATGCGGAAATAGTTCACAACATATCACTATTCAATAAATCAATTTTATAAGACAGATTTCTGAGTAAATAGTTACTCAAAAATCAGAATTCATCCCATAAGAGTAGAGATAAGTAATAACATAAATTGAGGAAAATTACTCATACTGACAATAGTGCCCGTGTATGCGAGTAAATTGACACATTCCTATTATCATAGAATGAAACTAGCATTTAAAATAATAGTATTATACATACCAATTTATTAAGTGCATTTCTCCAGCTCCAGTCTCTAACAGTCTTTTATAATGCCTGAACTTCTGCTTTCAAAATTAGAGGTATAGTAGTGCAAGATTATGTTCATTATATATAACTAAGAATGTAAAAGAAAAACCTCAATAATCTCTATATCTGAGATTTCTCTCCTCTCACCCTACACCTCTAAATCCTCTAGACAATAGTGCCATCAATAATTCCATAATTGAAGAGGAGAGAAGCCCCTTCTACATTCTACAATCTGCTATTTATAATATTTACAAAAGAATTCTCAATAAGAAAGTTTGTTGAAGAGTGGTTCTGCTCAATCAATTTCCATTGGCTTAAAATCATATTATTCAATTGTTGGAGCCTTCTCATTGATTTATATGTTGTTCCCCTCATCTCTTCAATTGTTTTCCTGCAAAAACAAATCAAAACAAAATTAAAATGTAAAAATAAAATCAAAATGCAAAATCTAGAAATTAAAATAAATCCAATCAAAACTTAATTAAATAAATAACTGAAAAAAGAAATATAAGCTTTCTTTTGATTTCTGTGCTGATATAATTGTCCAAGGATATCATTGACGAATGGATCTGCATTTAGAAGAAGTTGTGGGCAAATTAAAATGTAGAAAATAAAACTCAGAAAATTTATTTTGTTAAAAATTCAAAGCATGATCTTCTGCTGAGTTTTAGTCCCAATAAATGATCATATCTAAAAATAAAACAACTTCAGAAATGTTCTCCATGATTTTATCTATCTAATGAGTCATCCGGGGCCTCATTTGGCCAAGTAAAACTCCATTTACGAGCTTCCAAAGTTGGTATATTAAAATTTCTAGAATTTTGGAATTTCTATTACTTGGGCTAAAAATCAGAGTTTTTTAATTAATTTCTAACCCTAAATTAGATTGCAATATTTAATTAATTAATACTAATTAATTTCAATTATATTATTAATCTAATTTAGTTATAATCTAATTCTAAATTAAGTTATAATTATCTATTTATTAACTATAAATACATTATTAATTTTAATTTAAAAACTAATTAAAAATGATTTATTGATTAATTAAAATATTAAAATATTATATTAATATTATAATTTGAATTATATTAAAATTATAATTAAAATATAATATTATATAATATAATTTCTTTTAATTAATAATTCAAAACCATTTGGAATGCTTCAGGTTAGGGAGAGAAGAAGAGGAGAGGAGAGTATGGAGTGATAAGGGAGGAGAAAATCATGTGGTAAGCATGAAGTATAGTGAGGTGAGATGGAGGGTGATGTGAGGAAAAATGGGTCGGGAGGCATGAGGAGGTCAACAAACCTTATATTAAAAAAAATTAACCCTTCGCATGTTTTTCCAAATCGCATCGGAGTTTGACCAATTTTAAAATTGAGGTGCTTGAGGTGCTTCATGAATTTTTTGTGATATGCGATATGAAATATCGCAGTATCGCATCGCAAGTTTCTATCACACATTTTTAAAATCTAAATTATATTTTGGGGCATATTTTAATTTCAGCGCTCTTGAAATTGGGGTTTTTGGAAGGAGAGGGTGATGTGAAATGGAGTCCACATGGATTAACCATCCTACAATTTAGACTACAACCACTTTGCAGTTTTGGAGTTTGGGTTTGGCAATTTGTTTTAAAATAACAAGTTGGAGAGTATTACCAATATCCCGAAACGTATTTTCGTCCATTGTTCAATTCAGCTGGGTCATTTTGTAGGATCATTAGTGAACAATGAAAAAATAGTAAAAGTTAACTAAAGATTAATATTTACGATGAAGACTATTTTAATTGTGAAAATTGAAATATCATACACTTTATACATTTTTTAACCCAAGTGAGAAAATGATCAAAATTCAAAGGAGTGTCATTTACAAACCATTTGACCAAATGAAGTGAAACAAGTATCGTTGGAAAGCTTATGAAAAACCATATTCAATGAAATAATCAAAACAAAATTCCGAGGAAGATGAAAAATGAAAAATAATGTAGGATAATTAACTTAATCAAAATCCTAAAAGGTACTTAACCAAAAAACTTGTAGAAAGGGTCCCCATTATTTAAAGTACACAAGTCAAAAATGGGGGGGTGGTGTTTTACCACAACAAATCAGAATATTCATTTCTGGTTTGCTAGTATATTCTCAAAAATACTTAGCTCATGCCACAAATCTTCCATCTCACTTGGAACTTCTTCCAAAGCCTCTATACAATCTTCCCTATCTTCTTCTTTATCACAAGTCCAATTTATTGGTGACATTAATTCTTCATTGTTCATTAGAATAAAATTCTACCTCTATCTCTGTGACAGCTTTAGATGTTTATCCAATAGTCTTATCTTGGCCAATCAGATAAGACAATTCCTCACTATCCTCAACAATAACAGGTTCCTCATCATCATACATAACTTTCCCATCTCCATTGAAGATACTTCCTTCACTAATCAAGGAATTTATGAACTCCTTCTGCTTCAATAACTCAAATTGATCTTCATCTGAAAGACAATCATCATCATATTTTTCTTGACAATTCTCAACTTCATTTAAGACAATTCCAAGAGATGGATTGCCTTCTGCAACACCTGCAAACAATCAAATTATCAATCTCAAAATCACAAGACCCAATGGTCTCATTTGATGATCCAGTCACCAAATATTCCTCTTGTTGTTGTAAGTCTCTTTTAGGACTCAGAAAGTCTTCATTGCTTTTCTTCCCATATTCCTCAGGCATATCAGTTAAATTCTTGACATCCTCTATTGCTTCTTTCTATTCTTGGCCATCATCATAATCCAAATCTTTTCTATTTTCAGCCTTCAGGGTATGTTGAAAAACATCACCTTCAATCAACTGTGCATGTGCATGTACCTGAGACTCAGCTATCTCATCTTCCTTCAAAACATGATTAAGATTTTGTGCTTATCCTTCATTCTTTATGACAATTTTAAGAAATTTTCCTTCTTCATTCATTATACATGTAGACATACACAAAATATTAGTTTTAATACTTTGCGACCTCTTGGCCTCACTTGGAGTTTCAGTCTTCAAGTCTTCTCCTAGATACCCAATTATTCTGAGTAATTCTTCCTTCAGTTGAGCATTTATCATTTTCTCTTTCCTATTATATAGCTTATGCCACCTTATCTCCTGTCTCATAAGAAAACCATACCTCTGGTCTTCCTTATTCCTCCGTAACAACTCCATCAATACTTCAAGATGGATTTATATCTCAGCTTTCTCCCTCTCATATTCTTCATCATTCATATGTCTCCATATGCCATTAACTTTGGCATCTTCTATCCTCACTTTGTGGCTTCTTCCGGAACCGTTGTTATGACTATCAGTAGTCATCTTCTTCTTCATTTTAATGAGCTTCTCACACTCACTATGAGCTACACTAAGCCTCTACGGTAACATGTTCTCCCTACTACAACTTACCTCACCAAGCTCTCCTCTGTACTTCGCCATTAGTCCCCTCTATGGAACTTTATTTTAGAATTCCTCTACTCCTTCTAGGCTTCAACTCATCTGTACTTTTAAGAACACAACTGTAATCTTTTATTTTAATCACGAATGAAATACTAGGTTCTGGCCACACTCTTCTTTCACTTAGAAATCCTTACCAACTTCCTTCATCACTGCTTCTTAAGGCTGCGATCTTCTTTTGCTGAGATACTTCATTAGCTACAACTATCAATCTTCAATCTTTATTTAACCTGCAAAACTCAAATCGGAGTTAAATAAAAAAATACTTGCATGATTTCACAAGTAGTCTCCATCCACTCTTCACAAGAAAAAAACCATCGCTGTGCTTTCTTTATGCTTTTGTAATCTCTTCTTAGGAGAAACACTTACTCCCATCTTCTAACATGCCTTTTGTTTATCATATTCAAATAACCTGATCTCCTCTTTGAAATATGTTTGTCAATTTTTTGCCAAGCACATTTGCTTTACTAATCTCCTCTTTCGTCTGCAATCACACTTGCATTCTGCACAATTCTGCTTTAACTAAAAAGAGCTTTCACCAACCTTCGGCTTTAACCTTCAAAGAGCATTAACCTTCTTTGATTTCTCCTCCAAAGAGAAAACCTTCCTATGATACCATATGATGTAGATAAATTGAAATTTTACACAAACCTACGGACCTGTGTGTTATGGCCCACACAAGTTTCCATAGCGCACATAGCGGATCGCAATATCGCGGATTTAATAACTTCGCAGATCGCAGATTTTAAGATTTTTCATGTCGCAACTTATAAAAAATAACTTTAATGGTAAATCCTAACAATGCCAATGTGAAATTTCACTGGGTTGCGTTGTAATCTCCACCGTTCATCTATGTCAGATCTAACGGTCCCGTTGTACCATCTCTCATGTGATGTGTGAAGTGCTTCGCATCGCATTGCCACCTCATGTCTTTATCACATCACAACCTAAATGACTTACCGTGAGAAGTATTAACAATAAACACAAACATCGCCAATGCGAGATATGCACATGAATCCTCCTCCTGGCATGTGTTCTTGTCGGAACTTTCCAAACTCACCGCATTGCAACTTAAATCATTTACCTTGCGATCACACATTCCCAATTAAAATTGCGATGTGATCTTAGCCATCGATCCTCACTTTGGACTCTTTTAAGGGTTTTCTACCTTTATCGATTTTCTGTTTCTGACTGCCACGGCTTTGTAACTTTGTCTCATCCACGCTACTCCTTTCTGAGCTTTCTCTTCTTATTTTCACTCAGATCTATAGCTTTCACGCTCACTGCTCGCTTTGCACACTGTTTCCAATCCAGAATACCATTGTGTATTCGTTCTCTGAATCTGGAATTCAGATTTCTTTCACTTTATGGCTTGCACACACATTACTTGCCCCATACTAGAATTACATAGATTCTACCCGGCCATTAAGTCTTCTATCACTCAGAAAATACTTATGCATTCATCAGGATTCATTCAACCATGAAATATCACATAGAATCATATTTTCTCAGTTACGAATCACTCAGCTCGTAAGAGAGACAAAAAAACAGTCGCAATGAACTCAATTTCTCATTAATCAAATAAGTTGTACATATACAAATAAAACGTGTTTACAGTTTGGTTTTGGCCTGATGTGCCTTTACATGGCCCTTTTCTCTTCCTCTCTCTCTATACTCGTAGGCTTACAATCAAATATCCTATTTAAGAATCATGTTCTTTATACCTTTGAGGCTTTACAAATATATAAAAAGGGTTCTACAACCAATTTTGGTTCAGATCCTCAATCTTCTCAACTAAATCCTAAGAATCCTCTAAATCCACAAAATCATCAACTAATTTCTAAGTCTAGGATTCTAAATCCCTTTGAAATCTCAACTAGCTTGAATGTCTCATGTTCTCCTACATTCGAGAACATTTACAAATATGCCTCATAATATTTAATTAAATCCTATTCTAAATGTCTCGCATAAAATCACTCAAAATATTGAAAATTACATTAACTAAATACTTAAGGAACCAAATCCCTTGAAAATATAATACCCCTATCTTCTACTGAATGTACAAAATTTGGAACCATTATGCTCCTGCATAACATTAGGCCAATTGTATCACCTTGGGGTGCACCAGTGTTTTTTTTTTAAGAATTAGGATGGTACTCTTGTGTTATGCATTGATTAAAAGCAATTGAACAAGGTGACCATTAAGAAGGGAGAAAAAATGCTCTCTAATATTGACTTGAGATCCAAATATCATCAGTTATGCATTAAAGAAGAGGATATCTACAAGAATTTTCTTTGGACTAGTTATCGACATTATGAGTTTGTTGTAGTTCGATCTGGTTTGACTAATTCTCTAAATACTTTTATGTACTTGATGAATAGTGTGTTGCATCGTTATATGGACAAGTTGGTTATTGTGTTCATTGATGATATCATTATATATTCTAAGAATAAGGAAGATTATGTTGAACACTTAGAAGCATTGTTGAGATTGCTAAGAGAGGACCATTTATATGTCAGACTTAACAAATGTAGTTTCTTTCATACAGAGGTACATTACTTGGGGCATGTTGTTTCCAAGGAAGACATAATAGTGGATCGATAAAAGATAAGAGTTATCATGGAATGGACAACACCTAGGAATTAGGATGAGGTAAGGTCATTTATGGGGTTAGCAGGTTATTATAGGAGGTTCATCATGAAATTCTCTTAGATTGCATATCCTATTACGTCACTACAGAGGCAAGGTAATAAGTTTGAATGGAACGAGGAATGTGCAGCAAGATTTGAGTAATTGAAGTAGTTGTTGACAAATTCTCTAGTCTTAAATATTGCACATCTAGACAAATATTTTGTGGTGTGTACATATGCCTTCTAGAGAGGACTTGGTGGAGTCTTAATGTAGGAAGGATAAGTAGTGTGTTATGAGTCACAGACATTGAATGAGCACACATAGGATTATCCAACACATGATGTTTATTTGGCAATGATAATCCATGCGTCAAATATGTGGAGGCACTATATTATTGGCAAGAGGTTTGTATTAATGAGCAATCACAGTGGACTGAGGTATAAGTTTGACCAACTGAATCTAAATACTAGGAAATATAGATGGTTGGCTACAATTATCGAGTTTTACTTTGAGATCCGATATATTAAGGGAAAGGAAAAAAAGTTTGAATATTCTTTTAGCAGGAGAGTGTAGGTGAATCATATAGCAGTTATGAGTTCTTACTGGAAAAATCTACATGATTAGGTATTATAGGCAAGACAACATGATGATAGGTACATGAGGCTTAGGCACAGGTTATAGTAGGGTACAGGTGATCATGATGTGGACTATCATCTCACAACCGATGGTTTGGTCAGATTTAGAGACATGGTCAGTGTGCCTAATGACAGTGCGATCAAGAAGACTATATTACGAGTATTCCATGCAAAAGTGTATTTAAGGCACCCATGATATCAAAAGACATTGACAACAGTGCAGAAGTAATATTATTGGCCAAATTTGAAGAAGGAAGTGGCAAAGTTATAAAAGAAGAATGTAAGAACCAAGGTGGATTACTATATCCAATTTTGATTCTAGAGTGGAAATTGGAGGTCATTTCCATGGATTTCATCATATTTTTATCGAGGAAATCTAGACAACATGATTCCATTATGGTTGTGGTGGAAATGTTGACAAAGGTAGTGCACTTCATTCTAGTGAATTCTACCTATTCATCGAGTGATGTAGCATGGGCCTTCTTCCGAGATGTATTCAGGCTGCATGGTGTTCCAAGGAATATTGTGCCAAATAGTGATGCTAATTTCACTTCTAGATTCTAGAAGGATTTGTTTGTAGTTTTGGGCATAGAGTTGGCCTTTAGCACAACTTATCATCCATAGACAGATGGAGATACAGAGAGCATCAACAGGATATTGGAGAACATGTTAAGGATGTATGTGATGCATCAATAGATGAGATGGGATGAGTACTTTTCAGTGGTTGAGTTTGCTTACAACAATGGGTATTAGGAATTTCTGAGCATGAGTCTTCTTGAGGCACTGTATGGGTGGATTCATAATACTCCCCTTAGTTGGAGTGATCCAGTGAATAGGGTGTTGATAGGAACGAACATGTTGGTAGAGATGGAACAAGAAATGTCGGTAATCAAGAAGAATCTAAAGGAAGCATAGGACATACAAAAAAATTATGCATACCATAACAAGATGTTTAAGGATTTTCGGGTTGGGGAACAAGTTTACTTTTGCATCAATCCCAAGAATATCTCCTTAGAATTGGATCATGTGCCAAGTTGGCACCTCGGTATTGTGCACCTTTCAAGATTTTTGAGAGGATTGGACTAGCAACCTATCGACTTGCACTGCCTCCGACAGTGAAAGTCCATGATGTTTTCCATGTGTCCTTGCTTTAAAAGTATGTTAAATATGTTGATCATGTAATTTATTGGTATATATTGTAGGTGGAGAAAGATGGAGAATTCCTGACGAAACCTCGGTGTATTTTGCAGAGAAATATTTTCATCCTCTAGAACTGGGAAATTGAGTAGGTTAAAGTGTAATGGAAGCACTTTGGGATGGATGAAGCTACATGGGAGATGGCGGGCCAGATGCAGGCTATTTATCCTTCTCTATTCACTAGTTGAGTGAATTATTTCGACATATGTTTTTGTGTGATTTTTTTGGTTTATCTATATATGTTTATGGATGAAATTTACTGCCATGAGTTGTGTTATAAATATCCAATAAGCGGTATGGATGTCATGTCGTTATGGTTATCATGTTTTTATGTTGTCATGCATGGAAAAATTTAGGGGCTAATATTCGCAAGTGGGCTAATTTTCCATGCTTTTTATAAAAAAAAAGATTCGCCAATTTCCATATTTTTCTAAAACTGATTCGCCAAAATTTTATAGTATAAAATTATTTTACCTTAAAAAATTCCAAAATTGTATAAAGAATATATATATAATTATTATAAATTTTCATATTTCTACAAAGATATCAATAAACATTTTATAATTTGAAATTAGGGGACTAGTAAGATTCGCCAAGGTTTCAAAACTATAAGAGAGATTTTCATCCTTAAAATTTTCCCTATTGTCATGTTGGTTTGCTTCTTAGTAGGATGATCATTGTAAATAATGCATCGAGCTAAGTTATAAAGCTCCATGGGAATTATTTTTTTCTTACAACAAACTTGTTGATTGTAGGTGTCATTGAACACTGAGGATGGTGTTCCCCCAAGGGGGAGGGTTTTGTAACAACACTCGTCAAAAATCCATGTAATAAAGTTAATAAAAGAAAAACAATACCAAGGTCATGCGACACTTATTCCACACTGAATGTTGGGAAAACAATCCTAGTGTGGGTGTTCATTTTGTTTATTATGGCTAAGCAAATTGACAAAGGAAATTGATAAGAATTTAGAAAGGAAAAGTGGCATTAATTATGAAAATAAAGGAAATTATGAGAAAAAGAGAAAGGTCACAGGTTTCATGTGAGGTGGAAAATGAAATAAAATAATGGAAATCGAAGAAAATAGAGGCGTCGTTAATAAAAAGGCTTCTGAGGATCAGTTCACAACCTTTTTTCAGTTCAGTTTTGGAGATCTATCTCTATTTTCTCTCTCATACTCTTGGACACTTTGTAATGTTCCCAATTTTAGCCTCAAGCTAAAATGGAACATCATAGTTGCACATTTTATTTTTGCTTAATAAAATGGGAAAGGAGACACCTTAGCCCCTTTTAGAGGAAGAAATAATACTCCTAATGTGAAAAGGAGGAGAATAAAGCAGTTGAAATAAACACCAAGGGTGTGAATGGAACCTAGCACCCTTGATTAGTCACCTTTGACTAAAGTCAACAGCGTTGCCCAAGGAGGAAGAGGCTTCCTAGAGAAGCTGCGCAGTTTTGGAGGGAAGACATTCATGCAAGGGTGGAAACCCTAATTGGTGGAACCATGGTGGAGAAGAGTTCTTTTACTTTATATGGAGGAGATGGCAGCCCATTTTCATTATGCTATGATTTAGAATTGGAGACTTGGGTCTGCAAAGCTTGCATCCCCGGGTTGTTTAGCAGGGTGATGGTGCCCTCAAGCACTAGGGTGTTCCCGGTCGGGAATCCCTACCTCTTCCTCAAGGAAGGATGAGGATTGAGATACATTTCCTCAATCCGGCATTGGCCACAGCTACATTCATCTTCTACAGCGTTATTTCTGCAGCAGAGCGGACGTTGTGTTGTTGGGTGCAGCAAGAGAGGAACTCATGGAGTCTCTCTTGTCTTGTTTTCTTTAGTGGAGGAGTGATCCACTCATTGGAGGAACTTCAAGGAGGATTATTGGGCTTAATTTCAGATCAGTGGCATGAGGCCACACTTCTATCATCTCCCACTGCGTAGTCCATGAGTGAAACTGCGTTATTTTGGAGGAGGCAATGAGAGAGGGGTTTCTGGAGCTTCAAGGAGGATGTTTTTGAGACAAAGGGATCAGCCCTTTGTATTGGAGACATTATCAGAGGAGGGCAGTCATATTTCATATCGGCAACATTTCTTTCATATTTTGTATCAGTTGCAGTGACAACTCTGTTGTCACATTTTTGTATGTTCCGGCATTTCTAGCAATCTTCATAGATTGGCTAGAAATCTTGTATTTCAGCCCATTTCTTGTTCTTGGGCTTATTTCTTGTATTCCTTCAGCCATTTATGTATTTCATTCATATTCAGCAGCTATGCCTTCATATTCACTGCACAGTTGCAGCTACTTATGTATTTCATTGTTTATTCATTGGAGGTTTGCTCTTAAAGTTTGAGTGGCTTGTCCCTCAACTATTTCTTGTATATTTATGATGTTATAATCATATAATGATGGCTGCATACATTTCCCTCTCATGATACATTCAGATTTGTAGATTTTCATATTAATGTTTTTCATATTGTTGTAAGCTCTCTCTTTGAGCATTGTATTAGAGATCTAGTTTGGGGAGATCTATATAACCCATCTAGAATCATTTCTCTAAGCCAATTTTCTGTAGGGAAGTTATATTAGATGTTTTCTAGGGCATTCCATCTTTGGTTAGCCTTATTTATGCAGCAGCTTCCTTATACAGCGTCCTCAAGGACCCTATAGTAGAAATTCCCGAGGTGGAATATTTCATATCCATAGGCAGAGTCTGAGAAGGGCCACCTAGCCTCAGGATTTCTCCCTTCTTTAGAAGGATTCATATCCTATAAATTCCCCATCAGTCAATCTATGAAATGGACTTGCATTGCCTCACTAAAGAAGGAAAAATTGAACATCTTAAGATGTTCCCGATGGAGCAGAAAATTCCAGATTTGGAACATTACAGTGGTATCAGAGCATGATCTTGGCTCAACCTATGCCCAAGATCCATTTCCATCAGCAAGAGGGGCTTCTCTCTCCAAGGAGAGGAGATTGATAGAGGAAACAAGGAAGAGGAATGAAGGAAGAAGACGTTTCCCTTCTTCTTTTCCAGACCATTGAGCTCACCATTGAAGATCTACTGAAAGGGGGAAATTTTGGAGAAATTTTCTGAAAAGGGTTTGTGGATGGAGCAAGCCCTAGCTATTCTCATGGACGGTGTGAGCATTCAGCCACACATGCAGATCCACAGCGCAATACATTTCCCATAGTTATTGCAAGAGGGATGGATGGAAGGAGTTGAGGCCTTTTGAGGAGCAGCACTGCAACTCAAAGGTATGATTCATTTCAGAGTTCTATTTCATGTTTTCATGCAAATGAGAGATCATATGTGGAATTCACAAAGATTTTTGCAAAGGTGATTTTCGAGAACCAATGTGAAACAT
Organism: Pinus albicaulis; assembly: GCA_034641835.2. Taxonomy (NCBI): domain Eukaryota; kingdom Viridiplantae; phylum Streptophyta; class Pinopsida; order Pinales; family Pinaceae; genus Pinus; species Pinus albicaulis. The sequence continues at coordinate 386,681,138 of CM076579.1, read as the reverse complement.
GGTGTGACAAAACTTCAAACATTTTGCATGCATAAAGGGGAACCATGAAACAAAGATCATTCCATCTTTCTTGAGGGGGAGAAATTAGAAGAATGGCTTGCTAGAGGCAAGACCCCCATTGTATGAAGGGCACTCTTCCATTTTTGAGGGTGTGGAGACAATTATTTCAAGGGAAGGCCAAGACTCAAGGCCTCTCATTCAGGAGGAAACACACTCACATGTTGGTAGAGAGGAGGTGCATAGAAGAACCTACAGCGCTGCACCATTAGAAGAAGAAGAAGAGCAGAAGGATCAACATGAAGGGATGATGGAAATTCACCCCTATCTATTTTCAGAGATTTTCTTCACATGGGTGAAGGACTGCACTACACAGTAGAGAGGGAGGACCTTTCATTCCTCTCATATATTCAGTCCACTTCCTATCTTGATGTCTCACTTTTGGAGGCTTTCCACTTGGGAGGCCACATGATTTAGAGATGATGAGAAGCATCATGCTATTTGGTTCACCACTCATTAGATTCTGGAGGGGTGGAGACATTATAGGAATCCATTACAGCGCAGAGAGTTTGGGGATAAGCACAAGGAGGAGGGATGCACTCTCTCATTTTCAGTACCACCCATTCTCATCAGTTTTACTGCGCAGATAGAGTTGTTGTATGGATGGATGATAGCATCTTCATGATGTAGGATGGCTGCTCCATATATTTGGTGAGAGAGATGATACTTCATTTGAGGAGGGACTCTTTCATGCATTGGAGTAGATGGAGGCCACTCATGCTTACATTGCCCAGGATCGGGAGATTCTTTGGAGGTGATAGTCTCTCATGGGAGGCTTATTTTCAGAGATCATCATTTCTTTTGAGCATGAGAAGCTACATGATGGCATGGAAGCAACTTGGAGGATGACTTTGGCATGAGGGGATGTCAAGGTAGCAAGCAACAGCGTGATGGAGCACCATATTGCAGAATACCAGCGTTGTCTATGTGGAGGATTGATCCATGTTGGAGGACTCAGCTTTTGGTTGAGTGGTCCCAAGATCTTGGTGTATGCATGATTCTTGATGACCAGGAGGATGATGATAGAAATATGGCTAATGATATGGTCATCTATTGTTATGGCAGGATCTTCTTGACTAGAGTCTCTAGTCTCAAGGAGAAATTATTTGCATGCAGCATTGAGAACTTCCTAGCTAGGAATTTGGATGCATACTTTGCTTTGCTAGAGGAGTTCACTTGGGATGGAATTCAGTATGATTTACATCAGCATATGGATAGATTCATAGCCTGGTTGATCTTGGAGAGGTTGGCACAACCATTCCCTTACTCATTGGAGGAGAGGGAGAGCATTCAGATGAGCCATTTCAGCTGAAGGTCTCAAGTACATGGTAGAGAAGGTATAACTTTACATTATGTACCTCTTTAATTTCTATGAGCAACATATTAATCAAGGAGGATCATCCCTTCTTGCATTTTTTATGATGTACTTGCAGCTACTTGTAGCCTTGATTTTGGCTATTCTTATGATGGTTTGTGGGGGAAGCCACAAGCTTCTTAGTGTGCACCATTGGCACCAAATTGTGATTTCATGTTTCATCTTATGAGGAGATGTTGTGGCAGAAAAAAAGTGGCTAGTTCAGCACTTGTTATTTTGATTTTGAGGCAGGCCAAGGAGGCACTGTGCATGTTCCATGAGTGGAACTATGAACCACTCTCCAGTTGTCATTTGGAAACTTGTTTCTATTGCATATTTCTCCTTGTATATTTATGATGTTGTACACCCATGAGGATCATTATTTGGAGAGTATTGTATGTACAACCCATTGGGAGCATTATTCTCCCCATTTTAAATTTTTTATCTTGCAGGAGATACCATGGGCAAACCATGATTTCCACATTGCTACTTGTACCTTCTTGTGGGAGGGACCACTTGGAGAATTTGCAGAGGCATTTCATGGCCGATTTTCTTGATGGGGTAGCTTGGTCCATTCTTGGAGGCCATACCATTTCAGCCCAGAGACAAAGGCAACCCCATATGTGCAGCAAATGGAGAGAGGGACATCATGGGAAACCAACACAACTCTCCATTCAGCCCTAACACATTGTAGAAATCAGGGGTGAGGTTTCTATTTGGATGATTGCATGGATGAGAGGATCATCATTGGGAGCAGAAATTTCCCATGCATATCATCAATCCTACCTTAAGGAGGCCACATCCCAGCAAGAATGATTCCACTACACCTTCTTTCTTTCCATGAGGAGCATCATTTTCAGCTTGCATACTTGGGAGAGAGCATTGGAGGACAGATTTATTGCAGCATATTTGAGCAGTGGTGGGATCATTGATGAGGAGGCCACAAGAGAAGAAGGGGGAGAAGATTTTGTTCTCTCTATGCAGTTGCTTGAGGGCAAGCAACATGTGGGAGGGGAGGACTGTAATGTTCCCAATTTTAGCCTCAAGCTAAAATGGAACATTATAGTTGCACATTTTATTTTTGTTTAATAAAATGGGAAAGGAGACACCTTAGCCCCTTTTAGAGGAAGAAATAATACTCCTAATGTGAAAAGGAGGAGAATAAAGTAGCTGAAATAAACACCAAGGGTGTGAATGGAACCCAACTCCCTTGATTAGTCACCTTTGACTAAATTCAACAGCGCTGCCCAAGGAGGAAGAGGCTTCCTAGAGAAGCTGCGCAGTTTTGGAGGGAAGACATTCATGCAAGGGTGGAAACCCTAATTGGTGGGACCATGGTGGAGAAGAGTTCTCTCACTTTATATGGAGGAGATGGCAGCCCATTTTCATTATGCTATGGTTTAGAATTGGAGACTTGGGTCTGCAAAGCTTGCATCCCCGGGCTGTTTAGCAGGGTGATGGTGCCCTCGGGCACTAGGGTGTTCCCGGTCGGGAATCCCTACCTCTTCCTCAAGGAAGGATGAGGATTGAACTACATTTCCTCAATCCAGCATTGGCCACAGCTACATTCATCTTCTACAGCGTTATTTCTGCAGCAAAGAGGACGTTGTGTTGCTGGGTGTAGCAAGAGAGCAACTCATGGAGTCTCTCTTGTCTTGTTTTCTTCAGTGGAGGAGTGATCCACTCATTGGAGGAGATGCAAGGAGGATTTCCGGGCTTAATTTCAAATCAGTGGCATGAGGCCACACTTCTATCATCTCCCACTGCGCAATCCATGAGAGAAATTGCGTTATTTTGGAGGAGGCAATGAGAGAGGGGTTTCTGGAGCTTCAAAGAGGATGTTTTTGAGACAAAGGGATCAGCCCTTTGTATTGGAGACATTATCAGAGGAGGGAAATCAGATTTCAGATCAGCCATAGCCTCATTCATATTTTGCATCAGTTGCAATGACAACTCTGTTGTCACATTTTTGTATGTTCCGGCATTTCTAGCAATCTTCATAGATTGGCTAGAAATCTTGTATTTCAGCCCATTTCTTGTTTTTGGGCTTATTTATTGTATTCCTTCATCCATTTATTTATTTCATTCATATTCAGAAGCTATGCCTTCATATACACTGCACAGTTGCAGCTACTCCGGCATTTTGTGGAGTTGCAGCTACTTATGTATTTCATTGTTTATTCATTGGAGGTTTTCTCTTAAAGTTTAAGTGGCTTGTCCCTCAACTATTTCTTGTATATTTATGCTGATATAATCATATAATGATGGCTGCATACATTTCCCTCTCATGATACATTCATATTTGCAGATTTTTAGATTAATGTTTTGCATATTGTTGTAAGCTCTCTCTTTGAGCATTGTATTAAAGATCTAGTTTGGGGAGATCTGTATAACCCATCTAGAATCATTTCTTTAAGCTCATTTTCTGCAGGGAAGTTATATTAGATGTTTTCTAGGGCATCCCATTGTTGGTTAGCCTTATTTATGCAATAGCTTCCTTATATAGTGTCCTCAAGGACCCTGTAGTAGAAATTCCCGAGGTGGAATATTGCATATCCATAGGCAGAGTCTGAGAAGGGCCAGCTAGTCTCAGGATTTCTCCCTTCTTTAGAAGGAGTAATATCCTGTAAATGCCACATCATTCAATCTCTAAAATGGACTTGCAGTGTCTCACTGAAGAAAGAAAAATGGAACATCTTAAGATGTTCCCAATGGAGCAGAAAATTCCATATTTGGAGCATTACACACTTAGAACATTCTTGAAGCACTCTAGAATTGGAGGAGGGAAGGAAAAGGAAGGAAAATAAATCAAAGGGAAGCGAAGATCAAGCAAGGAAGAATGAGATCAAGTGGCTAAAAAATTATTACTTACAGGTATCAAGTTGCATATATGATTTTCTTACTACTTTTGGAATGCATGGTACATCAACATGTGTATTTGGTTTTCTTGTTGTTTTTGACATGGGTTTTTATAGGTGTGATAGTGGTTTTTAGCCTTGCCTTAGCATTTCTGGATTACCATGGTGTGATGTGGTTCTCTTATTTTGGTTAAGTTGTATTTTTGGATTTTTTTCGAAAGTAAGTAGGGTGGTCTTAGGAGAGAAACACAAGGCCTAGGAATCTCTGGACCGATGAAGGTGGGATTGTGGTAAATCCTTATTGTATATGCCCTAATCAGGCCTACGAATCCTCGACTGGGGAATGGTGGGATATATGGTAAATCCTAGAAGGTGGAGCCATGTTGGGCCTAGGAATCCTTGACTTGTAAATGGTAGGATATACAGAAACCCTAGATGATTTGGGTAAATTTCACTACCCTTTAAACCAAGACCTTTTACTTCGGCTGATGTGTTAGAATTTTTGCATGCTGTAAAGAAGAGGAAAATAACAAGCATTAGCAACATAAGAGATTGATAACAGAGTTCGTCCAGGAGGGACTACGTCTCCGGACCTCGGTGTCAATATGGTGTAGGCCACCACATTATGTGCTGGAAATAGTGTAGATGTACATGGATGGTTTTTTCTCTTCCATACAAGGAAAATTACCTCACGTAGGAGTGGCTAGATCTATCCACGAGAGGTTCTACTACAGGAAATCTCACTCACAAAAAGGACTCCTATCAGTATGACCATAACTCACACATAATGACTATGAATATCCTTCCAGCATGGCAACAAAGGGATCTCAATCAAACATACATGTGACAATGAGTATCTTGCCAACATGGCAACAAGGGATCTCAAACAACATAAAACAATCCATGATATAAATTACATCTCACATCAAGAATAAAGCAAGATCCCACATCAAACATCAACAGGGTTCTATACATCACAATGCATCTCATAGCAAAGAGACAAATAAGTACTTGATCACACTGCATATACCTCACACCCTAGAGCTATCTGAAGAAAATGATGATAAAATGTTGCCATCTGTTTGTACCATCAATCTCTTGGAATTGAATATCCTGAAAATGACTGCTCACACATTGAATGCTGACACCTACAACTCCACTTTGAAAAGTGGCCGAAAAACATAAGGCTCAGATGGAAATTTTGACTGCACCATTGAACTCGTGTCACTGAGAGGTGTAGGATCGACTGTTAATTTGTTGAATTCTGACACTATCGAAATCTAGGCCTTTGGGAATCTTTTAGATTCCCCCTAGATTCCTCAAAGATGTTGCTCCACAGGGAATATGGAAATCTACAACTCAAAATAGGAATTTGATCTCACCATTGATATTCTTGTGAAACTATAAGAAGAATGAGTATAAGGTTGACCTCATTCTGACACCAGAAAATTTCGGCCTCCAAGGAATTTGAAAGATTCCCTCAAGATTCCCCTCCATAGGGAATCTGCGAAATCATTGCTCAAAAATAAAATCTAGGCACACCATCGCGGTCCCTGCCAAATTATGGTTAAAATGCATATAAAGTTTAATACATTATGAATATTTTACCTCCTTGGGATCAAAATATTCCCTTGGCATCAAACATGAATCTGTCTCCAAAATCATGCCATCTATTGTGTCAGCTTCTCCTCGAACTGCGTGCCCGTCCTTGCTACATCTGGCCTAGGTGCACTATGAAAAAATGAGGTTTAAATATTAAGTGATGGGTGGACTTTAAAAAGTCTACTCGTTGGGTGCAACGGTTAGATCCAAAGTTTGGAGGAGAGGGGTCGAGGGATCAAATCCCGCCCCTCTTTATTTTATACCAAAATACATTAAAATGGTTTAAATATGGGTGGGTGGGTCCACTCTACGTGGCCCGACCTGACCCGACCCCGGTAGGTCACATCGTCGTTAGGAAATCCGGAGGGGGAGGCGAGTCCACCGTCAGTGGCCCATCGTTTTTTGGGGGTGCCTTTACTTATTTGCATGGTAAGGGTTGGTTGGGCAGTGTTGTTTATGGTAGTGTTGTGGGAACCCGGGAGGCAGGTCGGCCATTCTGGCTGGGCAGGTTCAAGCCCCGCCGCCCATGGTGTTTTATATGTATATACGGTGGCATTTAGTTGGGGTGGCAGGGTTGACCGCTGACCACCCCACCATTAATATGGTTATGGTTTCCATGGGGTCCGGCAGGGGTCATGGCCCGTTGACCCAAATTAATATTTATTTTTTAATATACATTGTAATATTTCCGATGGGGTTGGTGGGGTTCATGGCCCGCCACCCTATTTTTTTATTTTATTTTTGTTTTATAACAAAATTAAGGCATTTTTAAAATAGCCTAAAATAGGTCGAAGGAGACAAATTAAGCATCCCACAAATTTTCCCATAATTTGGTCAGAACTGGCCGGAATCTGGTGGCTACACTTCATCCAAATTGTGTCCTCCTTAACCTGCAATGTCACCTAGACAACCCTAGAACCTTGACTGCTTCTAACTTTCGCATATGAGCTAGGTTTGACAAACCATTCGCAGTTGCGATCAGGATGACAAGATATTCATCTTGAACCTAGTTCGAGAGAAATCCAAACACTTTGATTTTGAGCTTTCGTAAGCCCTCTTTGTCCTATATGTGTCTTTGGAGACACCTGGTCAATCCTCCCCATTGAGAAGATTTTGGTCCTCCAAAATCATCAACAGTAATATGCAACTGATGTGTACTATGTCTGCACCACAATTGCCCCGAAAAAGGTCACCCTTCCATCTCCTACACCTTTGTTCTTTGGAGCCTTCACTGAGCCTTAAGCAATGAGCCGACACCTACACCCTCTGCAAACCTTTAGTACAATCTCTTGCAAATTACATGCTCAAAAATGACCCGACCATTTCCATACTTGCCATGAGTTTATAACACATACTCGATGGTCAAGATTACATCAAAATGGAAATCACACCCTAGCTATCATTACAAGGCCAAAATATCATTGTCGCATTTCAAAGTGATGGAAAACACATCATCACTTTTACATAAAAGAAATGCATCACATGATTGACCAAACAAGGCCAAAATATCATAGTTGCTTTATAACTGATGGAAAAACACATCATCACTTTTACAGTTAAAAATGAAACTTATGATTTACAAACATGGCCATGACAAGCTAACATATCTAGAAAAACCATTTGTCATTTATCAAAGTGAATGGATCATTTCCCTATGGCACGTTTCCTTGTCGAACAATCGTTTCAACCGGTTCACGCACCGGCGCTTCATCCTTAAGGTGCTGCTCTGGATGGTGCCTCAAACATGTGGCTCTTTTATGGGCACTTTGGTTGCACTGCTTGCAAAAGGTATTCTTCCTCTAGACCTTCTTAACCAGTTTCTTTTTCTGCTGTGGAGAAGGATTTTCACGCCTCATCCTCCTTTGTGCTGACATTCTTTTCCAACACTCAGAAATGACATGGTTACATAGACCACAAAAATGACAAGTTTTATTATGCCATGATTTACATCCATGATTAGAAATATTCTTATAATCAAAATTAACTCTAGAATAGTGAGATTTGTTATACCTTCCCTCATGGTCTCTGGTGCAATCATGGTGATGAGAGCTTGCCTCAGCTCTTTCACTATGACATGCACTTCCATGGGATGATGGTGAGGTGTTCCCATCAATCCTCTTCCCTCGTGAGTTCAACAATGTATTTTTTGATTTTATGTCCTTCATACATCCTCCTTCAGTGCATCGCAACCCTGTGTAGCGAGGTCTCTGCATAACCTCCAATGGCTCAGTTATGCCTTGGTCATGAATGCCAAGTCCTCCTCTTTTGTACCCCATATTGGTGAGGAGTCTCATGTCGGTTCCTATAATGGGGGTCTCCACACTTCCAATAGAAATGATATAATTTGAAGAAACTGAAGGGAAATCAACATTGTTTACCTCAGCTGCCGATTTTGAAACATGTGAAGAGGGATTCTCTAAGCCTTTGTTGCGCTTGACTTCCTCCAACACGTCTGTCGCAAGTTGTAGTTGAACCTACAATCATTGCTTCTCCTCTTTCTCTTCCTTTAGAAGTGTCTTCAATGCCTCATGATCTACTTTAATACTTCCATCGTTGCGCTTCAATTCTTTCAATTCCTCTATCGTGGCTTGCAATTGAAGCTGCAATTGATGTTTTTCCTCCTTCTCCTCTTCTAGAAGTGTTTTCAACCTAGTGCTCTTTGCTGCTTGTTTTTCATAAGCTTCATACAACATGTCTGCTTTCTCGGACACCCTGAGCATGGTCTCTTACATGTATTTGACATCCTCCATTACTCAACTCAGCGAACGTTCAATGGTTCATGCCTGCAATCCAAATCAGCAAGAAGACTGCTCTGATACCACTTGATCCAGGTAAATTTCACTACCTTTTAAACCAAGAACTTTTACTTCAGCCAGTGTGTTAGAATTTCATTTAATCAAAATTTTAATGAACATAAATGAATGTTTGCATGTTATAAAGAAGTGGAACATAACAAGCATTACCAACATAAGAGATTGATAATGGATTTCGTCTAGGAGGGACTACGTCTCTGAGCCTCAGTGTCAAGATGGTGTAGGCTACCGCATTATGTGCTAGAAATAGTGCAAATATACATGGATGGTATTTTCTTTGTCATACAAGGAAAATTCCATCACGCAGGAGTGGTTCTATCTCTCCACAAGATGTTCCGCTACAAGAACTCTCGCTCACAAAAAGGACTCCTATCAGTATGAAAATACCTCACACATAATGATTATGAGTATCCTTCCAGAATGGCAACAAAGGGATCTCAATCAAACATACATGTGACAATTATTATATCACCAACATGGCACCAAGGGATCTCAAACAACATAAAATAATCCATGATAGAAATTACATCTCACATCAAGAACAAAGCAAGATCCCACATTAAACATCAATAGGGATCTATACAACACAATGAATCTCATAGAAAATAGACAAATAAGTACATGATCACACTGCATATACCTCACATCTTGGAGCTATTTGAAGAAAAGGATGATAAACTGTTGCGAGCTAGTTGTACCATCAATATCATGGCGTCGAATATCCTGAAAACGGCTTCTCACACATTGAATGCTGACACCAAAAACTCCACTTTGAAAAGTGGCCAAAAAACATAAGGCTCAGATGGAAAATCTAACTACACTTCTGGACTCGTGTCTCCGAGAGGTGTAGGATTGACTATCAATTTGTTGAATTCTGACACTGTCAAAATCTAGGCCTTAGGGAATCTTTTAGATTCCCCCTAGATTCCTTAAAGATTCTTCTCCACAAGGAATCTGGAAATGTGAAACTCAAAACATGAATCTGATCTCACCATTGAGATCCTTGCAAAATTATGAGAAGAATGAGTATAAGGTTGACCTCATTCTGACACCGATGAATTCCGGCCTCCAAGGAATCTGAAAGATTCCCTCAAGATTCCTGAAGATTATCCTCCACAAGAAATATGAAAAAACCACTTATCAAAAGGGAAATCTAGGTGCACCATCGTGCTCCCTACAAAATTCTAGTTAAAATGCATATAAATTTTAATACATTCTGAAAATTTTACCTCCTTGGGATCAAACGATTCCCTTGGCATCAAACATGAATCTATCTCGGAAATTGTTCCATCTGCTGCGTCACCCTCTCCTTGCACTGCATGCCCTTCCTTGTTGCCTCTGGCCTTGGCACACTATGCAAAAATGAGGTTTAAATATTAAGTGATGGGCTAAATTTACAAATTCTATCGGTTGGGTGCAACGGTTAGTTCCCAAGTTTGGAGGAGAGGGGTGGGGGGATCAAATCTCGCCCCTCTTTCTTTTATACCAAAATAAATCAAAATGGTTTAAATTTGGGTCAGTGGGTCCGCTCTACGCAGCCCGACCCAACCCAACCCCGACAAGTCTCATCGTTGTTAGGGATTGCGGAGGGTGAGGCGGGTCCATCACCGTTGCCCTATCGTTTTTTTGGGATGTCATTACTTATTTGCGTGATAAGGGTTCATTGGTCAGCGTTGTTTATGGTAGTTGGTGTGGGCGCCTGGGAGGTGGGCCGGCCATTTCGGCCCATCGGATTCAAGCCCCACTTCCCACAGTGTTTTATGTGTATATACGGTGGCATTTGGTTGGGGTGGTGGGGTTGATCGCTGAGCACCCCGCCATTAATATGGTTATGGTTGTCATGGGGTCCAGTAGGGATCATGGCCCGCTGGCCCATTTTAAGATTTATTTTTTAATATACATTGTAATATTTCTAATGGGGGTGCAGGATTCATGGCCCGGCACCCTATTTTTTATATTTTTTTGGTTTATAACAAAAATAAGGCATTTTTACAATACCTGAAAATAGGCCGAAGGAGACAAATTAAGTGTCCCACAAATTCGCCTGGAATTTTGTCACAACTAGTTGGAATCCGGTGGTCGGATTTCATCCAAATTGTGTCCTCGTTAACCTGCCATGTCACCCTGTCAACCTTGGAACTTTGACTACTTCTAACTTTCGCATACGAGCTCGGTTTGACGAACCGTTCGCACCGTTGTGATCAAGATGACAAGATATTCAAATTGAACCTAGTTTGAGAGAAATCCAAACACTTTGATTTCTGAGCTTTCATAAGCCCTCTTTGTCCTGTGTGTGTCTTTGGAGCCACTTGGATCACTAGAGATGGAGAAAAAAAGTTCCTCATGGTTTAGGTGGAGAGATCCAAAGGCATCCATATTTGATTAAGGCCTAGTGATCCGGTGGGATTGAGGTAAAGCCTGATTGTATTAATGAGGGTTTCGGGCCTAGGAATCCCTTGGTGGATATACGATAAAGATTGAAGAAGCCTTGATTGGTTCTATTGTGAGTCCCACAATCATGATTTGAATATGGCATGGGTGTGATTAGCTGAAAGAAATATTTGGTTCAGTCTAATATATGGTCAAGTGGTACGTGGAAGTCCTTGGCCTAGTTCGCTTTTTCATATCATAATAAGAGCTATTTTCCTCTTGTGTTTTATGTGTAAATGTACTTGTTAATGTGTGAATTTAATGGAGTTGATACAAAAATGTTGTAGATGTTGAGAAATGTTATCAACGTTGAAGCCAATCTATTGATCAAGAAATCAAAAAGTAAATTTGAAAAGAGAGTTACAATTAAGGAAGAGCCATCTACCTCATCCAAAGAAAAGTTGAATACTTTGATTAGAACTGTGGAAAAGATGGTAGACAGGATGTCCATATCTGAAAGGTAGTCAGAAAATAAATTCTGGAATGCCAATTTCCAATGACAACAACAACAACCTTAGTTCATAATTAAGTAGAGAGAACAGAGAGCTCTGGATCAGCAAGCACAACAACAATTCCGCACTCTGTTATAGCAAAAATATGCCCAGGGACTTGAGGATGAATATTACATTGTTGAATAAAACCATTTCTTTGGAAAAGATCATGGACCTATCTTCCTTATAGAGTGTGATAAGTATACAGAGGAAACACATGTGCCAGATGGCCAAGAATATGTACTTGCAAATGATGATGGGTTAGCAGTCCAATCTAAAGACTATCAAAAGGGGTACCTAAATGCTCTTAGCTCAGTGCAGAGATAGTATAGTTTGAGAAATCGGGATGCGCTTATTACTTCTACTAAAAAGAGGCCAACTCCACAAAAAGATACGCAGTCCAAAAAAACTTCCCAAGCTAGTCCAAATAAGGAGAAGGAGCCTGCCACCACAAATCAGAGCAAGAACAGTGATCCATCTACAAGTACATCAAAGAGAGACAAAAAAGGACCAAGAAAGGAGCCTTCTACAAAACAACATCCTAGAAAGAGGGATACCATTTCCAAAGAGGTAGAGAAACAATCTAGCTTGTTTAGCTTAGAGAGTGGAATTTATAAGTTAAAAGTTTCTATTCCCCTCACTGAACTTGTAAAGAATGATCAATATAAATTTCATGTTGCTAAGATGTTGAAAGTATAATAGATGTCAGACATGGTCAATGTCAGTGATGACCATCTCGAACTCCTATTTGGCCCAGCCGTAGATGGAAATATTGAAGATAGTGAAGTTCGTCCCTTTTATCTCAGTTTGAGGATTCATGAGTATATCCTCCATAATTCCATGTTGGATTTCGAGGCCTCATACAATTTAATGTCGAAGGCCATCATGGATAAGTTGGGGGTGGACATAACCCGACTGTATCATGACCTCTATTCTTTTGATTCGAGTAGAGTCAGATGACTTGGTATTATCAAGGACTTGGTGGTCTCTCTTGATCAAATACCTGCCAAGAATGTGTTGATGGATGTTGTAGTTTCTGACATACCTCCATGGTATGGCATGTTTCTTTCATGGTCTTGGGGAACCAAATTAAGGGGTACTCTACAACTTGAATTTTCATATGCTACAATTCTGGTATTTGGTAAAATTAGGAAGCGATAGTAGGAAGTTAAAATTAGATACATGATCACTAGCAAAGACAAACTCGAAAATCACCCTATTCACTCTATACATACCAATTTAGAGTCTTTAATTTTGTATAATGATCATAAAACTGATGATTTAGAGAGTCAAATTGTAGAAGTTGAAGAAAAATCATAATTCTCAAGTAGTTCCCAAGCGGTCTTCAATGTAGAAAAAAGAAATCAAAATTATGATGCCTTTCAACCAAGCACTTCAGAGAAAAGGTCAATAAATTAAGAGAAAGGAAAAGAATAGGTTGAAACAATGGGTCAAAAAGAAGAAACATATCAGTCCACAGAATTTCAGCATCCTAATGAAGAGGAGAGTCTTTGGACCATGGATTTCGATGGTGCTATGGGAAAATATGGATTTGGTATCATAATCTATATCTGGAGCCCTATACATCATTCATCTAAAGTCCCACGAAATCTAAGATTGTGTTATTATAAACTAGAATTTGATTGTTCGAAAAATGAGGCTGAATATGATGCCTTAATCACCAGTCTAAAATTTTTGAAAAGGCTAGGTGTGAAGAGAATTACTGTCTATGGCGACTCCGAGTTGGTGATGAAACATGTAAAAGGGGAGTACTAGTCCAAACCTCCCAAGATGAGAGCTTTTTGTAATTATGTTCTTGATATTATTAAAATTTTCCAAAATATACATTGTTTATGATTCTTAGAAGTCAAAATCATATGGTTGATTCTCTTGCCACAACGGCCAACGACTTTAAGATTCCTATTTATGCTACTAAATCATTTTAAATTCATGTGAAGCATCGCCCCAGTTGTCCCTAATGTTGATCAGTGGTTGTCATTGATGTCAACCCAAGTAGCACTAGGGGCTACCCCAATATTGCAGGGGAATTTTGACCTACCAAATTACTATATTCTGGGTCAAGAATGTTTTTTGTGGTTTCTACATGTTGAGATGTTTCCGTTGATATATGGCACGCCACGTAATTCTTCACGGTTTGAGAGATATTCATGTTTGAATTTTGTAACCCCAGTTAGTGGGCTAAAACCCCATGGGGTTGTCAGATGGGTCATTGAAAATTCATAATTAATATTTTTTAAGCTCCTAAAGTGCCTCCCACATTCACTTTTTTAAGCCCCTCTCAATCTAAGCATTTATATAAATTCTGATCCTCATATCCTCCTTATGAAGGGATTTCACAATCTGAAATAGGTCATCGTGGAATTTTCGCTCTATCTTTTTTCTATGAAATTTCAGAAGGAGAAATTTTTATGAGGGGAATCTGAAATCCTAAGGAAGCTCCTGTATAAATTTCAGATCAAGGTGCACAATATTTTCGGAGATATGATCTGTGGAAGTCAGTGTTTTTGCAGGCCCCTGAAATTCATCTCAAAGAAGTGACCTTGGGAAAATCGTCATAACTCTCTCTTTGAGTATCAGATTGGAATTCTGTAAAATGTGGAAGATAGTGCACAGACTATAGTCTCTTCTCCATCAATTTCGGAGCTGAATGAAGAAACAGTGACATGTGGAACGTCATACAAGTTAGCTCTACTGAAACAATCCATAATTAGGGCATTGTGAGAGATTGGGCATAAATCTCTCTTGAGGAATCCAAATTGGGTCAAACCTATGTCATTAGAAACAAGACTTAGAGGAATACTACAGGACCAAAAATAACATATTGGGAATATGAAATAACATAGATACACTAGATTCAATAGCTCCTAGAAGGCAAGAAAAAGCTACATCATGTGCTGTCAAGGGCTGCAAAGGACCAGACTTTCTAGGGCAGCAAAGAAAAGCAAGGTGCAGTAGAGGGTATCATGAAAAGAGAAGAAACCAAGGTGAAGAACAACAGCAAGAAGTTCATCACATGAAGTCTTCAAGTGGGAAACACTACATACAATCACTGTAAAGGTATCATTGTACTAATTCATTGTAAATACATTATTGTAAAAATTGTTCTAGTGTCTATCTGCCAAGAGTTGAAGAGGTAGTGTCGGGAGGTCTAGGATCATCATTAGGTGGTTGTGTCATAGTTGGGGCTATGTTCTAGTGTGTCTTCTTCTTCTACATCATTCTATATCATTGTAAAGTGGGCCATTTTCCCTGGTATGGGAGTCCATTCTTCTTTTATTCTTCTACAGGGTGGTAGGGTGGTGCTAGGGTGAGTTGTAGATCATTAGGTGTTGGGGCATCTGTTCAGTTAACAACTGAAGGATCTCGGGCATTGGAGTGTCCATCCAGTGGGAGCTAGAGAAGAATGCTTTTCTAGATTCTAGGAGGTTGGAGCTTCATTTTCAATTGGAGTTGAATATTAAATAATTATTAGAAAAGCATTAGGTGGTTTTTGTCCCGGAGTGGGTTTCCATCTTAAAAACTATGTGCATTTGTGTTCCTTTTGTTTACTCCTATCCTTGTACAAACATTGATATTAATTGAAGATTAACTAATGCTCTAATTGAAAGAAATATTGATTCACCCTCCCTCTCAGTATTTCCAACAATTGGTTTCAGAGCTTGGTTCCTTCAATAGCAGTTTAACAGCTAGAAGGAGGTCATGGAGCATACCAAGAATGGTGTACCTCTATTCAATGAAAATAATTATGCACTCTGGAAGGGAAGAATGGAGGTCTATCTCTTGCCACAAGGTTACGAAGTATGGGACACTGTTCAAAATGGATTTACATCAACCGCGGATGAACAAGGTAAGAAGAATTTGGTAAATGATGCAAAAGCAAAGAATATTATTATCAGTGGACTTATTTAATATTCTTATCATAAGGTGTTGGGTTGTAAAACCGCAAAAAATGTATGGGACAAGCTTGAGAATATATATGCAGGTGACTCAAATGTCAAAGAAGTAAAGCTTCAATTATATAGAGCAAAATTTGAGCAACTCAGAATGGAAGAAGATGGCAATATTGCTGCATACTTCCAATACGTTGATGAAAAAACCAATACTCTAGAAGGATCGGGAGAGCCAGTTGACCAAAAGACTATTATACGAAATATTCTTAGAACGTTACCAGGGAGATTCAACCCAAAGGTATCGGTCTTAGAATACAGTGCAAATCTGGAGAAACTCAACAAAGAGGAATTACATGGAGTTCTCATAGCATATTAAATGAGACTTGATGAAGAAGAGGGTACTTCACATCTAGAAACTGCGTTCGTTGCATCTAAGAAAACCAATAACGACAAAAAACCTTCAACTGAAAAGACATGCACCTGCAAGTGTGAAGAAAAGGGAGATGATGAAGAAGGTCTTTCAAATGAAGAATATGCTTACTTTATGAGAAAACTAAAAATTGGTAAGGGAAAGGTAAAGCTCCATTGATATGTTTCGGTTGTGGTGAGGTTGGGCATTTCGCAAAAAAATGTCTAAACAGAAGTGATGGAAACTCAAAAGGAAGGAAAGGCTTTAAGAAATTCAACAAGCAAGGATCCAAAAGGAACTTTCTATCTAAAGAAGATAGCTCATCATCTGATGAAGACAATGATAGTGAAGAAGAAGCCAATGAGAGAGTATTGTTTATGGCCAAGCATAATAAACAAGAGGCATCAAACAACGAAGAAGAAGGGTTGACCATAGAAGAATTTTCTAAGGAAGCAATCAAGCTTATAAAAGAGCTCAAGGCTGAGAAGATCCATTCCAATACTCTTGAAGAACAAGTTGAAGGTCTCAAAATTGAAGTTGAAGAACACAAATGCATTGAAGAGTCAATTCAAAAGAAGTTGGAAGAAAGCAACCAAGAAAGGGAAGAATTAGAAGCCGAAGTAGTCTCGCTGCGTAAGGAAGTGAAGAAAGGAAAAACTATCCAAAACTGTGCCACCAACTCAAGGGCATTGGAAGAAATCATCAAAAATCAATGATCTTACAATGAAAGAACTGGCCTTGGTTACAAAGAAGAAGAAGCAGGACCTTCTACAACAAAATACAATGAACCTATGAGATCTGACATGCATGTAGACTTCATTGGAAAAGATTTGCAAGAACAACCTTGGAAGACAATCCCTCGACAAAGTTTTCCATCCAAGTACCAATATATTTTTTATGTCTATTTTTATTCATGTGGAAAATTTGGTCATAAAACTGTACAATGTCGCACATATCCTAGGAACCAATACAATTCCAGGAGATCTGTCAAATATGAATCTCCCAGGGCTCAGTGAAATATCAATATATTTGAACATTTAAGAAATAATATTGAATGTTACAAATGTCGAAACTTTGGACACATAGCCAGAGACTACAGACTTGAAAATCCTCCAGAAGAATCTTTAAAGCCACAAAACGAATGAACATGGAAGAAGAAGAAGTCTGATAATTGTGCTCTTGCTCTCAAGCCTCAAAACAACAATGATGTGTGGTATGTTGATATCGGTTGCTCTACACATATGACTGGATATAGAAAGAAATTTTTATCTCTGAAAGAGAAGAAGGATGGAACCGTGTCCTTTGGAAATGATGGATCTTCAAATTTTATAGGATCAAGTACCGTCACTCTCGGAAGCAAAGATGCTCTAGCCAAGAATGTTCTATTGGTTGAAAACATGAATCTCAATCTATTCACTGTCGGACAAATGTGTGATAAAGGACACACAATACTATTCAACTCCACAAAATGTGAAATCAAGAAAGGCAGGTATGGTGAAATTGTGGCTACAGCAAGTCGAGCTCCAAATGACATATATGTTCTGGATGAAGCAACTAAAGCACGACTAATAGCTAAAGAGGATGATACAATATTTGGTAGCAATGATGATCGACTAAGTAAGAATTTTTCTACAAATATGCAAATTTATTTCGAGATGTCTTTACTTGGTGAGCTGACATACTTCATAGGGCTTCAAATATCTTAGCAAGAGAAAGGAATATTTATATGTCAAGCCAAGTACATCAAGGAAATGCTCAAGAAATTAAAATGGAATATTGCAAACCCATCCTTACTCTGATGGTAAAGGAATATTTATATGTCAAGCCAAGTACATCAAGGAAATGCTCAAGAAATTCAAAATGGAATATTGCAAACCCATCCTTACTCTGATGGTAACAGGTTGCAAATTGAGCATAGATGACTCATCTAAGTATTTGGATCAAAGGTATTATAGATCTATGATTGGTAGTCTCCTATATGTAACAGCCTCCCGGCCAGATGTTATGCAAGCAGTTGGACAAGTATCAAGATTCCAAGCAGCACCAAAAGAATCACATATTATTGCCATCAAAATAATTCTTCTATATCTAAAGAGAACAACAGAATATGGCTTGTGGTATCCCAAGGGTAACAATCTCATTATTCATGCATTTACAGATGCAGATTGGGCAGGAAGCGTTGAAAATCGTGAGAGTACTCGTGAAGCATTGGAATATCTTTGCTAGAAGCTTGGGATTCTCCAAATTTCTCATTAGATTTTCCTTATTCAGAATATAAAGGGGGAGTGGAAGTGTTTACAGGTCCACAGGATGGTTGTGTGTAAGGGGGAGTGGAAGTGTGTATAGGTCCACAAGATGGTTGTGTGTTAGGGGGATTTACCCTTTTCCATTGATGTCAAAGGGGAAGAGAATTTTGTAGAAAGACATGTTATGATCGTAGGGGAAGTACTTGTGTTGCCATCAATGCCAAAGGGGGAGATTGTTGATCAGCCGCTGTCATTGATGTCAACCCAAGTAGCACCAAGGGCTACCCAAATATTGCAGGGGAATTTTGACCTACCAAATTACTATATTCTGGGTCAAGAAAGCTTTTTATGGTTTCTACTTGTCGAGATGTTTCCGTTGATATATGGCACGCCACGTAATTCTTTTGTATAAATACGTGTTATGATCGCAGGGGGATACTTGTGTTGCCATCAATGCCAAAGGGGGAAATTGTTGATCAGCGGTTGTCATTGATTTCAACCCAAGCAGCACCAGGGGCTACCCCAACATTTCAGTGGAATTTTGACCTACCAAATTACTATATTCTGGGTCAATAATGCTTTTTATGGTTTCTACTTGTCGATATGTTTCCGTTGATATATGGCACGCCACATAATTCTTCACGGTTTGAGAGATATTCATGTTTGAAGTTTGTAACCCCAATTAGTGGGCTAAAACCCCATGGGGTTGTGGCATGGGTCATTGAAAAGTCATAATTAATATTTTTTAAGCTCCTAAAATGCCTCCCACGTTCACTGGTTGAAGCCCCTCAAAACCTAAGCATTTATATAAATTGTGATCCTCATATCCTCCTTATGAAGGGATTTCGCAATCTGATATAGGTCATCGTGGCATTTTCACTCTAACTTTTTTTCTACGAAGGTTCAGAAGTTGAAATTTTTATGAGGCGAAGCCGAAATCCTGAGGAAGCTCGTTTACATATTTCAGATCAAGTTGTGCAATATTTTCGGATATATGATCTGTGGAGGTCAGTGTTTTTGCAGGCTCCTGAAATTCATCTCAAAGAAGTGACCTTGGAAAAATCATCATAAATCTCTCTCTGAGTATCGAATTGGAATTATCTAAAAAGTGTTAGATACTACATGGAATTTAGTTTTTTTTCTATCAATTTTAGAGCTGAATGAAGAAGCAGTGACACGTGGAATGCCATACAATTTCGCTCTACTGAAACAGTCCATAATTAGGGCATTGTGAGAGATTGGGTATAACTCTCTCTTGAAGAATCCAAATTGGGTCAGACTTGTGGCATTAGAAAGAAGACTCAGAGGAATACTATAGGACCTGAAATCACATATTGGGAATGTGAAATAACATAGATACACCAGATTCAATATCGAGCTCCAAGAAGGAAAGAAAAAGCTAGACCTTGTCAAGGGCTGCAAAGGACCAAACTTTCTACGACAGAAAAGAAAAGCAAGGTACAAAAAAGGGTAGCATGAAAAGAGAAGCAACCAAGGTGCAGAATAGCAACAAGAAGTTCATCGCATGAAGTCTCCAAGTGGGCAACACTGCATATAGTCACTGTAAAGGTATCATTGTACTAAGTCATTGTAAATACATTATTGTAAAAATTGTTTTAGTGTCTATCTGCCAAGAGTTGAAGAGGAAGTGTTGGGAGGTCTAGGATCATCATTAGGTGGTTGTGTCATAGTTGGGGCTATGGTCTAGTGTGTCTTCTTCTTCTACATCATTCTATATCATTGTAAAGTGGGCCATTTTCCCTGGTACGAGAGTCCATTCTTCTTTTATTCTTCTACAAGGTGGTAGGGTGGTGCTAGGGTGAGTTGTAGCTCATTGGGTGTTGGGGCATCCATTCAGTTAACTACTGAAGAATCTCGAGCATTGGAGCATCCATCTAGTGGGAGGTGGAGAAGAATGCTTTTCTAGATTCTAGGAAGTTGGAGCTTCATTTTCTATTAGAGTTGAATATTAAAGAATTATTAGAAAAGCATTAGGTGGTTTTTTTGCCGAAGTGGGTTTCCACCTTAAAAACAATGTGCATTTGTGTTCCTTTTGTTTACTTCTATCATTGTAAAAACAATGATAATAATTGAAGATTAACTAATGCTCTAATTGAAAGAAATATCGATTCACCCCCCTCTCAGTATTTCCAACACCTAACAATCTGAGATACTGGCAAGTATTTTGGGATGATAAACAGATAATTTTTTTTTTGCAAATGGATGGGGAGTTTGCTAATTCCCATATTGATCATATTTATAATGAATATGATTAGGTAATTGAAGCTACTGAATTTGAGGTGTTGTAGCTAAAGGACAATAACATTCCATGAGGTTTTGTACCTTTGGAATAGTTATTTGATCATGAGGATGTCACTAAAAAGCTGACAATGGTCCCCATGGAAGCAGATGTTGAAGATGTAAATATTGGTACAACTGATAACCCCAAGATGTTCAAGTTATCGAGGTCTTTATCCCCTGAGTTGAAAGGTAAATACACAACTCTTTTAAGTGATTTTTCTGATGTATTTCCTTGGGATTATTCATATTTAAAATCGTACGATAAAAATATCATCCAGCACACTATCCCAGTCAAGATGGATCAAAATCCATTCTGCCAGAAGCTGAGGAGAATCAATCCTAAGCTGCTGCCATCAATCGAAAACGAGGTAAATAGACTTTACAAAGCTAGTATTATATTTCCTATTTGATTTTGAAATTGGATGTCCAAGCTTGTGACAGTAAGGAAAAAGACAGGGGAGATTCATTTTTGCATAGATTTTAGAAATTTGAACAAGGTGTCCTTGAAGGACAATGATCCTCTCTCGAAGATGGACCACATCTTGCAAAGGTGTTGTGCTATGCAACAAACCCCCCCATTTTTATTTTTAAAATAGTTTAAGGATTTTGATAATATAAATAGCGACCCTTCTTAAAATCTATTTTTTTATTTTAAATAAAAAAATCAAACTCCAAAAAAGAAATTAATAAAATATCCTTGTGATCACCTTATCGCAAATTGCATCTCACACAATATTTTCTCATTGAAGGTTAAACACAAAATGGCGAAACCCCGATTTTGCGATCATCGATTTGAATTTCGCAAGCGACATCACAAATCACACATTGCAGATATACATTTAAAACTTGAATCAATTCTTACCAAAGTTTCGATCTTGTGATATTCCAATGTTGCAATTTTGCGATTTTACGATATCGTGAAATCGCATATCGCATAAACAAAAAGTAATGCTCTTCATAAAGGTAGGTTCAAAAGGCATGATGCAGTGGATTTGATAGGTTTAAATAAAGGTTTTAATATGAAAATAAATAGTGTCAGAAACGATTAAGTGTGTTTTATCGTCCCAATGCAAGCAGTTACTGATTTGTTATGATTAATTAATGATACGGCTGCTTCTCGAATATTTTCTTTTGAAATTAGTCATTTCAACATATCTTCCATCATTTGATCGTTACTCTATCTTAATTAGGGATTTTCCTTCAAAGATATGTCTATACGCAAGGTAATGCAGAAACATGGCAAAAATACTGTTGCAGAATTGGAATACACAAAAATGTTATCCATAGTCTCAGATACTATCTGCACTACGGATGGAGGTGCTACAAAGTGGCAAGCCATCTATACTATCCTCGAAGATGAATAATCTAAAGTAGTGGAAGTCAAAGCAACCGTTGATGATGCAGTTCCCTCCAATTTACAGTTTAAGGATGTCGCATGCTCCTTTCTTCACCGAATAGTAGAAAGAGGCAGCCTTTTACCATATACTGATATGATAAGATGGGTGGTTGATAATTCAAAAATCAAAGACAGACAATTTAGAACCATTAAGAATGATATCTTAGGTTCTTTTAGAGACGAAGATTTGAAAATCATGTATAAGCTGCCCGACCAACAAGATACCTATGACAACAAGTTTGTTGAAAAAAATGCAAAGGATAATGAAGACCCTTTCAAAACAATTTAAGGTAGGAGGAAACTGGATAACAAGTTTAAACATGAGAAATCAGGTATGTATCCTATTGCTTCACTTTCAAATCCCTACAATTTTTCCGCAGTAATGCTTTGCAGATTATATGGTCTCCCTGATAACACCAAGTTCTCTATAAATTGGCTTCCCTTAATTAACTCCTGTGTTAATTCTCAAATCATGAATCGGGCAACCATTCTTTCTGAAAATCTAGCTAAAGCGATTAATCAATATCACCAAGTAGGAATTTCTTCTTCCAAACCCATTCCTCAATTTTTCATGAGTGCATATGTTTTTTATGCCATCTATTTTTCTACCAGTTTTCCAATTATGGGTTGGAAATGGATTCCCGAGGATCCTACCTCTATTCATTTGAGTCATAAAGAGATATGGGAACATAATTATGTACCACATTTCCACATACTATGTTATGGAGTTGTATTACCATTACATTGATTGATGTTTGATAGAGATACCTAGGTTCACTAAGGAAGCCATCGCAGATCTCCAAATGATAGGAAGATGTTTTATTGAAGAATCATTTTCATACATCAGAGTATTTGGAAGCTCTTCTCCTCCACATGTGCTTTCCCTATATGTTTCAGATAAACTGATGGCGAGAGAAGTGGCTTACGAAACTATTGGCAATGGACTAACTAAATCTCTAAAAGATAGTAAAAAATCTTTATGGCCAAGTTTTCTGATTCAGTGTGGTTCATTCTCCCTCAGCAATTTCAATCGTGCAGTGAAAGAATGTCAGAAGATTGAGATTTTGAAGCTTCCCATTTTACCCTCAAGGCAATTTGACCTAGAAAAGATTGCTAATAGTTTTACTTAGTCAGTCAAAATCAAACCTATCATACACACCCATGATAGATTTGAAGAAATTTTGCAATTTGTTAGAAATTTTGAAGAAGTCCAAAATTTTTTCAAATTGAATCTAAATCCAGAGGAATTATAGAGATTCAATAAGTATATAGAGCAAAGACTCAAACGTATCCCTCAAAATGTCTTGATTACTAGTTATATGACTGAAGCAAGCAAAGAAATCAGAACAAAAGAATCAGATTCACAGAACAAGGTGAACTAGATAAATTCTAGACTTCAGATAGAAATACATTGATAAATACCACAGAGGTATCATCTACATAGAAAAATACAGAATTTCAGACTCCCTAGTATCAGATAGTTTCAACAAAAGAAATCATTGAAAGTCCTGGGATAACCTCCCAAGATACAAAAATCATTCTTGTGTTTCTTATTGATGAAATTGTTCTGAAGGTGACTGATATCCCTCCACTAGATGTATTGTACAACCCTCTTCATAAATATGTAGCCATGAAGCAAAGAAAAAGAAGAAGAATTGAAACACCCCCAGGTAATGAGGTTATGGAAGTTGTATGGAAAGACACTCCATCAAACCCAATTGAAAACCTCACTCGGTTATCACAATTTGCTGGAGCATATACTACTGCAACAATGGATAAGGAAACTGAAGTATCCATTTTGGTTCAGGAAAAGGATGTTAAAATCATGCAGCTACAGCAGCAAATGGATGAAGAAATGAACAATCTAAGTCAAAAGGTCGAGTAGAAACTTTTCAAATTTCAGCAAGATATGGAAGTGCTTAAGATAAGTCATGAAAATGACTTATCTAGCAAAGACACACTAATTAAAGAATTGAGAGAAGATCTTACAAAATATGAAGGAATTCCCTACTCTCAAAACAAAAAAACTTGTTTGTCTTACAAATGTCAGACATAATCCCACACTTGGAAATCAGTGAACAATTGACTAATACAGTCATTGAACAAAGAATTGAGTTTAATGAACTCAATAAAAAAATTTCTGATTATATCGAATGGCAGGATTCAGAGGAAGGGAGAAAGTCAAATCTCCCAAAGATCAAAGAAACTTTTAAAGGTATTCTCTTTACTAACTGGGATGCACAAGTAAAACAGGCAGAATTGGAAATAGCCAGAGAAGCATGTATATCAAAGATTATGGTCAAAATGACTAATCACATGTTGCATACCTCTAGTTTAATTAAAGAAGGAAATCACAAATTGATTCCTGATCTCAGAAATTTAGAGAAAAGTTGGAAAAAATCAGGTCAAATATGAGAAGAAACACTTTCATAGCTGAAAAAGGCTGATTGGGAAGCATACTGGCAGCTACTGGTTAAGCCTCATAGTCAAATAATGACATTGAATTGTTCTTTGGATTCCATACAGAAAATGCAGCCACTTTTACTTGATGCTATATTTACTGGATAGATGAAGACACGGTTTGGGAAGCCTCCACAAGTTCAACGAATGTTCAAAATTTGTGAATAGAAAAGCAGAGATGGCAGTAACCTATCCATCGAGCATGATCATAAGTTAGTTTGTTTTAAATTTCAATTTTAGTGATTGGATACTAGGAATGAGGAAGGTTGTTTGAAACCACCTCATAAGATATTTTGTATAGTCTATTTTTGTAAGTAGTTAATGTAGTATTTAAACCCTTCTCATGCATTTAGAGAAAGGTCCAGAATTTTTATTAAGAACATTTACAAAGAATGCTTTACTGTAAGTTTGTGGATGCCTTGATAAAATAATGGAACACGGTCTTTTCAATTATATATCATTTTGTTAATCACTGTTGATGCACTTTTGTATTCTCTGAATGACTTATTGATAGAAGAATTGATTGTGGCCTATTATCATTGATCAGATGAACAGGACGGCATACATCTAGTACTATTATCATGTATGCTAAATTCTGTTTTAAAAATTAGTGATAAATCTACCTTTCATGAATTGTATATGAGATCAATTATTTTTGTTCAAAGTATCAAGTTGCACTATTGTACGATATCAGAATAGAAAATGATTTATTTTATGTATGATCATCAGAATATATGCGATATGTTTCACATCTTCTTTTGATTAACTAGTTTTTCAAAAGGAATATCTTACAAAAGTAATAATTCTATTAAGTCTGTGATTGATCTAAATCATCACAG
This sequence comes from Pinus albicaulis, assembly GCA_034641835.2. NCBI lineage: Eukaryota > Viridiplantae > Streptophyta > Pinopsida > Pinales > Pinaceae > Pinus > Pinus albicaulis. The sequence goes on along the minus strand of CM076579.1, from coordinate 386,655,971 downwards.
ACTGAATAGATATCATTTTAGATGGCATAAAATTAGTATTATCCCGGGTTAGATTAGATCAGATTTAATTCAAAGTTTTGCATTTTAGAATAAATTTGTTTTAGTTTTTAGTTATTCTTCATGAAAATCATTTGATAGAAGCCCCAACAATCATATAAAACCCAAATCTAGGAAACTGGTCCCATTATCCCCAGTCGGAGCCACTATCCCAAACGGAAAAGGAACTGCTTTAAGGTCTGGACCGGATGGTTATCCCCCTTGTTGTTGCCACATATTTCTAAGGCCTCAACAAGAGGGTAGTTGGGGCCTTTAGAATGACTCATCTAAGGATACTCAGGATACAACCAGATCTTGGTGCATGAATATGACCAAGAGAAAACAACATTTACAACGACATGGGGTACTTTTGTGTACACCACAATGCCATTTGGGAGAAAGAATGCAGTGGCTACATTTTAGTTGGCTATAGAAATTGCTTTCTCGAATGAAAAGGATGTATTTCTTGTGGTTTACCTTGATGATGTTACTATCTTCTCACAGTCATATGACGATCACCTACGTCACTTGAGAATAGTGTTTCAAAAATGCAGGAAATTTGGCATTTCATTGAATACTAAGAAAATACTATTGGCCATGAAAGAGGGAAAACTACTTGGGCACATCATCTCAAAATATTACATCAACATTGATCCCTTCATGAGAGAAGCAATTTGGTTGTTATACTTCCAAAGGAACAAAAAAGATATCCAGTCATTCAACGGTAAGATAAATTTTTTGAGGAGATTCATCCCAAACATCGTTGAACATATTAGACATATGACAGACATATTGAAGAAGGAAAATGAGCGAAGATGGTCTGAATATGAAAATAAATAATTCAATTCAGTAAAATTTTCTTTAACATGTGCTCCCACATTGATCATCCATGATTATACTATGGACTTCATTATCTTTTCATTCACTTCCGAGCATTCTTTGAGTTTTGTCCTAATGCAGAAAAAGGACTCAAAGACGGACCAGCCAATAGCATTTTTCAGTCACACCATAAGAGATGCGGCACTGAGATAAAACATCATTGAAAAACAATATTTGGCCTTGGTGAAGGAATTGAAAGACTTACAAGTATACATCCTTCACTCTCACATCATTTCTTATGTTAAGAATGCAACGGTGAAGGATGTTTTGATGAAAACTGATCCCAAAGGTAGGAGAGGGAAATGGGTTGCAACCATGGTTGAATATGACATGGAGATCAAGCCCACAAATCTGATCAAGGAACAAGGTTTGGCGAAGTTGATGGTACAATCTAATTTTAATGCGTTGGATATTAATTTGATTTCTGCATTTTCCAAAGAGGAGGTTGATGACACATTGGAACATTTATCACATATTTTCCTTTCATCCCCTTCATATGTTGATATTGTTTATGTACTTCAACACTTAAATCCTTTGTCGGGTGTTTCTAAAATCAAGAATAGATCACTAAAATTAAAAGCTTCAAAATGTTGTATTTTAGACATCTTTTTGTATTGGAGAGACCCGGGAGGTGTCTTGTTAAATTGTCTTATTGAAAATGAGGTGAAGGAGGTGATGAATGACTTTCACAAGGGTGATTCTGGCAATCATTTATTACGGAAGACCACATCGAATAAAGTTTTGAGGGCTATTTTTTATTGGCTGAATCTTTTTCCTGATGTATACAAGACCGTGACGATATGTCACAGGAAGTTTCTCCCACTTCCTTTGCAGCCCATTTCAGTTCAGGTGCCATTTCAGCAATGGGGTCTCGATTTCATAGGTGATATCCATCCTTCATATTCTGCCCAACACATGTGAATTTTGAAAGCCATAGACTATTTTAAAAAGTGGATCGAGGCAATCCCGACCACAAAAGCTACTGATTTAGTAATCATTTAATTCATGGAATCTAATATCTTGTCCATATTTGGTTGTCTGCAGAAGATAATCACAGATAACATAGTTGCATTTAAGTCTAAAATGATGGTGGAATTTTGTGAGAAGTAAAATATCAAATTGGGTCATTAAACTACATACTTTCCACAAGGCAATGGACTGTATGATTCTTCGAATAAGCCTTTGGTCAATATTATCAAAAATATGTTGGAGGTAAATAAAAAAAAATTGGCACAAGAAACTCATGAATGCTTTTTGGGTAGACAGAGTAAGTAATAATAAATCCATAACCATGTAGCCTTTTGAGTTAGTGTATGGAGTCGATACAATATTTCCTACTTCTCTTGATGTTCCAGTCATGAATATTTTGCAGGAAGTTGGCAGCAAACTGAATGATGTTCAACGATGGATAAAACAAATGATTCATTTGCAAAAAATCAGGAAGGAATTGTTTCAAAACACTTCTAAGCTTCAATAAAGGATCAAAAAAATTGTATGACAGGAAAAAAAAAGCAGACGATTTTGATATGGGAGATGTAGTTCTCCTCTGGGATGCTCTGAATGAAGAAAAAGGAAAGCATGACAAGTTCGAAAACTTGTGGAAGGGACCATCTAGAATTCCAACTTACAGAGGGAAGAATGCCTATTTGTTGGAGGAGATGGATGGAAAAGACTATGTAGGAGGATCAGTCAATGGTAGGCTCCTCAAGCAGTACCTCTTTTGATCAACTTTCCAAAGGTTCTCATCATCATTGTATATATCATTTTACTTTTCTGTCGAACTTTGAAGGAGTCAATCATGGAAGCTTGAAGCCCGAGGTGAAGGCCATAACGTTTCTTTGATTGGCTGCTGGTTTGTAAGTTCAATAATTTTTGTTTCAAGTCAAATTCAGTTCAGTTTGTCAGACATTTTTCAATATTGAGTTTGGTATTTTTATTTTTTGACTCCATGCCCAATGGATAAGGCTACTTAATCTACGGTGTCCTTGACACCTTCGAAGGAGATGTCATCCCCCGTTGGAGCCAATTTTAGTGTTTTCTAGTCGTGTTAGTCATGAGTGATCAAATTTTATCTTACAAGGTTTTGATAGGGTCCCACTAAAATTTTTATGGTTTCAATAGGTTTTCAAATAAAAATTTGGTCACCGGTTAGTGTGTCTAGTTGTGTTACTACTCCTTTTAGTTCATGTTCTAGTCATGCCATCACTCATTTTAAGGATTCATCATTGACATGTCTTCATAACCATCTCAGTCACATCACCATGGTCATCATTTTTCTCATCATATCATGTAGTGTCACCATTAGGTCATAAGGTCAAAATCATAAAAATAGGTCATTTGATAATTAAATTCAGCATTGAAAGGAGTAGTAATAATGAAAAATCTTCAATAAAGGTTTCAAAAGTGTAATTTAATTTCTATTATCATGTAATATGTCTCAAAAGGTTCTAAAAGCAACAGGTCGCTATCAATGCAAATAAAAAAGTGAAAGGACATGGTAGGTTCACTTCACCACCAAGATGAAAATTGATTTCCAAGCTATAAAAGACCAAAGGGAGAATTTCATTTTCTCACTCCAACTTCCAAAGATATCACTCCACCAAGAAAGACCATTTTCACCCTCAAAGTAGCCATTCCTTGCCACCAAAATTCCACATCATTTATTGCACTATGCTTTTTCCAGACTGATTTGCGCTTTCTTCAAGGAGGAAAAAAATCATTCCGGTGGTTTCTACATCAACAAGCAGGTTCTAGTGTATAAAATAAAAGTAAGTGGGTCCCCAAAAATATCTATTTTAACTTTATTTCATGCTTGGAAAGATCAATTCCATATTTTATGGTTTCAGTTGCATTTTCTTGGTTTCATAATCTCATTGACAAATTATTGAGAAAAACCCTACTATTTAAAGCTCAAACACCTTCCCCTGCCTTTCATATTCCTTCGTAGACATTTTTCCTCACCCCTACCCCTCATTTTCACCATTTTCCCCCAAACCCTAGCCTAAACTACACTTTCCTATTTTAGGACTGTGTTTTCCCCTTTCGGACCTCTTTCGCTCACTCATTCCCTCAAATTCCACTTTCCTCTACTCCCTAACATATCTCCCTGCCCCTATAAATTTCCCCAAGAATTTAGGAGACCCCTAAACCCTCCATCTCCATTCATTTCTAAAAACTACCCAAATCCCTTGTTTTTCCCTACACCAAACACTAATTTCCCCTCCCACTGAGCTAGGGTTTGCTATGGAATTAGAGACAACTGAGAAAAAGAGGCACAAGGGAGGTCTGATCAGAAAGTATGAGCCCACTACAACACATGAGATCATGTCATCACCCTTCCTTAAGAAATCATTCCAGGATGAAGGATGCCTTGCCTTTTGCCATAAGGTTGAGGAACTTGGTTTTCATGACAAACTTACTAGCAATTTTGCCACGAATTTAAGGAAATATAAGGTGACCATTCCAGTGGTTTTGTTCACTCTTTCAGTGGAGACTATTTCCACAGCTACAGGGATTCCAAACAATGGAGAAAAGTGGTTTAAGGGTAGAGACCTAGACATTGAAACTAAAAAATATATTTGAAACATGCATACAAAGGTGCTCCGAATTACATCTTTCCATTTAGATGCTTGCTTGAAAAGTATGCCCCTCTCATTAAATTAATCATGAAATATTTCACATGTGAGGGCAAGTTCTAAAGGTTATATTAGTATCATATGAGTCTATTGATGGATTTCACCAGTGTAAAAAGCACTCAACTTGCCTCATTACCTTTACAGAAGCATGGTAAATATGTCAGAGAAGGTACATAGAGTAGGAGAAGATCATCATGCTATTTTTTGTCACCATGGCTTGGTGAAAATCCTGGTTTCCCATCAGCTCACACAGATCAATTTGTCTTCAGATGGTTTCATGTATTCAACTTTTCTTATGCCTTCTCCAGCTCAGTCAAGCAATCACTCTACACCTTTGCCTTCACCAGCACAACAAGATGTGGCTTCCACAAGTAGACATATCACAACAACTCCTAGGGTAGAGGTGACTCAAACATATGTTAGAGAAAAGAGGCTTGTGTTTGTTGCAGACATTGTTGAAAGGGCCAAGCCTACATCAGGTGAGAAAGAAGCATCATCACAGCATGAGGCACCATTGCAGGATGAGGAACCAATTCATCTTGACACTAATATGGCAGATTTAGAAATACATGAGGAGGAAAAAATAGCTTAATAGATCATCATGGAGAAGGAGGCTGAGATTAGAGAGATAAAATAAAGTTTGTCAAAGGCAAATTTCTTGGTCTCATTCTTGCAACAAGAGAACATGCAGCTAAAAGTAAATCAACTATTCTTAAACAAGCCCAAAGCAGATTTGAGAAAGATTGATGCCAAAGGTAAGGAAGTTGTTGAGGTTAATGATTCAGAGGATTAAGAAGAGTAGGGGAAAGCAAGGAGACCAAGAACAATAGGTCTCAAGAGGGCACTTAAGCAGCAAAAAGAACCATCTCCACCAAAAGGCCTAATGACTGGTGATGAAATCATTCTCGCAGAAATTGAGAAAGATAGGGAATATTGGATTGATAGAGTGAATTTCCACTTGGAGAATCTTCTTAAGAGGGAAAACAGGAACAAAAACCTACAAAGACAACTATACATCCTAATAATTCCATTGGATCCTTCAGAGATATATTTGGAGCAGTGGAAGGCCCTCAAAAGTCCTCTCCAAGGTTGGCATTTTACTTTTGTCTAGTGGCATTGCGCTTTTGCAGATTGGTGTTGTGCTTCTGCGTGTCAGTGAAATTTTCGAGTTTTATTCAGTAAATATCAGCTATTATGATGTAATTTCTCTACTTCCATGTTTACTGAATGTAATATAAGGTTAATGGTCTTGTTAGAGTCATTTTGGTGTAATTTTGGACCTCATTGATGAGGAGCAGTTCAGACAAAGTTTATTTGAGGAGAGTTTTTTTAACCTCCTAGTCTTTAGGTTTTTGTTGAGAACTTCATGTGAGTTGTTCCTACACTGAGGGATTTTACCCTTGAGAGAGGGGAAGTTTTTTTGGTCTATATGTATGTTTTTTTCATTCATTTTGATGGTTGGACATTAGAGAGTGGAATTCTTGTAGTTTGTACTGCATCACTTTTTACAGGAAATCAAAGGACGGTTGTAGCTATTATTCAGTAATTCTTGTGTTGTGAGTTTGTGATAATGTTTTCTCTCTGTTATAGATTTATATGAATGATAAATTATTCTCCTTACCATATCTTTACTCTTTAGTGATTTTCCTAAGAGGTTTTCAATAAAATTATTTTGATTAAACTCCGTTTTATTAGTAATCTCATGTTTGTGTATTTTTTCTTCTTGAGAAATGAATTCATGGTATACATGCTCATTTTAATATTCTTGTTCATTCAACCCTACACTACATTGACCAACTCTAAAGATATCACAAAATCATGCCTACCTTGCTCCTCCATATCTCTTGCAACTATAACCTTTGAGATTTTGAGCTAGTCCCCTGATTTTCACTCTTGATCCAACAAAAAACCCTAAATCTTCAAACCCTACATGAGCTGAACTATCTAGCCTAAAATCCATTCTTGTACTAGTCAAATCCTTGGTTGTGATTTCATAGAGAGAGCCCTCTCTGGTTTGGTAGGGCTAGCTGCCAAACTAAAAGCTTGGTTTGAGGTTACCTCCGTAGATTTATTTCCAACCTTGGGTTATTGTGGAGGATAATCCCATAAACGTTTTCCAACTCCATCAAATATTTAGTTCCCCAATTCATAATTTTTAAAGAAAAATACAATTTCAAGATATGATTTGTTTGGAATACTATTTCCCTTCAATTTTCTAACCCCCCTACGACTTTATACGTTTTGCTATCTTTCCTTCTTAATGTCCATGAAAGACCTTTCCAATGAATTTGATAAATTTTTCATTATTTTTCTAATCATGTAAAAGTGGAATTTGATTTTAAAAAAATACTATAATTTCTAGGAAAAAGGCATATCAGTTTTCAGGTTTGAAATATTTGAAAGTGTGTTCAAATGTATAAAAAAATATTGAATTGAGAATAAAAATATTTTATATTAAAAATATAAAAAATAAAAATAAGATTACAATGTATTTTATATATATATATATATATATATATATATATATATATATATATATATATATATATTAAAACATACTGATATTTAAAATAGTTTTGTTTATGTTAATATTTCTATATAATATTTATACTCTAATATATTAAATTTTAATAAAATGTATGAAATATTTAAAATTATAACTTTATTGATTTGTACGAGTAACATATTGAGAAAAATTATAAAATTTATTATTTATAAATATTTATTCAAAAGCTAAACAAGTTATGTAGTTTTAATGTTTTTGTAAAAATAGACTTTACATATATAATTTTCAAAACATTTTTGTAAATTTGAAATATAATTCCAAATTTACAAAGTAAAAATATTAAATAATGTTATTCTCATAACATGAAAATATTATAAACTAATATACACATATAAATTAAATGGTTGGTAAATGTTGATAAATATCAATCTATGATAAGTATCAAAATCAACCAAATTATTATTATTATTATTTTAATTTCTTTTAGGAGAACATTTCTACATTATATTAATAGAGAAAAAATTACATAGAATACAGTCTTGATGGGCATCTCTGCCTCAAAGCCAGGAAATCAGAGTGTGAGGTCAAAATTTCTCTATCCGTGGAAGGGGAAACCCGAGTCTAAGTTTTTCAAATAGTTTGACATTGGAAGTATATTTTCATTCAACCAAAATGGAGAGTTGGCTAGATATTGTAAATCAACAATAATATCCAACAAATTTTTTGATGGGGACGCAATGGCTCCAGACCCGGTGCACTTAGTGGGAGTTGAAATCAAAATGAACCGAATCGAAATGTCAATTACCAACCTGCTTCTTTCCATGGCCTCGTGAGGTTAACGCATGCCACACTGAATCTACATCGAATATGAGATGGTTCCCCCATGATCTTAGATATTTCCTTGAGCTTGCACATTGGTGGAGTCCCCTCGAACTTCTTCCAGGATGTAACAACCAAAGGGAATAGGATGAGGGGGAGGGTAAATTCATGGAGGGGGGAGGGGCCATCGGAGAAATGTGGGAAGGCAGAGAGGAAAATCCAAGTGGAGGGGAGTGAGAGGGAGACACAACAAGGGGGGGAGTGGTATAGGAGGTTGGGTGCGTAGTCAACTTTTAGGTCTTTGGCCAGACACTTGTGGGAGAAGATAGAGTGACTGAGGTGCACGGAGATCTCAACAATCCAGTTGGGATATTTGGACTTATCCTGCTCCCTCTCCTTAAGTTGTTGCACGAGGAGATTTTGAAGAGCCCAAAGGGATGTTCACCCCCTACTAGTTTCCTCCTCTTCCATGGAAATTACGCTCCTTTGGATGTGCTCAAGAATGTTGTGTCAAAACAAGTTGGTGATGGAGCGACGTCGATGGTAGTGGGGGGATGTATGAGACCTCTTCCCCTACCTAGGGGTACCCCCTCCCTCTTTGGCTACCCATGAATATAATGCGGGGGTAGGGAAACACAAAACAATTATCAAAGGGAGCTAAGAAGGCCTCAAGGAGAAAGAACCAGGATAAAAAATAACCAAGAGACAATGTCGTTGAGTATTTTAATGGGGAAGAAAGGATGGATGGCGTATTTCGAGGCCAAGGAATGAATGGACAAGAATTTAATTCTCATGGGCACCATCTTTAGAAAGACCCTCTCCATGTGTTGAACGTCGTCAAAGCTAGGAGAGTGAGTTGGGACTCTCCTAAGCACCTAGATCCAAGAGTATTATTATTATAAAAAATCATTGATGTTTTATTAAACATATATACATTTTGAAAAACATATATACATGATTTAAACATATATACACATAGATTCACCCCCACTTTATCATGGGGATTCTTAAACTATAAATAGTTTTTGTTACAAGCAATATCATGGCTTATCAATACCACATGACGAAAAACCATAACTAATTTCATATGAAACTTCTTTTTAATTAACCAAAGTAATTAAAAGTGTAGAAATGGAATAAATTATTTTAAGATACATTTCAAGCCTGGATATGTGATTTCTAAGAAAATTCTAGAATATTTCATGCAGGTTAAATCCCTACCATCCACCTAATTATTATTGATAGTTAAATTAAAATTCTTAAATCCTTATTCCAAAGTAGACATGCCTATAGGGTCCAAAATGAATGATGTGGTTGGTCAGTAGTAAAAACATAGTGGAACATTGGTTTATTATATTTTCATGTTTAGTCATGGCATAAGGACAAGCATACATGCATTAAAAGTGATTCATGTCCACAATTATAATATGAGCAATATTAGTATTTTTTTTTTGAAAGAAGATTTGTGTAGTAAAAAAAAAAAAATTATAGTGTTATTTTAAAAATATATAATTGAATAATTTTTTTTTGCATTTTGATTTAATAATATTAAAAAATGGTAATTATTAATACCAAAAATATAATTTTTATTTAAATATTTGAGTATGAAAAACTCATTCCTAGGCCCACTTTTCCTTGAAGTTGAAGCTTCCAAAAATATTAAGTTCCTGTAACCATTTCCAATTGGCATTCTTTCCAATTATGAATTTTTTTATAACATCCCCAGGTTCATATTTCTCCATTGTAAATAAATTGTAATTAACTAAAAGCTAAGAGAAGGGACCCAAACTCTAGTTTCTTTGGGAGGGAGATTGCTTGAGGAATTGGAAAAATTAAATCCATCAACCATGGGATGGCTGAGATCATTGAATGAGTTGAACGTGCATTAAATTTAAATGAAGAGACAAGGATAGACCCAAGTGTCCTTAATCTCCAGCAACGATCAAGAAGAGGACAAAAAAATTAAAGGAAACATGGGTCACGTTGTCTAGGCAGTTGACTACGTGCAACCATGGAAAATGAGAGACAGGTGGGTAAGTTGGAAAGAGGAATGAAAAATATGTAAGAGAGGGGGAGACACTCTCATGCATACGCATAGGCAGAAGAGAGTAGAGTCTCATATTATCTCCCAGGTGTAGAGACAATGGAAGAAGGGGAACATGTTTTGTTTACTCTCTTGTGCATATTCTCAAGAAACAACAAACAAGAAACAATGAGAACACTGTAGGAAATTTTCCTCCATAGGTGGAGGTGAGAAAACAATGAGAGAGCAGTGATCAAACTGGGTAGAAAGTATGTCATGGAGAGATAGGAACTAGCCGAAAAAACCTTAGAAAGGATTGCTAGGTAAAAAAATTATGGAGAGCAGTGACTTTCATGTAAGGCTGAAGAACCCAATCAAAGCTCGCAAATCGATGAACCTATATATTTGGGAAGAGTCACTCAAGTGCTTGTGAGGTTGTTGAACCACCAAGAGTTTCCTTGGAGAAAAATCATGGGTGATTGAATTATTGATGAACCACCTAGAGAGGTGATCTCTTACTCATTGGTAGCTTATCTGTTGATGAACCTACCTCAATGTTAACTCTCCTCTCCTGAAAGTGAGTTGAGACTCTCTACAGTGTGCTCTCCTAACATGGATGTTAATTATGTCTAAAAGGAGAGAGTGAAAACTTCAGTGACTCCTGGATGAAGCCTAGTGTGGATTTCTGGCATCTAGTTTTAGTTGTTCAGTTGGTTGAAATTCTTGTTAAGACACACTCCACCTCAAACACTGGAATCTAGCTCATGGATTAAAGTGTAACACCCTCTTCCCACATCTACCCAAATAACCGGACAACTGGGGTAAAGATGTGATGAGAGTCTACTATAATGAGATTCAACCTCCTAGGTGACCTTAAGGAAGTGGAACCGATGGAAACACAACATACAAGCCTTGTACAGTAACAAAAACACCCCCAAGAGGTAACCCAACCTTTCACGCCTCTTGAACATGGGTCACACTAACATTTCGAGCTATTTTAGCCATATTCGTAGGCACATTCTTGCATGCTTGTGTCAAGGAGGCTATAGCCTCAGACATAACTCTTGATGCCAATGGCCAGAGCCCCAAATACTCAGTTCTGTGCCAGTGGTCCCAGGATTTCAACCACCTTTTAGTCCTAGAACTCAATGATTTTTATATAATTTCATGAAAACTTCAGAGATGATAAATAAAAATAGGATAATGATATGAAAGCAATCCAATCAATAATAACTCATCTAGACCCCTCCTAGCCATTACAGTCATTTTTTCAAACATGTCACAAACATTAAAAATATAGTTGTAAAGAAAATATATGAGCATAAAGGTCTCATACTTATCTAGGAATCACTAAGAATAATTTCTCCCTAACATCATTAGCCACAATACAATATATTTGACCATAGATACATTGTGCATTCATTTACCAAAAAAAAAAAACATGGAGAGAGCCATATGTTAGTGTCAGTATTTGCATACTTCCATCAGTGATAAAAAATATTATTTTCATATCATTTTAGGAGTCCCACTCAAAAATGTTTTATCATTTCATTAGGTCATGCAAAAAATTTACTCACTGATGGTAGCCCTAGTAAAAAAATTTCACTCTTCCAAAAAAATACATACTAGCTGGCCCACCTTCATGTCTTGCTGAGCATACATTAGTCATGAAAGTCCATTTCATCATGTCATTATGTCATTCAGGTCACCATGAAGTCTGGTCACTCAAAGTCTTCATTAGGTCTCTAGTTTTTCATTTTCAAACATCCAAATAAAACATCATTTCATTGCATAAGATCGGAAAAAGTATGAGAGTGATCCAAATAATATCCCTTTACCATCTAATGAGTATCTGCATGCATGTAAATATGGTTTCCAAATTTGTAATTTTGATTTCAAGTGTGAGTTTCATTCCAAAATGTAATTCTCTGTTTACCAAAGTTGCCAACTCAGTTTCATATGCCACACAAATCAAACTTCAGAGTATGAAGAGTTCCTACTCCAGCATGATCAATCTGCAAAGCAAACAAGACAGAGTTAAAGGATATTTTGCAAGGTTTTAAAAGTAAAATTGAACCTTGAAAAATTGGGTTTCAAAATCATCAAAATCAAATCCCACAAAGTATTTAAACCCAAAGGACATCAATTCAAACTTCACTTTCTCTTTCCATCATCAAGAAACCTCGGGAAAAGCATGAAAATCCAAGAAAGAAGGAGAAATTTGAAAAATAGAGGCAGTGGTGCACCCTTGTGTTGTGTGATGTACCCTTCTATTGTGTGTTGCACCCCTATGTTGTGCATTGCACCCTTGTGTTGTGCGTTGTACCCCTATGTTGTGCGTTGCACCCTTGTGTTGTGCACTACACCCTTGCCCAAAAACACTCAGGGAGCTCCAAAACACATGTCAAGTAACGGTGCTCTACAACCTCCAGCAATCAAGTAAACCACAATTTTCACCATCCCTTTTCTTATCAAGTTGATTTTGTGGTGTTTGAAGTTGTTTGAAATATTTGGTGTCTATTTTGAATTTGAAACCCTAGTATCATCCCCTAAATCCCAATTACAATTCCTAACTCTAACTATGACTTCCTTTTCCTTCTCATATCACTATTAGACCCTATCCCTACCCCCTATATCACTATCTCCATTTCCCTAAGCTCTTTATTCCCAATACCCTAAGACCTAGTCTACTCATTTGCCTAGACTCCCAAAATCCCTAACCTGTAATAAAATTTCCTATCCCACACCCCATATCAATTATTCTCCTTGTCACTTCCCTCAAAACATAAACCCCTTCCCCCATCTCCCTAAATTTCCCTATCTCATTCCTCACTTCCCAAAACTTCATTTCCATTCCATTACACCTCCCTAGGGTTTTAACACCAATACACCATGGAAGAAAAACACATAAACTACAGTGATGGAGAAGAAAGAGAGGAGAGGAGGCCACACAAAGGAGGGAGAATCCTTAGACTTGAGCCAACAAATACCAGGGAACTCATGGCATCGCCCATGACTCTGACATGTTTTAAGCATGTAGGATGTTTTGAATTCTATGAGACAATACAAAGGGTCCAACACCATCCTATGTTGAGCATACTATTCATCTCCAATCTCCATGACAACCAGGTAACCCTTGTTGGTGTCACTTTCACTGTGTCCACTGCCATCATATCAGCTGCCACTGCAATCCCAAATGTTGGTGAAAAATGGTTCAAGAAAAAAGAATTGGAGGAGCATTACTTTGAGCCATACATCAAACCTAGGTACAAGAATGAAATAAAGGGGAAGTTTCCTTTCTCTTACCTCCTTGAGAGATATTCCCCCATGATGAAAATCATCAAGAAATAATTTTCCTGTGAAGGTAGGTTTTCTAGAATTTACACCTATCATATCTGGCTACTCATGCACTTCACAAGGATCAAAAGGCTCAACATACCTTATTACCTCTTCCAGAGCATTGACAATATGGCATATATTGTTCAAAGGATAGATCTGAGCACCAAATGAACAGTCTTTTTCACCATTCCCTCATCAATATCATAGTCCTTCATCACCTCAAACAATTGAACATTTCATGGAGTACTTTCATAGCTAATGACATATTCACTGCTCCACCTATTCAGCATGCCCAATATGTGCCTTCGTAATCTCATCCTTCCACATCCATTCCTCCATCTCAGCCCATAGTTCATGCATCATCATCAAATTAGTCTCCTTCACCCATTTCACCAACATCATCTCCATTTCACATTAAGACTGGGTCACCTAGCCGAGCTGAGATCACTAAGCCTAAGAAGGCTAATGTGACTAAGATAGATCCATTGGAAAAAACATACCAAAGAGGTCACAAGCATATGTTTTCTCCACCCATAGTGGAGGGGCCTTTCCTTCTACATCGAAAAAGCAAGTAGACAAAGGGAAGAAAAATATGACAGAGGCAAAGATTCAGGCATATATTAGACATGAGGAGGAAGACCTCCATGAGTTAGAACAGGATTTTGACCTTATTGAGCTATATGAGCATGATGATGATGAGATAACTAGCACAGTCATCAAGGAGAAATAATCCAAGATTAAGGAGTAACAAACTAATCTTGATAGGTTTAAATTTGTCACTAACTTTCTTGAACAGGAGAACCAACAGCTAAATAACAAATATGTCATTAATGAAGTGAAATTCATCAAAGTTCAAAGATAGGCAGAAAAAGCTAAAGTGTTTATTGAAGAGACAATAAAAACATATGGTGAAACCAATGAGGTAGAAGAACAAGTGCCAAGGAGAAGGCCTAGGACTAGAGGGCTGAAAAGAGCTCTAGAACTAGAGAGGAAAAAAGAGGTTGAGCTTGCTAATCGTCTCACTTTGAATGAACAATTTGCAGTCGTAATCAATGAAAATCAGGAGCAATGGCTTGACAGGGATAACCAACACCTAGAGAAGCTTCTGGAGAAGGAAAATAGAGATAATGATATATTGAGAAAGAGGGCCAAGCACTATGCCAAGAAAAACAAAATTGCAAGGGCCAAGCTTAAAAGAGACAATGCAAAAATTGAAGCCTTAACCATGCAAGAAGAGGAAAGGAGGCTTGACATACTAGTTGATGCCTCACTTCATGCCTAAACCACATGATTAACAGTCATTTCACCAATTTTTAAAAAAATTTAGGTAAATTTTTAAATTTTTGTGTTTTTCAGCAATCCTAAACTATCTTCTGACAGTTGGACTATCAAGGGCACAATGCCTTAGCACAATTTGAGCCCTTGTTTGAGGCACTTTTTGGCTAAAATAAGACCATAAATAGATGCAAAATTAAAAATTCATTCCATAAAACAACGTTTCTAGGATTAGTTTGGACAACCGGCAAGAGAAAAGGTCAAAAAACAAACAAAAATCAATGTTCTGCCTCCTTTTTGGCCTGCATGCTGCACCCTTGACCAGTTTTTGTAGAATCACTTTTTGACAGGGAAAATCAACTCCATTGGAAAAAGTAAAGATATATCTAGAAAGTAGACAGGATAGGCTTTTGAGCAAGCCATCTTGAGCCCAATTTGGACATTGGGAAGGCCTCCAAAAGTGGACTGTAACATGGAGGGCACCCTTTTCACTGTGAGGGCGCCCCTGGCACAAAAATGGTGCCCTTGACAAATTTCTGATTTTTCTCAGTTTTAACTGCAATTTGATTTTCACGTTGGGAAATGATGATTTTGCTTATGTAATTGATGGAGGTAAATGTGAATATCATGTTTTTACTATTACCTAGGGTAAATACATTAGATTAAAACTCATGATGAGGTGTAATGAATCAATTGACTTAATTTAGGGATGAGTCACTTGGACCTCCCTACACTCTAGGTATTCAGCTCAGTTTTTGGTGGAATTTCTCCTCCTCTCATTGATTTGACCCCTGAGGCTAGGAGGAGTTTGATTGAGGCCTATATCATGTAATTTTTTAGTCATTTCACAGGTTGGATTCAGTTGGATGTCGGCATATTGATTAGACACTCAATTTTAATCATTTTGGCATGAGATTAATAAAAAATTTGCAGCTATTTCTTTGGTGTTATTGCCTAAATCTACCTCAGGCTGAGAAAGGCAGAGTCTTGGGTAACATCAAACCACGCTTAATCTGGTAGCTAGCCCTACCAGATCGGGAGAGGGCTCTCTCCTTGTCAATCTCAGCAAAAAATGATCAGTGAGGCTTGAGATGACTTGAATAAAGGCTGATTTTAGGCTAGGTATATATGTAAAAGAGTTTGATTTGATTTTGAGGGTGTTTGTTTGGATCAAAGGGAAGGGCAGATTTTGGGTCTGGGAAATTATCAGTTTTGCAGAGAGCTAAATGGGGCAAGGAAAGCAATTGTTTTGATGCTTCGAATTGAATGAAATGGATAGCTCAGACCGGTGAGGAGTTGAAGAGGGCAAGAGGCTTTCAAGAATCCACTTCAAAATGATGAAAACATGGAAAATTAAACAAAACTCAAGGCAGAGTAAAGCAATCTAATGAATTCTACCTTTAATACTTGTTTGTTTAACTTAAGAAGAAAGGATAAGGGAAATGATACACATGAAACATCAGTAAACTTACAACCATAGAGAGAAACACACCATCCAAACATAGAGCCACATGGATCCCAAAGAGTGCTGCAAACCCTGGTCTATTCTTTTGCCAAAATGCAGAGATGAAATGTACAATGGAGCTCAAAGAAATCCCAAATGTCCAACCTCTGAAAATGACTGAGAAAATACAAGATATAGACAAGCCTAACTCATTCCCATGCCTCTAGGGGTCGAGCTCACTAGTTTAGGAGCTGTTTCAACAAGATCTAAACTAAGAACTGGAAAATAGGCAATGAAACAGCTTGCCTCTATAAGATAGGAAACTGATTCATTCAGTTACATTTCACTTTTTGGTGAATGAATCTACTTACATGAGTGAAAATTTGTCAAAATTACATCAAAAACCATGAAATTACATCAAGAGATTTAAATTTGGAGATAAAAAAGTCAAACTGGCCAAAACTAGGCGAAAATCTGAGCTGTTGAGTGAAAAAGGAGTCAAAATTCCCAATGCGCCGCGCCTGAAATCTCTATGCGTCACACCACTTTGAGGCTGATTTTGAGGGTCTTCCTGGAGTCCAAATTGAGTGCAAGATAGCTCGTTGGAAATATTTTCCTGTCTACTTTCCAACCCAAGTGGAATTTCTGAATTTGGTTTCCATTTTCCCTCCAAAAATCAAATCTCCCAACACTGCTTCCTGTGTGTCCAAAAAGTGGCAGAAAGGCCATTTTTAGGGTGTTTTTGACCCTTTAGGCAACCCAAAACTTGTCAAAATCCTTAGGTAATGGGTAGGAATGCATAAATTTTCATGAAAAATCCAGAAATGCAAATTTTTCTTCAAGAGGAGCTGCCAATTATAAGCGCGCGCCAAGTGGCGCTACGCGTCAGGCGGAAAAATCTGTGTTAAGGCCAAAAAAATCAAAATTTACAAAAAGTTTCCCAAATTTCTTGAAATTTGGGCTGAAAGTCCACCATCAAGCACTATGCTGAGCCAAAGGAGCTTCGGACAAAATTTGGAGTCTATCATGCTTTTTGCGACGCTTTAATGCCTCCTTGGTGCATGCAATTCAGTTGTAGAGTCACTGTCATGGTCATAAGAAGTATTCGTCTCCATGAGAATTTGCAAGGTCTGTGTTGTCTTGTATGATAATGAAAACTTTGGTGTCTTTGATTTATTGTCAAATATGTGGTAATATGGGAGGGACTGTAGAGAAATAGGGTAGTAGGAATAATGAGCTTTTATCAAGTGCAACTTTCCATTTGAAATCTGTGATTTAGGGACAGCCACTTAAGTTTGGAAAAATTTCACAATTGGGATGGGGAGGGAATGGAAATGGGTAGGAATGAGTAACTATGGATATAAGGTGAATAGGAAAAGGGGACTGTGGTGAGAATATCAACAGTGAAGAGGGGAAAAACAAGGTTGAGAATGAAAGTATTTGGCACACAACAAGTTTCACAACCCTAAAGGAGACAATCCTCAAACAAAAAAAAATATGGTTTGAGTTTTTACACTTAAATTCTCATAATCAATACCAAACACTTGTCATGAGTAATGAATTTATTGCATGGACTTACTTGGAGCAAGGGAGACCGAATTGATTTGGAGTTTTTGAGAAATGGAAAAAATTTAGTGTTTCGGCCCAGTGCGCCACGCAACTAATCCAGTGCATCGCGCCTCCCTGATGCGTCGCGCCAGTGTAGTTTTTACACTGCGGCGGCCGGCCCAATGTGCCGCACCTGCCCAGTGCATCGCGACACTCAGCCTATGCGCTGCGCACCCAACTTTGCCCAGTTTTTATTCAAACTTGCTCTTTTCCTTCAACATGACTTTCTCTTGTTTCAATCTTTCTCTTTTGACTGCAAATAAGATTTTTTTTGGAAAATGACCAATGACTTATATACAGAAAACTTTAATTTTCATTTCATAAAACTCACTTTTGTAATGTTGCAATCTTTGACACTTTTCAAGAAAGTCTGTTTTGCTTCATTTTTTCTTTTGCAACTGAATGATGTCCTCTCTGTCTGTTCTGCAGGGAATGGATGGCATGGAATTTTGGCAAAGGCGATCAGGGCTGCGAATGGAGTACTATTACAACTGAAAAACTTGAAAATTACATTGGATTTATTACGTACAAATGAAATAGACAATTTTTCTTCAAAACAGAGTTTTGAAGAAAAATCATTATCAAGCATTATGATGATGAAATTTTTGCACTGAATCTTTATTTCGCACCTCCTCATGTGCATGCTGACCATTATTAGGCATTTTGAGACCTGATTGATAAAACCCTAGACCTAATAAGACTAAAAACCCTGAAATGACTCTTTGCCAAGGTTAAGACCAAAAATGACTGTAAATGATTTTAATGAACAGAACAAGGCCAACAGGTATGAGACATGAGGAACATAAGTGAGAAGACCCTACCGTCAGATGATCCATGCCCCTAATGGAATGCAGCTGAATGAACTGAGTGAGACACCTAAAATGAAATGCAACAAGAGAAATTTGATCTCTGATGGAGGGATGAAGATACCGACTCTAACATTTGGGATACCTATGGTATGGTTGTGTAGAATTGTTTCTTCTCTTATTTCATTTGTATGAATGTATTTTTGTTCCAGTTTCCATTCCACGTATATTGTATGATCACTTTCAAGTTAGAGAAACAAAATTCATCTCACATGCTCTGTTTTGGGAAATTTTTCATAGTTTGTTCATCTTTCTTTCAATTTAGGAAGAATTCATCTTTCATGCTCTTCCTAGCTCCTCACCTGTCTGAATCATTCCATCCCAAGAACCCTAATGCGCTATCCTTTCTACCTGCCTTGCCCCATTGAATCTCTGCAACCCTAATCCTATTTTCTCTAACCTATCCTCTTTGACCTAATATCCTCATCCAACAACCCAATCAAATAAAATCAAAACAAACCCTTCTTCATTTCATAGCTAGCCTAAAACCCTAATTTATCCAGCCCTCTTGGCTGTGACCTTGTGGAGAGAGCCCTCTCTTGTTTAGTAGGGCTAGATACCAAGCCAAAATATTGGTTTTAGGTTACCTCTGTTGGGATTTATTTGTCAGCCTTAGGAATTTGACGGAGTGATAACATACTGGCGATGTTGTCGTGGAACGAAAGATCAGATCTTCCCTCAGAAAGAACGACAAACTTTAGATCTAATTGTTGATGGTGAACAACAGTTGGACACATAGGAAGCTGTACCATTCACCCAACGACTCCATTCACTGAAAGATCCATAAAATAAACACTTCATGGCCATTCCACTGCATGAAAATCAGTAGCTTGAAGAAATTTTCAAGATGGAATCTATTTCAAGAAGGCATGCTCCAATGAAAAGAGATCACATTCCAGGTTTCCAAAATAAAATTCTTAAGATAGATTGGCAAAGGTTTTTTCCTATGTTTAAAGATGATGGTAGGAATGATGTTGCTTTACATCTGGTTAAATTTCACATGCATACACACAAGTTGAAGGTTGAATTTCTTGAAGATTATCTCTTAAAGATGTTCATGGCTTCTCTTGAAGGAAAATCACGATCTTGGTATGAAGGTTTGCCACCTGTTAGTATTTTTTCTCTTAGAGTTTTCCATTCAACATTTTATGAAGGATACATGGAGTCCTACCCTTCTTTGTCTCTGGTTAATAATTGTTGTGATCATTTTGAGGTTTTCATTCAAATTCTAAGGAATTGTGATGATGATAAAGATTTCATGGATGAAGATATCTTGGAGGCTATGCACGACAATCATTTTCATCACCAAAAAGAGAAAGTGTTTTCTCTCATGGAAGAAAAAGATGATGTATATTGTCTTGATGTTCATAAAGACTTCCCACAGGAGAGAATTCTTGTAGAAGTACAACAAGTTGATCAGCCAAAGGTTAAAGAATATATTCAGCATCCTTCTGAATATTTAGGAGGGAAACAAGACAGTTATTGTTTTATCAATAGAAAACACAAAGTAATTTCTCCTCTGTCTGAAGATGAGATAGATCAACTCCTAAAAAGTCATGTTACAACCCAAGCTCATGCAGGTTTGCAGTGTTCACATAATCAAGAATGTATTAGTAAAATTTATTCCGCTTTTGAAAAAGAAAAACTAAGTTTAAATGATGACAGTCATGAGATTGATGAAACTATGCAGGAAGTTGTTGAGAGTAAAACCATTTATGATGATGATTTCTTGTAAGGAGATCAACTAACAGATATTTTTTTCTTTCATGAAGATGATAGGGATGTCATGTTTGATAATCTTGAAGAATGTTTTATGTTTAAGGATGAATTCGAATATCAATTTGATGAGTATGAGCCTGAGAGAGACAGTATGCCAGAGATTCAGTCAAAATTTCTCATCCTTGAGGAATTTACAACCAACACTCATATAGCATAATGTTATACTTCCCTATGCCTTCCTATCGATCAACAACCAAGTGTTATTTCAGATCAAAATGAAGGGAGTACTTGTATTTTTGTTGTTGGATCTCAAGACAAGGTAATGCTTCAGAATTTTCAAGATCCATTCCGCAGTCTTTTGCAAGCATTGGAGAAGATGAATGTTGTATTATTTGTCTTTTTATTTTGAGTTGCCTACATGTACATCATTTTTCCTGCTTGAGGAAAGTGAGAGCAGAACTTCAGTAAGTAGCCATCTCTTGGATTGGTTACACTGGAAGAATCATTTCACCTAATCAAAAATTGTGCAGAAGATTAGAGTAGGTTGGTATCATTTCAGTTTGATTTGATTTTGTTTTAGCACCAAGTTTCTTTAAATATTCAGTTTTTTGCAAGTGTGAAGTAGAAAAGCACTAGAGTTCGGAGCTCGAAGTGAAAGCCACAGAGCTTCATTGAATTTTTTCCATTTTCAAAAGTTTATTTTTCAGTCAAGTAAGTCAATATTGAGTCAATTCTCAGTGATTTGAGTTTGTCTCGAATTATTCTATTTTTCTGAGTTATTAGTTTTCAGTCATGTTATTAGTTTGATTTTTTACCATATTGGCCCAATGGATAAGGCACTGATCTGCAAAATCCAGAGTTATGTGGTTCTTGACACCTCTTTCAGATCTATCATCCCCAATAAGGCCAATGTTATTGTTAGTATTTTCATACTTCCATCAATGATCAAAAATACTCTTTTCATATCATTTTAGGAGTCCCACTCAAAATTTTTATCATTTCATTAGGTCATGCAAAAAATTTACTCACTGATGGTAGCCCTAGTCAAAAAAATTCACTCTTCATAAAAAAATCATACTATTTGGCCCACCTTCATGTCTTTTTTAGCATACTTCAGTCTGAAATTCCATTTTAGCATGTCATTATGTCAGTCAGGTCACCATGAATTCTGGTCACTCAAAGTCTTCATTACATCTCTAGGTTTTCATTTTCCAAGGTCCAAGTAAAACATCATTTCGTTGCTTAAGGTCAGAAAAAGTATGAGAGTGATCCAAATAATACCCCTTTACCATCTAAAGAGTATTTTCAAGC
This sequence comes from Pinus albicaulis, assembly GCA_034641835.2. NCBI lineage: Eukaryota > Viridiplantae > Streptophyta > Pinopsida > Pinales > Pinaceae > Pinus > Pinus albicaulis. Next base: position 386,634,511 of record CM076579.1, on the reverse strand, counting down.
ATGTAAAGATGGTTTCCAAATTTGTAATTTTGATTTCAAGTGTGAGTTTCATTCCAAAATGTAATTTTATTCCAAAAAATAGAGATGTAATTTTATTTTATTTATGTAATTTTATTTCAATTATATATAATAAGTACTCAGTTTCCCAAAGCTTCCAGCTCAGTTACATATGCCAAACACATCAAACTTCACAGTATGAAGAGTTCCTACTCTGGCATGATCAATCTGCAAAGCAAACAAGATAGAGTTAAAGGGTATTTTGTAAGGTTTTAAAAGTGAAATTCAACATTGCAAAAGTGGGTTTTAAAATCATCAAAATAAATTCCCACAAATTATTTAAACCCAAAGGACATAAATGTAAACTTCATTTGTTTTTCGAATCATCAAGGAACGTTAGCAAAATCATGAAAATCCAAGAGATAAGGAAAAATTTTCAAAACAGAGGCAGCGTTGTGCCCTTGTGTTGTGCGTTGCACCCCTGTGTTGTGTGCTGCGCCCTTGTCTTGTGCATTGCGCCCCTATGTTGTGCGTTACGTCCTTATGTTGTGTGCTGCGCCCTTGCCTGAAAACACTTGGGGAGCTCCAAAACACATGCCATGGCCTTCAATCTCCAACAACGGTGCTCTACAACGTCCAGCAATCAAGAACGCCACAATTTGCACCATCCCTCTTCTTATCAAGTCGATTTTGTGGTGTTTGAAGTTGTTTTAAAGATTTGGTGTCTATTTTGAATTTAAACCCTAGTATCATCCCCTAAATCCCAATTACACTCCCTAACACTCCCTTAGACTTCCTTTTCCTTCTCATATCACTATTAGACCCTATCCTTGCCCCCTATATCACTATCTCCATTTCCCTAAGATATTTATTCCCAATACCATAAGACCTAGGCTATTCATTTGCCTAGAATCCCAAAATCCATAACCTATAATAAAACTCCCTATCCTAAACCCCATAACAGTTATAATCCCTGTCACTTCCCTCAAATCATAAACCCCTTCCCCCATCTCCCTAAATTTCCCTATCTCATTCCTCACTTCCAAAAACTTCATTTCCATTCCATTACACCTCCCTAGGGTTTTAACACCAATACACCATGGAAGAAGAATAAAAAAAATACAGTGAGGGAGAAAAAACAGAGGAGAGGAGGCCACACAAAGGATGTAGAATCCTTAGACTTGAGGCAAAAAATACCAAGGAACTCATGGAATCTCCCACGACGGTGACATGTTTTAAGCATGTAGGATTTTTTGAATTCCTTGAGACAATACAAAGGGTCCAACATCATCCTATGTTGAGCAAAATATTCATCTCCAATCTCTATGACAAACAGGTAACCCTTGTTGGTGTAACTTTCACTGTGTCGACTTCCATCATATCAGCTACCACTGGAATCCAAAATGTTGGGGAAAATTTTTTCAAGAAAAAATAATTGGAGGAGAATTACTTTGAGCCATACATCAAACCTGGGTACAATAATGAAAGAAAGAGGAAGTTTCCTTTCTCTTATCTCCTAGGGAGATATGCCCCCATGATGAAAATCATCATGAGATACTTTTCTTCTGAAGGTAGTTTTTCTAGAATTTACACCTATCATATTTGGCTACTCATGCACTTCACAAGGGTCAATATGCTCAACATACCTTATTACCTCTTCCGAAGCATTGACAAGATGGCAAATATTGTCCAAAGGAGAGAATCAGAGCACCAAATGAAGAGTGTTTCTCACAATTCTCTCATCAAGATCATAGTCCTGCATCACGTCAAACAATTGAACATTTCATGGATTACTCTCATAGCTAATGACATATTCACTTCTCCACCTATTTAGAATGCCCAAGATGTGCCTTCATCATCTCATCCTTCCACGTCCATTCCTCCATCTCAACCCACAATTCATGCATCATCATTAGATCAGTCTCCTTCACCCATTTCATCTCCATTTCACATTGAGACTAGGTCACCTAGCAGAGCTGAGATCAGTGAGTCTAAGAAGGCTAATGTTTCTAAGATAGAGCCATTGGAAAGACATACCAAAGATTTCACATGCATGTGTTTGATCCACACATAGTGGAAGGGGCCTTGCCTTCTACATCGACAAAGCAGGTAGACAAGGGGAAGCAAAAGATGTTAGAGGCAAAGATTCAGGCAGAGATTAGACATGAGGAGGAGGACCTCCACGAGACAGAACAAGATTTTGACCTTGTTGACCTAGATGAGCATGATGATGATTAGATCACTATAATAGTCATTAAGGAGAAAGAAGCCAAGATTAAGGAGCTACAAATTAATCTTGACAGGTCTAAATTTGTGATTAACTTTCTTGAGCAGGAGAACCAACAGCTAAAGACTAAACATGTCATTGATGAAGTGAAATTTATCAAAGCTCAAACAGAGGCAGAAAAAGCTAAATTCTTCGTTAAAGAGACATTAGAAACATATGGTGCAACCAATGAGGTAGAAGAACAAGTGCCAAGGAGAAGGACTAGGACAATAGGGCTGAAAAGAGCTCTAGAACTAGAGAGGAAAAAAGAGGTTGATTTTGCTAATCAGCTCACTTTGAATGAACAATTTGTAGAGGTAATCAATGAAAACCAGGAGCAATGGATTGAAAGGGCTAAAAAAAACCTATAGAAGCTTCTCGAGAAGGAAAATAGAGATAATGATATATTGAGAAAGAGGGCCAAGCACTATGCCAAGAAAAACAAAATTGCAAGGGCCAAGCTTAAAAGAGCCAATGCAAAAATTGAAGCCTTGACCATGCAAGAAGAGGAAAGGAGGCTTGACATACTATATGAGGCCTCACTCAAAGCCTAAACCACAGGATCAGTAGTCATTTCACTAATTTTGAAAATTTTTGAGGTAAATTTTGAAATTTTTGTGCTTTTCAGATATTTGAGATAGTCTTTTGACAGTTGGACTATCAAGGGCGCAACACCCTAGGCGTTGTGCCCTCGTTTGAGCCACTTTTTGGCCAAAAGAAGACCATCAGCAGATGTAAAATGACAAAAACATTCTGGAAAACAACATTGCTAGGCTTACTTTGGACAACTGGAAGGTGAAAAGGTCAGAAAACACATAAAAAACCAATGTTCTACCTCCTTTTTTTCCTGTACGTTGCGCCCTTGATCAGCTATGGGATAATCACTTTTTGACATGGAAAATCAACTGCATTCAGAAAAATAAATATAGATTTGTAAATTAGACAAGATAGGATTTCAACAAGCTATCCTGAGCCCAATTTGGACACCAAGAAGACCTCCAAAAGTGGATTGCAACATGGAGGGTGCCCTTGGCACCATGAGGGCGCGCCTAGCCCAAAAATGGCGCCTTTGACAAATTTCCAAATTTTCTCTGTTTTCACTGCAATTTTGTTTTTCACTTTGGGAAATGATGATTTTACTTATGTAATTGATGGAGGTAAATTTAAATATAATGTTTTTATTGTTACCTAGGGTAAATACATTAGATGAAAAATCATGATGAGGCGTAATGAATCAATTCACTTAAGCTAGGGATGAGTCACTTGGACCTCCCTACACTCTAGGTATTCAGCTCAGCTTTTGGTGGAACTTCTCCTCCTCTCATGGATTCGACCCCTGAGGCTAGGAGGAGTTTTTTTGAGGCCTATATCATGTAATTTTTTACTCATTTCACAGGTTGGAATCAGTTGGAGGTTGGCATATTGATCAGAGACTATATTGTAAGAATTTTGGCAGGAGCTTAATAAAGGTGTTGCAGCTATTTCTTTGGATACCTGTGGTATGGTTGTCTAGAATTTCTTCTTCTCTTGTTTCATTTGTATGAATGTATTGTTGGTCCATTTTCTATTTCATGTCTATTGTATGATCACTTTCAAATTAGAAAAAAAAAATTCATCTCACATGCTCTGTTTTGGGAAAGTTTTCATAGTCTGTTCATATTTCTTTCAGTTTAGGAAGAGTTCATCTTTCATGCTCTTCCTATCTCCTCACGTGTCTGAATAATTCCATCCCAAGAATCCTAATGTGCTAGCCTTTCTACCTACCTTTCCCCATTGAATCTCTGCAACCCTAATCCTATTTTCCCTTACCTAGCCTCTCTGACCTAATATCCTCATCCAACAACCCAATCAAATCAAAACAAAACAAAACCTTCTGCATTTCATAGCTAGCACAAAACCCTAATTTATCCAGCCCTCTTGGTTGTGACCTTGTGGAGAGAGCCCTCTCCGGTTTGGTAGGGCTAGATACCAAGCCAAAATATTGGTTTATGGTTACCTCTGTTGGGATTTCTTCTTCAGCCTTAGAAATCTGGCAGAGTGATAACACCATACATCACTATTGTCAAAATACATGATTATAACCAACATAATAAAAATAGAAATATCATGCATACAATAACAATAAAATTCACATATAAACCAATGCATTTATACATCAAATACCAAAGCAATGAGATCTTCTTTAATGAATGTAAAAACCAACCAGATATGGGACTTCCACGTTCCACCTGACCATAGATTCGCTGAATCAAGTCTCTCTTCAACCAATCACCCTCGTGCCATATTCCAAGCATGAATGTGGGACTCATAAAAAAACAAGAATGAATGCTACTGGATTTCGCTGCCTACACTATGAGGAATTTTCATGTCTCCTAGTCTCTCAAGATTTACCACAATCCACAGTCTAAATCATGGATCACTAGGCCCTAAACCAAGACATACTCTCTAGGATTTATCATACATCCCATCCCGAGATTACTAGGCCCAAAGAAAGAGCACCCACCTTTCATGATTTACCACAATCCATCCCGGATCACTAGGTCCTAAACCGAGGAAAACCACCTCTAAGCTTTACTGTATATCTCGCCATTCACAGGTTGAATATTCCTAGGTCCACCAAGGCACACAATCTAGCTTTACTATAACCCATAGTCTAGTTCAGGGGTTACTAGGAAAATTTCTTTACCATGATCCACAGTCCGGTTCAGGGATCACTAGGCCATGTGTTTTTCATTTAGGAGATCCACCTCACTTAGTTTTGAATCCAATATAGAAAGCCTACTCAACCAAATATGAGAACCCATCTCATAAAAGCAATCTAGAAATGGAAAGGCTAGGTTGAATACACTATCACACTTGGAAAAACCCATTCCATGATAGAAAAGAACCACATGAAATACCATGCATGCTAGATATATAAAGGAAAACAAACATGCAAATCTATATCTGCCAAGAATGCTGCTATAGCTACTTGATTCTTGCTCCTCCTTGCTTGCTTCCTCCTTCTTCTCTATTTCTTGTCTTTCTTGGTCCAATGCCAAAAATGATCCAAGAAAATCTAAGTGTCCAAGAGTGAGGGAGAGAGAGAATAGAAACAGAGCGATAAGTGTGAGCAAAGGATTGAGCCAAAAGCTTGCCAACTGATCCTCATAATCATTTTTATCAATGAGGCATCTTTTTCTTCAATTTCTATTATTTTCCTTCAATTTCCTCCTCACATGCAACATGTGACATTTCATCTCCCTTTTCTCGTAATTTCCTTTATTTTCATAAATAAAATTCCAATTAATTCCTCATGCCTTTCTAATGCCTTTTCCAATTTCCTTTAGCCATATTAACCCAAATGAACACCGACTAGGATGTTTTTCCCACAATTCATCTTGGAATAAGTGTCCCATATAACGTGGCTATTATTTTTAACTTTTATTACATGGAATTTTCACCAGGTTTTCTACATAACCCCCCCCCCTTGGGGGAACATCGTCCTCGGTTTTCAACGACACCTACAAACCAACAAACTACTAAAAACAAAACGTACTACCTATGGAGATTTACAACACAAATCATTGCAGTATTTACAATGACCACTACTGAAACATGACAAACATATCATTTATTGGAGCTTTTTAACACAACTCATTATGGTATTTACAATAACAACCACATTTTCTTCAACCAACAAATAATCATCATGTATATGTATCTTTATAAATCCAACTCAATACAATATTTACAATAATACACTACAAGGAAAAGACCCTCTAGTGGATGTTTTTAAGGAACCCCTTATAAAAATAGCCCAAAAATATGTTTGTAGTGGAGGTTACTAGAGGAGTTTGGTAGGTGGAGGTTTTTGCGGATGTTTTTTTCCGGTGCGTTTCTCATCCTAAACCGCACCTGTGCGTTCCACCAGAGAAAGCACTGGTGCGTACAAAAAATTAGCACACCGAGACACCGTGTGCTCAGTACAAACCCGCCTGATGCGTCTCATTACAATAGCACACTGGTGTTGTACAAAGATTCAGCACCAGTGTGTCCTAAAACCCCGCACCAAAATTGAAACATCCTTGTGCGATTGTAAGAAATCGCCTAGTGCACCTAGAAAACTCGCAACCAAAACAGGGTTAAATAAAAAAAAATTATGGCCAAAAATCCACATTTTCACTTTTCAGTGCTCCAGAGCTCTCAAGAACCGGTGCAAATTTACCTTATGTGAGGCGCCCTGCCATTGGTACTCCTAATGCATGCACTACTTTTGTCCATTGCCCACCATCTCCATTTTTTATTTTGCAAAACGGTGGGAAAATTTATTTTTGCAAATTCTACAGCCAATATGCCTCCTCGACAGCCAAATGCACAGGTATTTTACCTGTTTTTACATAATTAAATCTTTTAGTGGATTATTTTTCTAAAATAACTTAAAATTCACCTTATTTAAAAAGAAGTAAAAAATTCCCACGCGGTGCGCTCGAGACGTTCGACCTACACCGGTTCGCAGTGATGTCTGTAAATTTACAGGCCGCACTGCGACCGATGCTAACAGTATCTACACCGGTTCTGGGGTGGTTTGAAACATCACATTGTGTTTTTTTTTAATTAAAAAAATTGTGGTGAGGTTGGTTACCTGGTCGCAACATTGACGATTTCGAATTGTGGGAATGCGATGCGTTAACGGAAATATCCGCCCCGGGACAAGTATTTTTGTTAGCATAACACCCTCCCGAACTAGACATATTCAACAGTGCGGTCATGTAAAGGACCGCACCATTGACTATGTAGTGATGTTAAGAGGGCGGTGCGCTTCCTAAACTGTACGCCCTAGGGCACATAGTTTCGTCAGTGCACCGCCCTCCCGACATTGGTACATAGTTAATGGTGCGGTCTGTTATACCACCACACCGTTGACCTTGTAACAATTCCAGGAGTGCGGTGCACTAAAAATTTCCTGGTGCACTGCCTCCGGTGCGTGACAAAAACAAATGCACTGTTACCGGTGCATGCCTATTTTGTGTGTTGCACCAAATATTTTTTTTTGTTTTTTAAAAATATATATATATATATTCCTAAATACATGTCTCATTTAATAAAAAAAATTACTTAATATATCAATCATTCGACAACATCAAAGGAGAGAAGAGAGGGAACATCAATAACAACAAGTGGACCAGCTAGTGGGAAGCACGAGAAAGGGAGAGAGATATGTACCCTCACCCTATTATAGCAGTCACCCAGGTACTCCTAAGGGAGATAGGCCTCCTCAAGTTATATGAGGAGGCTACATCCCTAAAGGGCCATGGTGGGTTTTTGCGACTGCTTATCCAACAGTGGAATGCCCACCGACAGGCTTTCTGGGTTGGTCCTAACTAGTGGTATGCACCCATTGAGGGGGACATCTATTACTCACCTATCGAGGAGAGGGGTGGATTTTCCCTCGTTCCTAGAGGTCCCCGTTGGCTATGCAACAGGGAGTCATTTGGTGTACTCCCAGAGATACATTAGCGTAGATATACTGTCTCTTGCAGATTTTCAGGTCTCCAGAGGTTAGTTACGTATTTCTTCATTTGGTGGAGAGGAGGTGAGGTGCCTCTCACTATTGATTTTTACCATTTCACACCATACCAGCGATGGGCAATGCATTAGTTTCTCGCTTCTATTTTATGTTGATTCTTTATTACACGCGCCATGACTTGTGAGGTGGTCTACCATTTTTTTTTTGTGGCAGTTTTGTACAGCTTTAGATAGATGTCGTGCTCAGGCACAAGGGAAGGTAAACTTCCCTTTTGCTTAAGAGTTATTTTGTTTATTTTTTGAGAGGTTTCCAGAGATGAGGCCTACTTTTGTTCGGTAGCCTTGTAAGCCGATGTTGCATGTACGAATGAAGATGTGGGGACAGATGATTCCCAAGAGGGATGAGTCAGAGTTTTCCGTGAGGATATTGCATGATGCACTAGAGTTGCTAGCCTGTGTTGATGATAATCCCTTCATTCTAGTCCCCTATCCATATGTTGGTTTGGACTGGCGAGGGTGTGACAACATCCTCTTCACAGATGATGAGCCGTCAGATGATAGAGGTAATATTACTATTTTCTTTAAATTTATTCTAACATGTTCTTTAACTTGTTTTTATTAAACTATTTAATGAAATTGTCTAATTATTGTTGTGTACTTATATATATTTTGCATACATTGGGTCATTTGATGGAAATAAGATGCCACCGCCACCAAATGATCGAGGTGTAGATCCTGATGATGATCAAGAGATGGAAGATGCCAAGGATCAGGCCGGTGCAGACAGACCTGGTCCTCATGTTGTGTAGGTTTATGCTGGTGTGAGGCATAGGCCTAACACTAGATTTAGGATCGAGTTGGGCGACCAACTCTGTGGACTACCTATGGAGGGGGGAGTGAGGCCCACCACTACGAGAGAGATACAAGCAGATGCTACGATGGTAGAGATGTGGAGAGGCATTCCAGGTGACATGTTCACCCTGATGCGGCATGTTGTAGGAGCTACCAGCTTAGTGACGTGGTTGATGAGGGTCCTTTGACGTAGGTGTGGTCGAGATGCAGTACGTCGACAATCGAGAAGCGACACATCATATGATGATCACGATCAGGGGAGTGATCTTCGTTCACCTCGTGCCATAGATGAGAATCATGCAGCATCGACTAGCAGTCATGATCATGAGCAGGTCGGACCATCCACGTCGAGTTAGCCTTCTCAGCCTGCAACATCCAGCATTCATGATCATGAGCAAGCTAGACCATCCATGTCGAGTCATCATGATCAGCATCCTACAACATCCAACAGTACTCATGATCATGAGCAGGCTGGACCATCCATTTCAAGTCATCATGAGTAGCCGACAGTTGATCCTAATCAGCATGACACACCACCATATCAGCAAGCACGTGATGATCGACATCTATCTGAGCTTGTCGAGGCTGCACCATTGACTGAGCATAGTCCATGTATTTTTTGTTCATGTTGCAGTTGTACTTAATTTACATGTTGGTGATCATCATGATGTGTATATTGTTAGGTCATGTTAGATATGTTCATTTAATGTGCAGCTTGGAGATAGATGTGTATGTGATAGCTGTTATTTGACATGAGATATATATTTGATGTTTGTGTTGTGATGATGTTATAAAATGCTTGTGTTTTGTTAGATGATCATGATGAGGATGATTAGATGATGTTAGTGAATTTGAATGTGTTTTTTAGTCGAATATGATGTTTGTATGATGGTTATCATGATCATGATGTTTATTTAATTTAATATTAAATCGTGATATTTATTAAATATTATGTCGTGATTGTAATTGAAAATTTAATTTTAATTATATGCAAAATTGTAATTGTAAAATATTTGTAAAATTTTAATTGTATTAATGTGAAATGATTGTGATTGTAAATTTGTAATTGTAATTGTAATTGTATGTAAAATTCTAAATATTGAAATTTTAATTTTAATTGTAATTGTATGTGAAATTGTAAAATTGTAATTGTAATTCCAATTCTAAATATAATTTTAATTGTAATTGTATGTAAAATATTTGTAGAATTTTAATTGTATTAATGTGAAATGATTGTAATTTTAATTGTAATTGTATGTAAAATTCTAAAATTATAATTGTAAATATTGTAATTGTAATTTTAATTGTAATTGTATGTGAAATTGTAAAATTGTAATTGTAATTCTAATTCTAATTGTATGTAAAACATTTGTACAATTTAATTTTATTAATGTGAAATGACTGTAAATGTAATTGTAATTGTATGTAAAATTCTAAAATTGTAATTGCAATTGTATATATGTAAAATTGTAAAACTGTAATTGTAATAGTAAATTTTATGTAAAATTCTAAAATTGTAATTGTAATTGTATGTAAAATTCTAAAATTGTAATTGTAATTGTAATTGTAATTGTATGTGAAATTGTAAAATTGTAATTCTAATTATAATTGCATGTAAAATATTTGTAAAATTTTAATTGTATTACTGTGAAATATTGTAATTGTATGTAAAATTCTAAAATTGTAATTGTAATTGTATGTGAAATTTTAAAATTGTAATTGTAATTGTAATTTTAATTTTAATTGTATTTGTTTGTAAAATATTTGTAAAAATTTAGTTGTATTAATGTGAAAAATTTGATTGTAATTATAATTGAAATTTTAATTGTAATTGTATATAAAATATTTGTAAAATTTTAATTGTACCAATGTGAAAATTTTAATTGTAATAATGTGAAATGATTTTATCAAAAAAATTAAATTTGTAAATTTGTAAAATTGTAAATAATTGTAAAATAATAAATCTAGAATAATATGAATTTTTGTAACATAATAAAGTTTAGAAAATAATGTAAATAAATTCATGTGTTTTAGAATTATCATTATTTTACTATGATCTTTCATTAAAAAAAAAGAACTTTATATAGTTCGTCATTGTTTTGGAGATCAACATAATTGCAAATTATCAAGTGAAATATTGATTTTAACATATATATATATTCTGAATAAGTCTAATTCTATTAAGCAAAAATATGGTACATGGTGTGATTACAAACAAGAGAGTCAAGAAGCGGGCCATCCAGAAATTATGAACTATCAACCTCGGTCCCGAAGAGAGAAAAAGGAACAAGAAAAAAGCTGAGAAGCATGACTAGAGTGCTGGAAGAAAAAAGTTGGATTCTACCTAGACTGGGTAGAAGCCTCCAAGCGAAGTTTTTTTCCTTTGTTTTTGTTGACATTAACCCATCCTGCGTGATGTGGATGAGCCATAACCACTTGTAGACTGGTGCTAACTATGGGAGGAGTCTCCTTATCAGTATCAGAAGAGGATGACTCATGAATGTGTTTTTGAGAGAGCGTCATGACTGGAGGATCCTCAGGTGCGGTGGAGGAGAAGTCATTCACCTGTTGAGTATGTTCCATTTCTGCATCAATCCATTCATCCTCTAAACTCGAAGATTCAGAGTCTTCCGCAGGCGGCGGACTACAAGGTATCCGCCTTTTGGATTTGGGTTTTGAGATGTTTTCCTTTTTTTTTGGCAAGGAAAGTGGTGCAGGAGTTCTAAACATGCCCTGTTTGGTGACAATGGCGGCAGCGGAAAGCAGTATTTTCATAATCTAGGATCTGTGTCCAGACAAAATCACCTATCTTGAGATTAATTTAGTCGAGCAAGCCTTTGCTTATGTCTATTTCCACGCATACTCTGGCATATGTGTATAGTCCTTGGCACTCTTGTGAGTAATTTGCCTTCAAAAAGAGACCCAAGGCATTTCCTATTCCTCGATAGACAAAAAGGTGCCATAGATGGGCCGGTAAATTGGGAAGCCTGACCCAGACAGGAGTCCTGGTGATGACTGTTGTAGCTAGGTCGAAATCTGGGAACCAAGGGGTGATGAATAGTCCCGCTGCTCCCCAAAACCATGGGCCTTCTGTAAAGGCCTGTTGATAATGCTTGTTGTGATCAAACAGTACTATGAAGAAAACCTTTGAGCAAAAGCTGACCTTGCAGTTGTGGGTCCAGTTGGTGTGGATCCACTAAAATAGATCCTTTGTGCAAGGCTAGAGTCCATTGAATCTACAGATGATAGCATTTTCTGCTTATTTTTTTTTGTTGTTCTACTAAATCTGGATGGGAAATATCTATGGAGGGAACGTTCTCTATTTTATCAACCAGAAAAGGCTTGGGTCCTGATGGGTTTGGGCAGCTTTCTTGGGCTGTGCATGAACAGCATCTGCTGGAGCAGAGGAGGAATTTCCTGCTGCTCCTCCTCTCAAACGAAGGGATAAAATTAAAGAATCATCTCTTTCAATGTTGTAAAAGGAGAGGGGAAAAGAGGCATAAAGTGGTTTACCTACATAGAGAAGTCTTTGAAGCGCTGTGGGGATTACCAGCTTGTGTTCAAGGGCGTGCAGGAGATTCTGAACTCTATCCGTTGGGTGAACCCAAAGCAGCATGGATCTGCTCGAGAGAAGAGATATCTGGATTTGAAATGCAGGGGAGCGTTATTCTAATCGACCTTGACTTCCAGTATTCAAATCGGACTCCAGATTGATGAGTCTTGCCTTATCTTTAGTGTCTGTGGCCCAATCTGTTTTCCTGATGGGTAGACCCCAGGGATCTTTCTAGAGAGTCTCGATGCTGGATTCCTTCATATCCCAGAATGCATGTCTACCTGGGGACTGCTGGTGAGGAGGTTCCACCTTCAGTTTATGATTGTCGCTTAAGATCAGATCCGTTGCTGCATTCAGGGACATAGAGTGGTTTTTGGTCAGAATATCTTCCAACTGCGGCCGAAACCCCGAAATGATGCTTTCATGATGAGTCCCGAGTGGGGACGAAGATTCGTGGCTAGCCAGAGGAACTAGGGCAAGAGAAACGCCGCGAGTGGCCTCATCTAGAGTGGCAAGTGATTGAGAGGGACCTCCAGAGGGTCAGATCTCCTCTTGGCAAGTTTTGAGGAGCAGCGACGGCTTGAGAGCTATAAGGTCAAGCTACTGCGGTGCGGCTGTAGAAATGGAAGGTCCGACTGCCGCTGAGAAAGATGTACTAGGAATCCTAGCCATCAACATATTCGTTCCCAAGTCATATTGATTTCAACATTAACACAATGCAAATTACCAATTAATTCAAAATACATATTATAATGTTTCGAAAAAAAGAGTCTTATAAGTTATAAGGTAATTAAGTCCTCTTCTTTATAAAAACCCAGCTTAAGAAGTATAAATATTGATGAAATAACACATGTATGGTATCACTCTCGGTTCTCATGATCACCCTCATTATCTTCCAGCTCATTTGGCATGATAACACTATTGTTCTCAAATATATGTTTTGATTCAGGGTCATGTCTCAATGCGAACCACCAATCCCTATCCAACAAATCTGGGTAAAAAAAAACCTGGTTGCAATGTTTGGGGAAAACATAGGGCTCCTTAGCTTCATCCCACATCTTAAAACACATATTTCATTAAATTTGGAAGTTTTCTGTCGATCTAGAATTTAGAAATTTTAACTAGATTAAGTTTTTTCAAAATGTGGAATTATAAAATCACTTAGTTTACTAATTTTAACGTAGATATTCACCATTTTTTGTGAAAAAATTATCATGGTAAACTATATAAAATAAATTTATAAAAACTTGCAAAAGCAAATCTTTCACATCTTAATCTTGGATTCCTTACATTATCTCTTTTAAGATATTTTATGGTTTGTACTAAAAGCTAAGCTTGTTAAGGTTATCTTATGAAAATAATGTTGTGTATGTTACTATTATTAACTTTATGAAAAGAACGATGCGTATGTTACTATCATTAACCCATTTAATTATAATGTGACATAGTAAATATCATGTATGTGATGACAACTGAAAGATATCTGATAAATTACTATGGATCACAAAAGCTTGAATTCAAATATTAAAACCCTGCTCGATAGGGCCTTGGTAACCAAAATTCATCATGTATGTGTTAAGTTACGATAATTACTAAGACAAGGTTGGCACAATTTAAAAGTCTATCACCTTTGCAACACTAGTAATATGGCTGAAGATGAAAAACCCTCTTAGATCATCCAGTTTATACTCATATTGGATTTGAATTTCAAAATATTTTTGGTGCTACCAACCTTCTTGATATTTTAACTAAACAGAGTTATGATCATCTTGAAACATTTATTTTAATGCTTTTTTAGCATAACAATAAAATTCTAAAGAATTTTGAGTAATATATTTATAGCTTCTTATATACCATATTTGGTCTTAGTGGATGATAATCATCATTATCACCATCATCATTACATACTATTGTAGGAAGTTTGAACCATTTTAGAGTTGACAGGAGAAAATATTTTTTAACGATCAAATTAAATGTTGAATGATAGTATAATGTTGAATGATAATATTATAATTTATTTATTATTTATTATTTGTACTTTTTTGTTAAAAGCTAAGTTAATTGAGACATACTTAATGAATAATATATTAATATGCAAGATATATATAAAGTATAAAGTTATTTAATGACAAACTATCATAGTAATGTGTTCAATAGCATAGATACATCTTAAATACATTTAACATGAGCCTAGAGGGATCAAATTATATAAGACCAAACAAAAATTATCTAATTCACACAATTTTTTTACTTCTAATTACTTTATAACATGTTCATTTTTTCTTTAATTATAGTCGATATTATTTTTTCTATTTATAACATTTTTTAATTTTAATTTTTAATTTAAAATGGCACATAACAGAGAAACTTAAATATCCCCTCATACTAAGCTATATAATGAGCCTAGCCTCTCGGCTCAATAACTAATCATTTTAATTATCAAAATCAATCATGAATTAGAATAGTAACAAAGTAATACAATTTGATTATTTTCAAATACAAGGGGAAAGAGAGAAAATTGACTAAACTATTTATGACAAATGTTAAGTTTTTATTTCTAGAGTGTTTAAGGATATTAAATTGAAAAGAACATATTGGAATTCATCTAAAACTTATATTCATTACATTATTTCTATTATCATGAATATTTATATTTATGTATTAAATTTGACTCGTGAATAATTGATTTTGTAAAAAAAATCTTACCTAGTATAAAGTTATTTAACGATATATTATTATTGTTATTCTGACTATTATTGACCATTTTAAATTGGCACTAACTACTTTTCCTATGTTGAGTACAAATTTATTATACTAGTACAATGTTGGCACCACTTCAAAATCTACAAGAGGAAATATTTTATAAGTCTAGTTGTGTTGTTCAATGATCAAAATCATTTTTTTTATAAATTAGAGTGCAACAAAACAATTTTATTTATATCAATTATAACAAGGAATATTAAGGAAAAATCACTTCAAACATTATTACAAGTGTCTAACATTTTTTTCGTTAAATGTTTAAATGGTTTATATTAAATAGAATACTAATTAGCCACTCCACTGTTATTTTAATAGACCAAGTTTAGAAGATGTTGTTTTTAAATGCATTATTGAATTTGATTATGCATATTTGATATGGTGATAAGTCATGTTGGTCAAACAAATATTTGAAAACTTAAATATTTTATGGAAATGTCATTTCATTTGTATCACCACGTGATTACATTGAAATAATAAATAATATAAAACTTCTCCAAAAATAATATGAAGAGAATATTTGATATACAACAAATATTGAAAGGCGTGTCTGAATGTATATTAGTAGATCCTTCAAAAAAAAAAATTACATTCATGAATCATATGAACCTAATCTTAAGATATTCGCTCAAGTAGGTCAATAACAACTTCTACACCATTTTATTTATCTTGGTCTTGCAATGTTTTTTCTTTGGAATCCATGCCCACACTATGGTATTAATTGGAATAGAGCCAAGTTTTGTGTCATCAGGATTTGGTATCCAATATTGCTCTAAAAAGTTTCCATTGTATTTCCGTGAAATAGGCTTCCGCCAATCAACCTTTACATGAAGATTTTCACTTTCATTATCCCTAAAGATATCTGAGATGGATTTTTCCATCCAAATCATCTCCCCCGCATCCTCATTTCCTGATCTAACTAGTAGCATCTTTCCTTTCTCAACATCAATCATTGGATTGAATGTTGGCTTTGGCTTGTTCCATTTGGGTCCAACATATACTGGTTCCTCTATTGCATTATCAAAATCTCCATCCATAATACTTGAGATTACATGGAGTGCATTACGATCAACATCAAAAATGTGCCTTGTCTTGGGCCATAAATCCTTAGAAGATGAATCACTTCCATCTATTATTTTATGATCATTATAGATTCCATCTAATGTATCAAGAACTCTTTCCCAATACACTACTTTATTTTTCCATTCCTCTGTAATAATTGGTGAATCCTCATTCCCAATAGTGTCTTTCCACATTTTTATGTATGATGTTATCCCTTCCTTTAGTTCTTTTAAATAGGCATCATTCTTTTTGGAAGCTAAGAAATATGGGTTTCCTATGGGAATTATAGGTCGACCTTCATCATCTATATTCCATAACTCAACTGATTTTGACCACTCAATATCTCTAATGGATTCTTTGTACCTTAGTACTGGAATATCATTGAGTACAAGAAATTGGAAGTATTGAACATTAAGATGTCCAATTAGTGCATTTTTTACCTCCTTGATGTATCCATTAAGGAAACTTTTGAAGTCATAAACCTTGTCAATAAGTGTAGGTGGAAACACTCAATTTTCTTCAATTATGCGATATGTATCCATCATTTCTGGTAAAGAATGTGTAACTTTACCTTTTAGGTTGGAAGGAATTCTTCTGTAGGTTCCATCTATGTCTTCATAGGTGTGCCCCACAGGCAAGAATACAACCTCAATAGTGATGAAGACACCAAGTACATTTAATAGAAACATGAAAAGATAGCGATTCTTATTATCACTTGCTGCATTGTCCAATTGTAACAACACATGTGGGGGAAGAGGTTTAAAATCAACATTTTGACTCTTTGATCTTCCATGACATATAAAATCATCCTTGTACACTTGACATTTTGAGTAAATAGAGGTGTCAAGTAATGCATTTGTAAGTGGGCTTCTTGAACTTCCACTCTCATAAATTAGATCACCATACATATCAATTGTGGGTCTTCAAGCTCCCTTAAGCACTTTTCAAGGGATGTAATAGTAAATTGTGATCCCATATGTACAAATGGTAGGGATAAATTACCAAAACCTCTTGTCTTATGCCCATGTGTTAGCATAGTTGCCAATGACAAACCTATTTATTTTCCTACAATAGATTTTGATTTGACACATAGCCTTGGGATTAAAGTCTTTGTTTTATCCATTTTGTCATGGATAATGCTCAAATACTCCTTTGGAAACCGCTCTGACATAATTCTATGGCCGTAGTAGCAATATCTTCCACACATAACAATCTCGTTATGTTTGTTCAACCTACCTCGTGCCTTTTCTTCCAACTCTTTTGTAGTTGATGGCTTCATCTGTGCTTTCAACACAATACATTCACTGCATTTACTGAAGTTGGTGTTGTTTGAAAATTCCACATCTCGAAACATAATATTCCAGATCTTGCTCATTGTCAATAGTGATATTGATGGATAATTGAGCTTTTGAAGAGCCTCATTTGTATCTTTTAACAAAGAAATTTGTGTGTAAGTCGAAAGAAGCAATCTTAAAGGAGAAGATGTTCCATCTTCTTCAACTTGACGTATTTGGTTTGGTGAAAAATTTGAACTATCCATTACAATTTTGTGCAATATTTCTATGGTTGCCACAATGTGTGCTTATACTTTGCATGTGTTGGTGTTACAATGAATAGCTTTGATCTGTCTAGGTTGGAAATAATGGTGGCACTTATAGAATGTTCTTTGAGGAATCTTGTGTATATTATACCATGCTCTCTTACAAATAATATTCTCGTTAAATCTCCTGTCCTTTACATTTCTAGCAATAGGTGCTAGGCCATGGCCATGGCTCCTTGACATGACTATGTTTGACAAGAGTGAATTCAAGACAAATTCCCTAATAGCATTTTTATTTATTTGTCTCACACGCCTTCTAGCACCTGCAATGGCCTTCATATCCACATGTTGAAGACAATCTTTTCTACAACATACATCTGCGGCCAAAAGTCGAATTTCTTTCTCTTCATCTATTTTTGTTTGACATTTTGCAATTTTTGTTGTAGCCATAGCTTGTTTAATCCTTTTATATGGCCTTGTTACATGCATAACAATTGAGTTTCTATCTTTTTCATTACAAAGATACCCATCACATTTTCTTAAGAGATTTGTGTCCTCTATAACATCCCATATCACCATTTCCTTGTGTGGCTCCTTGAACTTTTCCTTAACCCTTAATATCACACCTTTGCTTTCCACCAACTTATTTATTGGCAATATAACCAGACAATGTATATAATTATCTTGAATTCTACATATTTCACAATTTCCATCTATCACTTCCAAAAAAATGCCAAATTTCATTTCACCTAGTGTTTCACCTTCAACAATGTCATCCTCGCAGACATTAACTAGCATTCCTTTGGCAATGCACATGCTTGTTCCCATTCATTCATGTGTAAGAGAAACCTTTGTACATATGAATATAACCCTATCTTGGGGAGTATTTATGGCATGATCATGACAGTGAGCTTGCAAATCTGATTATGGCCAAATCTCATAAGATTCCAATGCACAATGTATGGTCAAATCTTGTTGAGTATGTGGTAGAGCAGCATCATGTTTTAACACCTTCTCAATTTTAACCACTATGCATCCTTTCTTTACCATCTTTCCATGCACTTTATTCCCAAGCTCTGTATAGAAAATGGAACCCTCACCCACCTTCACTCCATGTTGTAGAAGATCTACCTTGTCTCCAATAGAAAATGTAGAAGAAACATTTGCATCTATAAACGAATGTAAATAACGTTAATATTTACTCAAAAAAAAGTATTATACTATCAATAATATTTGAACACATGCTTCAATATTTTGATTTACCTATGTTGTGCCTCAAATACATGATCTTCCATGGATGTATGTCCCCTTCATCAACATCCTCCTCAATCAAATGTGGTTGAGTGACATCAATTATCAAAATTGCAACATAACATGCATTAACCCTTTCTCTAGCATAATAAAGTTCTAGACTATGTAGATTCAACCATTCCTAGCCCAACGACTTGAGCATTAATAAGGAGATCAACATAGTCCCCTTTTGCCAAAACTATATTTTCCATTCTAGCTTGTACCAATTCTGTAACAACAATTAAATCAGAAATTGTAATTAAAAGGTTGAACCATGTAAAGTGTGATTTTATACTTTTCGCAAAAACACAACTTTCAAAAAAGTAATATAGATGAAATAATTTAAATAGTATGGTATTCATATCGTATGTAATGAAACATTATTCCCCACCATCTATTGCCTACTACCAAAAAGTACTTTACATGTCAATTACACAAAAAATGTATATGAAGACCATGCAATTAGAGATGTAGATAATATCATAGAATGACAAATATCAACTCATATCAAACCACCAAGTTCCTATGTAACTTCAGAAATGACACTTGTAGTCTTAATGCATGTGTATGAATAATGATCATAAGAAATTTGTAGAAGGTGAAGAACCAAAACATGGTCCATTAGAAAATCTAAGAAATTCAAAGATTGATGCTACATAAGATGTCTCAATTTTAACCACTATGCATCCTTTATTTACCATGTTTCCATGCACTTTATGCCCAAGCTCTGTACTGAATATGGAGCCCTCACCCACCTTCACTCCATGTTGTAGAAGATCTACCTTGTCTCCAATAAAAAATGTAGAAGCAACATTTGCACCTATAAACGAATGTAAATAAGTTTAGTATTTACTCAAAAAAAGGTATTATACTGTCAATAATATTTGAACACATGCTTCAATATTTTGATTTACCTATGTTGTGCCTCAAATCCATGATCTTCCATGGACGTATGTCCCCTTCATCAACATCCTCCTCAATCAAATGTGGTTGAGTGACATCAATTATAAAAATTGCAACATAACATGCATTGACCCTTTCTCTAGCATAATAAGTTCCAGACTCTATAGATTCAACCCTTCCTAGCCCAACAACTAGATCATTAATAAGGAGATCAACATAGTCCCCTTTTTCCAAAATTATATTTTCCATTCTAGCTTGTACCAATTCTATAACAACAATTAAAAATCATAAATTGTAATTAAAATGTTGAACCATGTAAAGTGTGATTTTATATTTTCGCAAAAACACACAACTTTCAAAAAAGTAATATAGATGCAATAATTTAAGTGGTATGGTAGTCATATTGTATGCAATGAAACATTGTTACCCACCATCTAGTGCATACTACCAAAAAGTAATTTACATGCAAATTACACAAAAAAATTATATGAAGACCATGCAATTAGAGATGTAGATAGTATCATAGAATGACAAGTATCAGCTCATATCAAGCCACCAAGTTCCTATTTAACTTCAGAAATGACACTTGTGTCTTAATGAATGTGTATAAATAATGATCATAAGAAATTTGTAGAAGTTGAAGAGCCAAAACATGGTCCATTGGAAAATCTAAGAAACTCCAAGATTGATGCTACATAAGATGTCTAAAAGCCGCGTGAAAAGGTTAAATTATATTTTCACTTAGTGAGGATGTTTGATGTTTGAACTTGATAATCAAAAGCCAAACTAGAGGTTTTCTTCCAAATAAAAGTTTTGAATGACAAATAGCAGCTCATATCAAACCACCAAGTTCCTATTTAACTTTAGAAATGACACTTGCAGTCTTAATGCATGTGTATGAATAATGATCATAAGAAATTTGTAGAAGTTGAAGAACCAAAACATGGTCCTTTGGAAAATCTAAGAAATTCCAAGATTGATGCTACATAAGATGTCTAAAAGCCCCATGAAAAGGAGAAATTATATTTTCACTTAGTGAGGATGTTTGATGTTTGAACTTGATAATCAAAAGCCAAACTATAGGTTCTCTTCCAAATAAAAGTTTTGGTACAGTAAATACTAGATAATTCTCACTTTTATTCTAAAAATAAAGAGATTTCATTTTACAAATCTTTAGTTCCAATGTTAGCACTCCCTACCTTACACATCTAAGGACATACTATTTAGGATGGACACAAAGGGATGTTAACTTTAGGTCCTCGGAAAGTGTAGATTTGAGTTTTCCTACATTTTTATGTTGATGAGGAAGAGTCTTATCTTATGCATCCAAACATTAGTGAAATTGTTTTTGGAAGTTTATAACTATACAACAAAATAGAGATAAAAACAATACATGTTAAAAAATTGTGCTTGATACTTTAAAGTTGCATACATGTGCATTGGAAGCAAAATATAGTGTAACTCAATAATGCATTTATTCATAAACTTCAAAATTATACAAAGATCACATTATTCTCCATTGATCAAATAATTATGATTGGATTATTGTGTTTGTGCCAAAAGGAAAGCTATACCATTATCTTTCTTTCCAACTCAAGCACAAATGTAGTCCCAACAACAACATATATCTATATACAATTCTTTTGCACTATCATTGATCTCTGTAAATTGCTCCAAATTCAATAAAAGGGCACGTCAAAAGCTATAACTCTAACCATTGTGATTATTGAGAAAATGTCACCCCTAGGGCATTAGTTGCATAAGTGTAGTGGTGTCTAGAAGAAAGCTAGTAATCACTAGGTATCCTTCTTGCATAATCACAAATGCACTGCGAAGAACAATATCAGAGCACTAACCTTGGTGAGGATGAAATCTTGATAGTTTTCCTTTTGGAACAAGAACAAAGAAATCTAGTGCATTCTATAATTCCTTCTAACACAAATACAAGCACATTTCCAGCAATAATGTTGCATTGTGAAAAAAATCTAACGGATGCAAAATTTACTTATCACAAACACAAACACATTTTCAACAATAACATTGCAAGATGAAGGAAATTTAACACCATTACATTATGAAGGAAATATAATGTGTGCTAGCTTTCATTCTATCACAAGTAGAAGCCCATTTTGAACAACAACAATGCACCTCAAATGAAAGCTAACAATCAATATCATTCCTTCTACTACAAACATAAGTATATTGCTAGAAGCAACGTTACATGGTCAAATAAATCTAGCACATGCTAGATTTCCTTCTAGCACAAACACAAGCACATTTCTAAATCCACCACATGCTAAATCTCCTTCTAGCATAAATAGAAGCATGTTACTCACATTCTAGAGTTTCTTCTAGCACAAACACAATCACATTGCCAGAAACAACATTGCAGGGTGGAAGATATCTAATCTATGCTTGATTTAATTCTAGCACATTGCCAACAATAATATTGTAGGGCAAACAAAATCCTATGCATGATAGAATTCCTTCTAGCACAAACACAAGTATATTTCCAACAATATTGCATTGCAAAAGAAATCCAATGAGGTTATATTTCATTCTAGCACAAATGCAAGCACGTTGCCAACAACAATATTGCATTGTGAAACAAATCTATTGCATACTAGATTTTATTCTAGTACAAACAGAAGCACGTTGCTAACACCAATATTGCATTGCAAAATAAATTTAGCGCATGCGAGAATTCCTCCCACCATACACAAACATATTGGCAACATCAATATTGTAGGGTAAAAGTAATCTATATCGTGCTAGATTTTCTTCTATCACAAACATAAGAATATTTCCAATAACAATATTGCAAGGGGAATTAGATCTAACATGTTATTTGTACTTATATCTCAAACACAAACATGTCACCAATAACAAAATTGCAAGTTGAATGAAATCTAACACATGCTAGAATTCCTTCTCTCGCAAACAAAAGCACATAACAATATTGTAGGGTGAAATAAACATACCGCATATTAG
The DNA here is from genome assembly GCA_034641835.2 of Pinus albicaulis. Classification (NCBI taxonomy): domain Eukaryota; kingdom Viridiplantae; phylum Streptophyta; class Pinopsida; order Pinales; family Pinaceae; genus Pinus; species Pinus albicaulis. The sequence continues at coordinate 386,611,792 of CM076579.1, read as the reverse complement.
ATTTGCTTCTCGCACAAACAAGCATATTTTCAAAAACACCTTATGCAAGACAAAATAAATCTTGTGTGTGGTAGATTTCCTTCTAGCACAAACATAAACACAAAACATTGTAGGGTTTAAGAATCTAGTGCATGCCAGATTTTGTTATAGCATGAACACAAACATATTACCAACAACATTCTAGGGCAAAAGAAATCTAGCACATGTTAGATTTCCTTTTAGCACAATCACAAGCACATTGCCAATAACATCATTGTGGTGAAGGAAATATGACGCATACTAGATTTCCTTCTAGCACAAACAATTGAATTGCCAACAACAACATTGCAATGCTAAAGAAATCTAGTGCACACTAGATTTCGTTCTAACGCATATACAACCACATTGTCAATAGACTCATAGAAGGGTGAAATATATCTAATGTATGCTAGATTTCCTTCTAGCACAAACACAAACACATTATAATATTTCTAGATAAAATAAATCTAGCACATGGTAGATTTACTTTAGCACAAACAAAAGCATATTGTCAACAACCACATTGCAATGAAAAAGAAATGTAGTGCATGCTAGATTTCTTTCGAGCCAAAATTGAAGCATTTTTCCAATAATAACATTGCAAGGTGAAGAAAACCTAACACGTGCGCTTTATGCATAGCACAAACAAAAGCACACAACAACATTGTAGGGTGAAAGAAATCTAGCACGTTAGATTTGCTTCTAGCATAAACAAAATCATATTGCCAATGACAACATTGCATGGAAAAAGATATCTAGAACAAATTTTATCACAAATAGAAGCACATTTCCAATAACAACATCACAAGGTAAAATAAATTTAGTGCATGTTGGCTTTACATGTAGCACAAATACAAGCATACTATCAACAACAACATTTCATGCCAAAAGAAACCTAGCGCATGCTATATTTCCTTCTAATTCAAACACAAGCACATTGCCAAGGTGAAGGAAATATAACACGTGCTAGATTTCCTTCTATAATTATAAACAACCAAATTGACAACAACAATATTGTAGAGCAAAAGAAATCTAGCACAACTTCTAGCCCAAACACAAGCACATTTCCAATAAGGAAATCTAACACGTGTTAGATTTCCTTCTATCATAAACAACCAAATAGACTCACAACAATATTGCAGAGCAAAATAATTCTAGCGCGTGTTAGATTTACGCATAGCACAAACACAAGCACACAACAACATTGTAGGGTGAAAGAAATCTAGCGTGTTAGATTTGCTTCCAGCATAAACAAAAGCATATTGCCAACAACATTACATGGAAAAAGATATCTAGAACAACTTCTATCACAAACACAAACACATTTCCAATAAAAACATCGCAAGGTAAAAGAAATTTAATGCATGTTAGCTTTACATGTAGCACAAATACAAGCATACTACCAACAACAACATTTCATGCCAAAAGAAACCTAGCGCATATTATATTTCCTTCTAACACAAACACAAGCACATTGCCAAGGTGAAGGAACTCTAATGCATGCTAGATTTCCTTCTATAATAAACAACCAAATTGACAACAACAATATTGTGGAGCAAAAGAAATCTTGCACAACTTCTATCCTAAACACAAGCACATTTCCAAGGTGAAGGAAATCTAACACGTGCAAGATTTCCTTCTATCATAAACAACCAAAAAGACAACAACAATATTGTAGAGAAAAAGAAATCTAGCATAGTTTGTAGCCCAAACACAAGCATATTTCCAATAACAACATTGCAAGGTGAAATAATTTAATGAGTGTTAGCTTTACATGTAGCACAAATACAAGCATACTACCAACAACAACATTGCATGCCAAAAGAAATCTAATGCATGTTATATTCCATTTTAACACAAACACAAGCACATTGCTAATAGGAACATTCCAAGGTGAAGGAACTCTAACACATGTTAGATTTCCTTCTATCATAAACAACCAGATTATGTAATGTTCCCACTTGGGAATGCTCAGCAAGACAGGCCTGAAAAACACATTTTTCAGGGATGTCTGCTTCAGCAACCCAAACCAGCCCTTGGATCCCTTAGATCAGAGTATCTAAGACTAAAATCCAAGAGGAGGCTCAAAATAAATCACTCTAGGTGGGTTAAATAGATCTCCCACACCTAGGTAACTCGGAAAAGTGCTCAAAGAGAGAGCTACAGCAATATATGAACATAATCATTAAACTCTGCAAATCTGAACATGTCAATAAAAGGAATATAATGCAGCCATCATGTTCTTTTGAGATATCAGCAACAATATACAGAAATATTTTGAAGGACAAGCCACTCAAGCAATGGGAATCAATCTCCAATGATTAAAACAATAGAAACATGAGATACGGCAACTGTGCAAAATGTCGGAGAGCAGTGACTGCGCAGTCTAGGTTAGAGTAGCTGCTGCTGTAGATACATATACATGGAATATGGCTGAAATATACAAAGGAATGCCCAATAATAGAGAAATGGGCTCCAATACAAGATTTCTAGCCAATCTAGGAGAGATTGCTAAAAATGCCGGAGAATGCACAATGTGACAATTAACTTGTCACTGCAGCTGAAAAAAAATATAAAGGCAGGCTGTAGCAGATCTGAAATGATGATGCCCTCCTCTGACAGTGTATCCAAGCAAAAGGCTGATCAATTTACTCAGAAACAACTCCTCCTAATGAGCTCAAATAACCCTCCCAGCAACTGCCTGCAAAAATAACGCAGATATAGCTGGAGACTGCGCTGTGAGCAAAGGATGGTTGGCCTGATGCCAATGATATGGAAATAAGCCGAGATACCTCCCCACTAATCCTCCAATAGATAGCCAAGCCCTCCACTGGAAAACAAGCCAAGGAATGACTCAAGAGATCCTCTGTTGCTGCCCCTGCAACACAAAGTTATCCTGCTCCAGGAATAACGCTGTGACTAAAGGAGGTAGCTTTGGAAAAATGCCGGAATGAGGAAATGCAGCTCTAGAACCTCTCCTTCCCTAAGGATGAGGTAGGGATTCCTGACCAGAAACACCCTAGTTCTATGCAGCACTTCACTCTTGCTAAACAACAAGAGGAGCGTAGTCTCAACAGACCAAGAAAATAATAATCAAGCATGCCTCACAATGGCTCTCCTCCTCTTCTTATATAGCAAGTGATCCTCTCCACCATGGGTCCCATCCACATGTGCCTTCCAACTCATGCATGTGATCCTCCTCTAAAACTGCGCAGTCCATCAAGGAGATACATTGTATCTAGACAGTGCATGTGGACTCGGTCAAAATGTCTAGATCAAGCATGATCCAATCCTGTTCACACCATGTGGTGCTCAAATCAGCTGCTTTATTATTCCTCCTTTCACACAAGGAGTGTTATTTCTCCATCCAAGGGGGTTAAGGTGTCTCCTTACCCATTTTATTAAACAAAATAAAATTATGCAAACTATAATGTTCCTTTTAGTTTGAGGCTAAAATTTGGGAACATTACACTCCTCCCCTCCCACATCTTGCTTGTCCTCAAGCAACTGCATAGAGAGAACAAAATTGCTCCCCCTTTTTCCTTTGTGGCCTCCTCATCAACAATCTCCACCACTGCTCAAGATATCCTGCAACAAATCTATCCTCCAATGGTTCCTCCCAAGTATGCAAACCGGAATGGTGCACATCATGGAAAGATAGAAGGTGTAGGTGGAAACCTTCTTGCTGTGCTATGGCCTTGTCAAGGTAGGAGTGATGACATGCATGGGAAAATTTTGTCCCCAATGATGATCCTCTCATCAATGCTATCATCCAAATAAAAGTCTCAACCCCTGGTTTATGCAATGTGTTGGGGCTGAATGGAGAGTTGGGCTCTTGAATCCCTAGATGTTTCTCCCTCCATTTGTGGTACATATGGGGTTGCCTCCGTCCTTGGGCTGAAATGGTATGGTCTCCAAGGATGGCCCAAGCTTCCGCATCAAGAAAATCAGCCATGAGATGCCCCCTCAATTTCTCCAAGTGGTTTTTCCCACAAGAAGAGAAAAGTAGCAATGTCGCAATCATGGTTTGCCCATGGTGTCTCCTGCAATTTAAAACATGTACAATGGGGAGAATCATGCTCCCAATGGGCTGTCCCAATACCTCCAACAATCTCCAAGCAGTGCTTCCTATAAATGTACAACCATCAGCAACACAAGGAAACAACATGTAATGAAAACAAGCTATCATAAGACAACTAGAGAGTGGGTCACTACTCCACTCATGGGACCAACGTAGTGGGCCTCCTGGCTACATCAGAACTAAAAACAACAAGTGCTTTCCCAGCCACTTGTTTGCTGCCACAAACACCTCATAAGGTGAAAACATGAAGGTACAAATCGGTGCCAATGGTGCACACCAAGAAGTATGTGGCTTCCCCCACAAACCACCATGAAAATAGCCACTCCCATTGCTGCAATGGGCCACAAGTACATCATAATAAGGAGCATAAGGAGATGTGATCATCCTTAGCTCATCAAGCTGCCCATATAAAGTAAAGAAAGGTAAATCAAAATGAGAGTATATACCTTCTTTACCATGCACTCCAATCCTTGAGCTGAAGTGGCTCATCTGATTGCTCTCCCTCACCTCCAATGAGTAGGGAAATGGTTGTGCCAACCTCTCTAAAATAATATGGGCTACGCATCTGTCCATATGCTGATATAGATCATGTTGAATGCCCTCCCAAGTGAGCTCCTCTAGCAAGACAAGATATGCATCAAGGTGCATAGCTAGGAAGTCCTCATGCGATGCATGTAATAGTTTCTCCTTGAGACTAGAAGCCCTAGTCAAGAAGATTCTGTCATAATAATAGATGACCATATCATCCACCATGTACCTGTCATCTCCATCTGGGTCATCCAAAATCATGCATGCACCTAGATCCTTGGAGTACTCTACCAAGAGTTGAGACCTCCAATCTAGATCTATCCTCCTCAGAGACAGTGCTGGTAATATGCAATGTGATGCTCTCCTCATGTTGTTGCCTGCTACATTGGCATCCCCCATGCCAAAGTCTTCCCTCAATATGCTACCATGCCTATCATGCAGTTGCTCATGCTCAAATAGTAATGGTGACCCTTGGAAGTTGGCCTCCCATGAGAAGCTATCATCCAAAAGGAATCTCCCAATCCTAGTCAGTGTAAGCATGAGTGACCTCCATCTACTCCTATGTATGAAAAAGTCCTCCCTCAAAGGAAGTATCCTCTGTTTCTCCAAATCTGTGGAGAAGTCATCCTGCATCATGAAGATGCTCTCCTCCATCCCTGCAGCAATCTCTGTCAGCGCAGTATGGGTAATGAGAGTGGGTGATGCTGAAAATGAGAGAGTGCCTCCCTCCTCCTTGAGTCTATCCCAAACTCTTTGCGTTGTGCTGGACTCCTCCAAAGTCTTCACCTCTCCGGAATCTAAGAGTTGTGAACTATATGACAAGATGTCCCTCATCAACTATAGATCAGGGGGCCTCCCAGGTGGAATGCCTCCATATAGTGAGACATCTAGCTCAGAAGTCGACTGCATATATGAGTGGATTGATTTGTCCCTCTCTTCACTGCGCAATACAGTCTCCTCCTCTTGTGCAAAAACTTTCCGGAATAGATAAGGGTGTATCATCCCTTGATGCTGATCCTTCTCTTCCTCCTCCATCTCACAATCCCCAAAAACTGCTACATATGGCTCTAGAATTGTGCCTTGGTTCCCACATGTCGAATCATTTGGAACTCCTTTTAAAGATACAAGGGCTCCTCTAATGGAAGCAATGGCTCCCTTCTCACCTCCATGTGGTGATGGATCTCCTCCCAATGGGACAGCGCTATTAGATCTCTTATGCTCATCCTCCCCATCAATAATTGAGAATACTTCATCATCAAGGAGTGACCCTAGATCTTGGTCATCTCTTGAAGGAAGTACCTCCATGTCTTCACAAACAGAAGAGGGCCCTTCACACAATAGGGGTCTTGCCCTTAGCAAGCCATCATACATGTTTTCATCCCCTTCAGAAATATGGAATGCAGTTTGTTTCATGGTTCCCTCCAATGCATGCAAAGTGTTTGAGGTTTTGATACATGATGTTTCATAGTGATTTTTATCAATTTTCCTCACCAATCCCTTAGTGAATTCCTCATATGTTTTCACATTTTCATGACAATATGAAACAGAATTTTTAAACCACCAACCATGAGCCATACCTTTGAGTTGGAGCGTTGTTCCTCCAATGGCCTCATCTCCTTCCTCCATTCTTCCGGCAGTGCAAGTAGGCAATGAACTGCGTTGTGGATCTACATGTGTGGCTGAATGCCCACACCCATCATAATAATAGCTAGGGTTTGCTTTATCTTCAAACCCTCTCAAAAATTTTCTGCAATTCTCGCTTTCTATCTCCTTAAGATCTTCTACAATAGCTTCCATAGTTTGGAAAAGAAGCCGGGAGATCTCCTCTTCCATCATTCCTCTTTTCTTGTTTCCTTTGAAAATCTCCTCTCCTTGGAGAGAAGCTCCTCTTTCTGATAGCATTAAATCTTGTGCACAAGCTGAGCCAAGGTTGATGCTCTGATACCACTGTAATGTTCCCACTTGGAAATGCTCAGCAAGACAGGCCTGAAAAACACATTTTTCAGGGATGTGTGCTTCAGCAACCCAAACCAGTGCTTGGATCCCTTAGATCAGAGTATCTAAGACTGAAATCCAAGAGGAGGCTCAAAATAAATCACTCTAGGTGGGTTAAACAGATCTCCCACACCTAGGTAACTCGGAAAAGTGCTCAAAGAGAGAGCTACAACAATATATGAACATAATCATTAAACTCTGCAAATCTGAACATGTTAATAAAAGGAATATAACACATCCATCATGTTTATTGATATATCAGCAACAATATACAGTAATATTTTGAAGGACAAGCCACTCAAGCAATGGGAATCAATCTCCAATGATTAAAACAATAGAAACATGAGATACAGCAACTGTGCAAAATGTCGGAGAGCAGTGACTGCGCAGTCTAGGTTAGAGTAGCTATTGCTATAGATGCATATACATGGAATATGTCTGAAATATACAAAGGAATTCCCAATAATAGAGGAATGGGCTTCAATACAAGATTTCTAGCCAATCTAGGAGAGATTGCTAGAAATGCTGGAGAATGCACAATGTGACGATTAACTTGTCACTACAACTGAAACAAAATATAAAGTGAGGCTATAGCAGATCTGAAATGATGATGCCCTCTTTTGACAGTGTATCTAAGTAAAAGGCTGATCCCTTTACTCGGAAACAACTCCTCCTGTTGAGCTCAAATAACCCTCCCAGCAACTGCCTGCAAAAATAACGCAGATCTAGCTGGACACTGCGCTGTGAGGGAAGAAGGATGGTTGGCCTGATGCCAATGATATGGAAATAAGCCCGAGAGACCTCCCCACTGATGATCCAATAGATAACCAAGCCCTCCACTGGAAAACAAGCCAAGGAATGACTCAAGAGATCCTCTGTTGCTGCACCCTGCAGCACAAAGTTATCCTGCTCCAGGAATAACGCTGTGACTAAAGGAGGTAGCTTTGGCCAAATGCCGGAATGAGGAAATTCAGCTCTAGAACCTCTCCTTCCCTGAGGATGAGGTAGGGATTCCCGACCGGAAACACCCTAGTGCTATGCAGCGCTTCACTCTCACTAAACAGCAAGAGGAGTGTAGTCTCAACAAACCAAGCAAATAATAATCAAGCATGCCTCACAATGGCTCTCCTCCTCTTCTTATATAGAAAGTGCTCCTCTCCACCATGGGTCCCATCCACATGTGCCTTCCAACTCATGCATGTGATCCTCCTCTAAAACTGCGCAGTCCATCAAGGAGATACATTGTATTTAGACAGTGCATGTGGACTTTGTCAAAATGTCTAGATCAAGCATGATCCAATCTTGTTCACGCCATGTGGTGCTCAAATCAGCTGCTTTATTATTCCTCCTTTCACACAAGGAGTGTTATTTCTCCATCCAAGGGGGTTAAGGTGTCTCCTTACCCATTTTATTAAACAAAATGAAATTATTCAAACTATAATGTTCCTTTTAGTTTGAGGCTAAAATTTGGGAACATTACAGATTACCAACAATAACATTGCATTGTGAAAGTTCCTTCTAGCATGTCAATAAAAATATTGCAAGGTGAAAAAAATGTAAGGTGAGCTAGTGTTGGAAATATTGAGATGGGGGTTGAATCAATATTTCTTTACGATTGTTATATTATGCCAGTTAAAATCATCAGTTAAACAAAAACACAAGATGACAACAAGAAAATATTTTTATTAATGAATTTGAGGACTCTAAAAACCCAAGCTCCAAATTGTACAACAAATTTTTTAACTCCTTCAAGGCTTCAACTTTGAATGACGACTCTAATATTCAACTACAACTCCAAGCTCCAACCTTGTATGACAACTCCATTCGTCTAGGGATCCAACCCTCTCAGTTTGCTTCAATCCCTTAAGGTGACTTCAATATTGCTTCAAGCCTCCATCAAAAACTTTAAATACTTCTAAAAAATGTATCCAAGATAGGTCTGCAAAGTGCTCTCAAATCTGCCTCTACAACAACTTCATGTATGCTTCAATAAAACTTTTATGGTTGCACCAACAAAACATGTCTTCAAGTGTTGATATTCAACTGTGCTCCAATGCTCCAAAAAAAACAAGTCTGTAAGTGTTGGTCTTCAACTATACTCCAAGGGTGATTGCTTCAACACAACAACTCTTCAAGTGTTGGTCTTCAACTATGCTTCAAGAGTGATTATTGTTTCAAAAAAGGCTTGAAGAATGCTCAATTAATGTCGTCATGAATGCACTCTATTGTCAACTCAAAAGATGCTCAAAGTGTGTTATCATTTTATCATTTGGTGAAGGTGTCTCATAGGCTCTACATGTGTGATTTAAAGAATGTCATTTGATCTGCAAGGATTACTTTACTTTTGTTTCAAATCTGACTTGATATGTTGATTAAGCCTCTCAAGGTGTAATATTCCTAATGGAAAAATAATAGTGATAACAAAAGCATGCAATAAACCCAACACATATTTTTCAGCAAACGCCCAGAAAACAGAAATGCTCCAAACACACCAAAATGGGAAAATTTTATTATAAGATCTTGATGGAGTACAATATAAAATAGGAAATGTGCACCTAGGCTTACAAAAGGCAAGCTACAAGCCTCACGTGGATGCTTTATCAATGCCAAACTGCTGCCAGAATTTTCCTACTAGAAGGCTACACCGGCCTTGTGATTTTTGCATTGTTGGTTGTGTTGATACCCTGATTTGACCCCTCCTAACTACTTAGAAAATTCTAATAAATTAGTCATGGAATCCTGGTCAAAAACCCAGAAAAACCCAGAAAAGGTTTGCCCTGTTTTTGATGCTCCAAAAAATGGCCACAAATTCCTTGACCCTCCTCTAAGTGCAGAAAAACTAAAACTGTGACTGATGCTGGAATGAATGTCCCAAAATTGCTAGAAAATTATTCTCAATTGCACCCCAAACCAACCATAAGAAACCCAGCTCTCAAAATCCCTTCAGAAGCCACCCTGAAATTACGCCTCCATAATGATTGTGCAGTTTTTGGGTAGGATGACATAGTCTCTTGTCCGAAAAATCAGTTTCATGTTTTATTTCAAATTCTACCCTTGCAAATCTTGCTCCTTTTTCCTAGAATTGGCCAGAAATTACTTCGAAAATGCTACAGCTCCCAACTCCAGTTGTTCCTCCTGAATTGTGTCTCAGTTGGCCCAGAAACCGTACCACATGCGTGACCCTCTCTCCAACTCCTAAAACTGATGAAGAATCCTTCCTAAGGTGGTACTCAAAGTCCACCAAAGAAAGGTTGAGCTTCCTCCTTGGGAAACTCTTGTGTTGAACAACACTATGTAACTCTGCTAAACAATTAGAGCAACACTTCAATTGTCAAATTATCAAAAGGCCTCAAATGTTGCTTCCTCTCTCATATTTATAATTTTTTGTTCATTTCCTTAATGTGGGCCCCTCACTAGGCAATTCAAACCTCTTCCCTTGGCCATACGATTTCTCTCTCCTCAACGAGTGAATATTAGTTGGGGAAGTGGCCCCCACATTCCACTAAGGAAAACATTTTCACCCCCTTGTCCTTTTCCTCTCCAAAATTATCTTAGGCCCCCAAAATTAACAAAATGGAAAATTTGTGGTGCTATTGACAAAATTATTTAGGAAGGGACATTACAGTTCTCCCCTCCCAAATGTTGCTTATCCCCAAGCAACTGTAAAATCGGCATACATCTTTTGTTGATTTTGTGCTACCTGCAAGTTATCCTTAAGAACCTTGAAAATATCCTAGCTCTCTTGGACCCAATCCTTTGCCCCGAGGCCCTGCTATCTCCAAATATCATGTCAAAAAAAGAAAGTGCATCATAGCCATAAAGTGTTCAAAATGGAGACATACCAATCGACACGTGGTAAGTAGTTTTGTAGGCTTGTAGCAAAACTCTCCCAGGTGTAGCCACTTCACGCATGCCCTTTGTTGTCCCATGCCATAATTTTGCAGGTAACCCTCCAGCCATTTGTTCACTATCTCAGTCTTCCCATCCGTTTGTGCGTGATAGTTGTTGTTGGGTATAAGCTTAGTTCCCACTAGCCGGAACAACTCCTATTAGAAGGCCCCCATGAATCTACTGTCCCGGTCACTGACTATGTTCTTTGGGAGCCCATGCAATCAAAACACCTCCCGAAAGAACAACTCGACCACCTGTGAGGTTGAATATCCCGATGGGATCGCAAAGAAATGGGAAAATTTAGTCAAGTGATCTACCACCACGTAGATGCAATCTCTCCCCTGTATTGTCGGAAGTCCTATGATGAAGTCCATGGACACACTCTCCCACTTCCTCTTTGGAATGGGAAGAGACTATAATAGTCTGGTCAGGTGTGACAACTCCAACTTGTTCCTATGATAGGTTATGCACTCTTCTACGTGCCTCAGCTTGTCCCCCTTGAGCCCACACCAAGAGAAACACTCACAGATGGTACAGTAAGTCTTAAGAAAACCTGGATGTCCTGCAAGAGGGTAGTTGTGAGCTACCTTCATAACCTTCTCTCTGACTTGGGATCCCGACACTAAGTATATTCGGTCTGTGTAGTAGATCACATCATCCATCACCCGGAATCTATCATCCACATGTGTGTCGTCTAGTATCTCACAGGCATGTTTGTCCTTGGAATACTCAACCAAGAGTTGGGCCTTCCAATCATGTGCAATGTCCATCAGAGAGAGTATTGCGGGCCTCTTGGAAAGTGCATCTGCCACTATGTTGTGCTTTCCCTTTACGTACCCGATCTCAAATTCGTAACCCTGGAGCTTACTCACCCACTTATGTTGCCTCACCTGCAATGTATGTTGCTCCAGGAAGAATCGATGATTCTTGTGATCAGTCTTCACCTTGAACCGGTTCCCCACCAAGTACTGTCTAAATTTGGCCAAGTCTTGCAACACGACCAACATCTCATTGTCATAAATGAAGTCACTCATGGGGTAGCAAATTTCTACTCTCAAAGGCTATGGGGTGGCCTCCCTGCATCAACATGGCCCCAACTCCCTCACAAAAAGAATCACACTCCAATATAAACAGTCGAGTGAAATCAGGGAAAGCAAAAATAGAACAACTGCTCATGACCTTGCGGCACTCAAATGCCTCATGTGTTACCTATGTCGACTCAAAATCCCACTTCTTCCTCAAGTCTGTGAGGTGTGCTACAAGCTTTGAGAATCCTCTCACGAATCTCCTGTAGTACATACAAATTCCCAGGAACCCCCTTAGCTGAGTCACATTACTAGGTGTTGGCCAATCCAAAATGGCACTGATATTCTCCTAGTGTACCTTCACTCCATCCTCTGGGCCAATCACATGCCCAAGGTACAACATCTATGTCAATCCAAACTCACATTTGGACATATTCACATACAATTGTTGCTCCTCTAGTATGAGAAGTACAACTTCCAAATGTTGAAGGTGCTCCTCCCACGTCCGGCTATAGATGGGTATGTCGTCAAAGAAGACAAGGACAAAGTGTCGCAACTGCCCAAGAAATATGTGGTTCATACAAGACTGAAAGTAGCTAGAGCATTTGTTAGCCCGAAGGGCATCACCAAGAACTAAAAATATCCGTAGTGGCAACGAAGGGCAATCTTGGGGATGTCCTGCTCCCTCACCTAGATCTAGTGGTACCCCTAGCACAGATCTATCTTAGAGAAGTATTTCACAGCTCTAATCTAGTCCATAAACTCATCAATGTGCAAAATAGGGTACCTGTTCTTCAATGTCTTCTTATTGAGGGCCCTTTAGTCAATGCACATGTGGAGTGTCCCATCCTTCTTCACCAACACCACGGAAGAAGCGAAGGGACTCGAACTGGGCCTAATGTGCTCCAATCTTAGCAGCTCCTGTATGGCCCTCTCAATCTCATCTCGATACGCTTTGGGATGCCTATACAGGGTCGTGATAACTGCATGCACTCCCTCCTCCAACTCGATAATGTGTTCGAACACTCAACTTGGTGACCTGCCCAGAGGGATATCCCAAAAAACCCCCCGATTCCTCTCCAATAGGGCATGTATGTGCATTGGTCATGGTTGGGCCCCGGTCTCTGAAATCCTCAGCTCGACTACCCACTCTATGTCCCCATGTCATAGATCTACCTCCATCCGGTGTGTTGAAACTGTCTGAGGTGGGTAAGAGTGCATCCCCTTAAAAAATACTAGCTTCCCATTTGGCCCCATAAACTCCATCTCTAACTTTTGCCAGTGAGTGGTGACCCTCCCCAATGAGTATAACCACTAGACACCCAAGACTATGTTGGTCTCTAGGACATTAAAAAAAAGTGATCAGTAACTGAGTAGTTCCCCATCACCACAGTCAACTTGGGAGCGTACTTCGTGCACTACATGGTTCGGTCTCCTGGTAGCAACAAGAACCCCTCAAATGTCTCTGTGTGCATGCCCCTACGCTCCACCATCTGGGAATCAATAAAGTTGTGGGTGGCCCCACTGTCTACCCGAACTGAAACTCGTTGCCCCTGAACCGTCTCGCTAATCCTGATTGTCAAATTCTTTGGAACTCCCAGAAGAGAAGCAAGAACTCCCCCTGATGGGGAAAACGACACCCCTCTAGGTGGTAGGGGTGGTGGTGGTGCTCCCCCTGATGATGGTCCTCCCTCATCTCCCAGATCAGCTCGAACCTCAAACTCCTCATTCGAATCACTATCCGAATACACCTCAATGTAGTGGACCTTGCCCTTGGTGCACTTGTGCCCAGGTGCCTAGGGTTCTTGGCACGTAAAGCACAACTTCCTCCTCCTAAGGTCCTCCGAGTCTCCTCGTCCATCTGACCACGTCCTCCACCCATCTAGGGTGGTCTAGTGTCACGGTTCCCCTGTGGTGCAGTGGATCTAGTGGGGACAAAGGCTCAGGTCTTGGACACAAGGTCAATCATATCTCGAGTCCTGGAGATAGAATTTGTCAAGTATGTGGGCTTGTACACCCTCACCCAACCACCCAATGGCTCTGCTAGCCCCTCCTCCATAAATAGCATGATCAACCAAGCCTCTGAAATGTCAGTCACCATCACTCGTAGTCCCTGAAACTCCATAAGGTATGCCTTTGCGCTGCCAATATTTCTTAGATGGGCTAACTCCCTAAAATGCAACTCTGGGTATTTCCTCTCAAACCTCTCCAACTACCTCCGGGTGAACTCTATGTAAGAAGTGATGTGAATATGTCACAACATGATTAGCCCATGGTACCACCACTCTTGGGCATCCCCTTCCAAATGAAGGGTGGCAAACTGAATAGCATCAGTCTCTCGCATGGGGTTCAAGTAGAAGTATTTATCTAACTTCTGAACCCAAGCCCTAGCATCCAATTGTTCCAGTGCAAGAACTCCAGTGAAGCTCACGGGAATTATCGTTAATGTATTTTGCATAATTCTGTGTAATCGATTTTTAAAATAGTACTCTTGTGGGTATAGAAGAGAGCCTTTGGAAATATGTCAAAACTTATAATTCCATTTTGTGCTTTATCCTCCCATGTTTTTTGAAGGGATAATCAATGCTCTGGATGTCAAAAATATGTTGAGCCCTCTTGCTCTTTGCAGTATGGGTCAAGCCACATCCTTTTTACTTTAATATACAACATAATTGTGACTATGAAATCATGTGTAGTAATGTTGCAAACCTTAATTAAGGACCAACAGTAGAACACTGATAGAGCTCATAAAGGTATCTAGAACCTGAATCCTTCAAAGACCTTGGTCCTGACATCATATTGTTGCATAAAACTAACAACACTTATGTTCCCCAAGGAGATCTGGGAATTAGATTGATGCAAAAACTCATAACTCCAAAGTTTTTGGACACATTGAATTAACAAAGACATTGATAAATTCACATGACACAAAGCTTGTCACAATTTGCACCCATATGTAAATATCCCATAATGAATTTGTGAAACAAGGAGGCCTGTGAGAAATGCGCAAAGGTTCTGGGGAAGTTTTCTTTCATATTACTTAGTGTTGGAACTCATATCTCAAAGTTGCGGTCGCTAGCTCAATATTTCAATTCCACGTTTGACGACCACACTTTGTTTCCGAAGTTGAATCATTACCAGCACGCCATGTGCTAGAGCTGGCTCTCGACTTGAGTCCGCAAAAAAACATGGGGGTACTCATTGCACTTGGTCAATATGAGGTTGGATGGTCGCAAATGAGGTGAAAGGATGGAAAAGGGATTGGAGTGAATCGTGAGGATTGTGATTAGCATATTCTCAAAGTGTTTCCCTTTGGATTTGATTTGGTGAGAAATTAGAAGTCAACCTTTCAAAGCATGATGAAGGAAAAACTATGATATAAATGAGTTCAACCACCAATAGTATCGTGTTTAAAACTTAAGTATTGAAGAAGGAAGCCACAATTCCTATCCATTTTGAAGGGATATGATAGTTACAATTCTTTGACTTTCAAAATTCAGAAAATATGCATATTTGCTTTTGTATCAGGGAGATGTTTAGTCCCAATTTTTTCCTGTACCCAAAATTTTACGTCTCATACTGTATCCATATACAAATTCAACCTCGGTATTATGTCTTCAACATGGAATCATCATAATGGAAGTGATCTCATTCAAGCCTTGTCCTTTAATTTGCAATCTCTATTGAGAGGACTGAAAATTCTCTGCTCCATAGACATTTGTCCAAATAAAGGTTTGAAATTATTCTTCTTTCTTTGTCTAATATCGATGAAACTCGTTATCAAACACCTTGCTACGACAGAATATTTTCCTCCAGTACCATCATTATATTCTTATAATTTTTGAAGCCCCAAAACTTCTTATATTCACATACAATTTCCCTTCACCATTTTAATCGCCTTACTTGAGTCTCTTTCCGGGATTCCATAGACATGGTTATCATGTCTCTGTTTAAACAAATCTTCAGCACCAACACTAGAAATTGGATACGTTTCCAAGGGTTGTTGCAAATGAACAAACAACCAAGAATTACCAACTTTGCATGGTTGCAAATAAATCCCTGTACCATCTTTCCCTTATGTATTTTGAGGCTCCATCAAACTTAAGCTTGAAGAAGCCTCTGCATATTCTCATTAATATAATAACCCTTTAAAGTGGGGTTTCTTGAGATTCTGTCGTTTAATACTGAATGGTGCATATCTTGATATTTGTCTTTCAATGTTGAATGTTTCATTACCAAAAAAAATTGTTAGCAACACTCCATTTCGATTTTCAAGCCTCAATGCCAGACGGTATTTAACAAAAGAGCCATTAAATTTTCTTTTTTTGGTCAGTTGTAGGTAAGCACAAGTCTCAATGTCTCATAGTTTGAGAGGTGCTTCTGAGATGATTAATTTAGCAACAACAACACTTTTACTCTGTAACATTGACTGAATTTCAATGCATTCATTGCTGGTATATGCCTTATCAATGCATACATTTTAGAGAACAAATCTAGCATCACAATTAGGCATTTGTGCATTTATTTCAATCAATGTAAGCAAGGACCAGTTTCATATCCTTATTGATATTTTCTTCTCTCCATGCAAACCTTTAAATATATTCCACAAGCCAATCACAATTTCAAAGCATCATATTTTCAAGCCAAAAGGCATCATCACACACACACATATATATACTGCAATCCATCTTGACCCAAGCAACCCCTGTAATTTATTATGAACTCAATTCAAATTAAAAATGTTACAAGGGACAAGTTAACCGGTAGAAGTTTATTGCCTGCCATTTTGAAAACCATAACTTGTATTTATGATTTCCATGCAATCCTCCACATAAAATTTACCAAATAGTATGTCTATCATAATGTATTACATAATGATTCTGAGTCCAGGCTAAAACATATTCGTACCACATCCAAGCAGAAGGTCAAGTCACTCCCAGAAATAACAATCCCCTTTTATTATTATAGTTACAATCACCACACGAACACCGCCTCTCATTGAAATGATGGAAGCGGTTGGAATCCCTCACAACAATATCTCTTAAAATAATTTTTGAGATGAACTTGATGGCAGAGTGGCAATCACCACACACTCGAAAGTTCTTAATTACCTGAATAGTTGTCCCACAGGATGTCTTAATAAGCCCAAAATAAATGGCCAGCTTCTCAGTGTGGTGGCAAGGAAATTGTTCCTTTATGCTCCTCTTCCACATCGTTCAGTACAATCTTATGTCAGGTACATAACCCGTTGCATTCATCTCCCTAGAAAATCTATACAACTCTTCAATCTATCCCTATAATATTCTCCTCTTTCAAGCATTCTAGGACATCTTCACAGGTAAGTCCAGTCTCTGGAATGTTGTTAGCTTCCGGGATCTTGAAGCATTACTCTTCTTCAAAGCCCTGGCTTTGAAGATGGCAGCAGAGGTTGATACCAGTGGGCATAATAGAAAACCTATGACCAGAACCAACTTTCTCTACAATCTAGCTCGAGCTGCTAAAAGTCTGCAGAGGTTAGTCTACAACGAAGGTTGAAATCTTTCCCATTAATTGGAAAATTGACAGCATGGAAGATTCAGAGGAACAAGGTGAGAATAGGGGAAGAACCCTAGATTGGCTGTAAAGATAATTTCAAACTGTGTAGGGAGCTAATAAGAGATCTCCATCTCTTAGGGATTTATTCCATGGAAAATGTGGCAACAAATGATAGCAGGAATATTTGATCTAATGGCTTGAAGTTAGCATGGGATTTGAAATTTCAAGGAGTAAAAACTGAGGAAAGGAAACAACAGCAGATAGGGTATAAAAAAGTTTCAAGTGTTTTGAGACTCAAAGCTGATGGTGGATTGGTCTAATAATAAGTGCACAACAGATAATTTGTTAGTTGACCCTATGGGAGATTTGATGGTCTATATTTTGCACATATCTTTAAAGAGTTTAATTCTCTGGAAAATCATTTATTAAAAAAAACTTTGTTAATGTAGGATGAGTCCCTTATTGAACAAGAATTCAGGGGAGGGATATAATTATCAGCTTCTGAAAGTTTGTTGTTTTGATGTAGGGTTTGAAACCCCTAGAATTTGTTTCATATGTCTCGATGTTGCTACTGCAGTACTTGTAGAATTTTGGCTGCGTGTAGAAAGAGAATATCTAATTTTGTGAAGGCTTCCTTCAAGGAGACTAGGCAGACTGTTTATAGATAGTCATAGAATAGAATTAGGGATAGTTTTAGGAATGTTTTAAAGACTGTTATTTTTGGAGCCTGAAAAGGAAGAATGATTTATATTCTAATTTCACACAATAACTTTATTAATGTCTAGACTACAAAAGTAAATCAATGGGACTAAAACAGGACATCCACTGTAACTACATAATGGAAGTGCCTACACCTCCTATAGCTACAATATCAAGAACAGAAAAAGAGCTAAGTACATAGATAGAATTAAGAAAAACGTAATGAATGCAGAAGAAAAGTCACAAAAAGAGTGTTGATCAAAGCATTCCTCAGTGGAAACCCCAAAAGTTAAAATTTCCAAATATTACCTTAGCTTAGGGTCTGACAACTAGAGAAAATATATTGAGTGAAACATTACCAAATAGTTCTCACAAAATATGGATTTAACTATAAAAGGAATAATTCTTCAAACATTGTAAACCATTAATGGAACTTGGCAGATATGAGATAATTACAAATAACTACAAGTTTTTTATTTTGATACTAAAGAATTGGTGTATCAACTTGTCAACATTTGGGTAAGAATTAGTAATCCCTTGTTCAATAGAAATTCAAAAAGCTTAGATTTTTGGACTTCACAAGAATATTTCCTGGCATAGAGAGGTAGGACATGACAAACATAGACAATAGCAAAACATAACTTACTTAGAAGCCCAGTTACAAACTGGAAGACAACTAGATTTTTCTGATTCAAAGGAATAAGGTAAGAATAGGGGAGGAGCCCTAGATTAGTTGTAAGGAAATTCCAAACTGTGTAAGGAGCTAATAAGAGATCTCCATCTCTTTGGGATTTTTTCAATGGAGATATAAGGACATCAACAATATAATTCTTCACAAAACCACAATAAGTAGGGTTGATTGTTCAATGAAACCATGTAATAAGTCCACTAGTACAGAATTGTTTGCAATATCAGCGATTTAAGAAACCAGATCCAACTGCAATTATGATATGTTAATAAAAACTAGGTAGGCCATATTAATCTAATATCTATTTTGTTATTCTCACTTACTGTATAGGAGTCTGACTGTACTGAAAATTATCCACATGCTTAAAGAATAGGAACCCGACTATCTTTCCTGTGGGTACCTGCAGCCCAAAATGTAGATCCACAGGAAAAACATCTCCACTTCCAAAAAAAACGTCCCCACTTCACGCAACGTTGGTCTCAACATCAGAGCAATTCAACGTTGATTTCATGGACTTGATTTATGCTAAGAAATCTCACCAACATCAACAAACAAATAGGAATTATGGTCATCGTCGTGGCTTTCAATGAGCCTTCCAAGGGTTTTAATGTAATGCACATGTTTCAAAGTAGCACCTGTTCCAGAAAACCAATTGGTAAGGAGGCTTTAAAAATCCACTTGTCATTTTATTGCATATTTTATTTCAAGTATACACCAAAACATCACTGTAATTTTCTAGAGTTACATAATCGTAATATTCTTTTACTATGTTCCTGCATAAAGGGAATCAACGAGATTACTTTTATTGTCATAAAATCAAATATATGTAAGGCAAAAGTCTCTGTCACTATATCCCTGCTATCCACAACATCAACTATTGTCTGTTGAGGATGATCTTCAATCACTTCCTTACTAATACAAGACATGTTGAAGCCATATACATTTTCCCAAAACGATAGACTAGTTCCACCTTTTCCAACACCAGCCACATACATGTTAGCTATGTCCGGAAGGATTGCTCCACCAGGTTTCAACCAATGATCACAAACATAAATAACTGAGTTGAGCATTGATTCATAAAGCAGGCAGATTCCCATCCACTCACTCAGTATCACATCTACACTTTGACTTTCAATTTCCATGCATTTATCAATATCTTCTATCATGCTGTGGACTACAGTATAACTCCACGCGAGTTCTGATTTTTGGCATTCTCACTTTCTTCTTTGAGCATGTTATTTGCTTTGCAACCTAACAAGCTACAGATGCCATCTTCTCACTTGCTTCGACTGCAATTACTTTTGCAGCTCCTACCTGAGATGCAAATAAACTTAAAATCCCTGTTCCACATCCAACATCCATAACCACAACTCACTTAAAAAGAGAAGGATTGTTCAAAATAGCTCCCTTGTATGCATCCATCTGTACCTAATCACTAAGAATTTCCCTATGAGTTGCAAACCGGCTATAAGCACCAAAGTAACTCTCATTGATGTTCTTAATTTACTTTTCTGCCATATTTTCAAAAGTTACTTTGGATCTTTTATCATTTGTCTTCACAAGAAAATATTGTTGAGAAGTTTTCTCTGCTATGATGACAAATTGGACTTATTATTATTTGAATTGAGATCGTACACTTTTTTTGTGTTATTAGCTTCACCAGCACCTATAACTTTACCAGCTGACTCTTTGGTGCTAAGATTAGTTAGATCTAAATCTGAGAGTTCAACCTGGATAGTATTGACTAAGTCATTAAAGTGAATGTGGCTCTTATTACATGCTTTCTTTAGGCCATGCCAAGCAAAATATGCAGGCCTCTTCCCTGACGTGCTAAGGAATATATCTATCTCCAACACCTGTGGTGCATTACCTTGGGTATTTGGCTACACCTCATCCCTTAGCCTACATCTAGTGATTTTAAGTCCCAATTACTGGGAAATCAAGGTTTACCATGAAAGGCGGAACATAAAGAATGCTCATTATGGCAACTTTTTCCTCAACATACCACATAATGCAACTAGATTCAGACCCAGAATGACTAAAACTGTGCATAAGATACACGCAATCAAATATAAATTCTGGATTTAGATCCAAAATAACTGAAATGGTGCATAATATACACCCACTCAAATCTAAGTTCTTTCCACAAAGAACAGTCAAGGGTATTTGTTCCGAAATAGTGAATAAACAATTTTCTCTAAAATAATACCAACATTTCACATTTTAAGTCAGAATACTCATAATTACGAGAGTTTATGTGAACTAATCAACAACAATGTATGCTTTTCTTAAGCGTTCACATGTGAGCAACACAAATATGTGCACATGTATGTTTCTTCATTTATTTATAGTAGATTTATTACCCAGATCAGGCAGTTGAACATCTGATGTGTCTTTTCCACTTCAAAAGCACCACCTATATAGCTCAACATTGTATCAATCGAGCTTCTAATTCCAAATATTTGATGTAAAACAGAACACTTTTCAATTTAGTAGTCTTTTATTTTATGCATCCCTGAAATTGGTTTCTGGTGGGTCTGGAGCACATTTCTGGAACCCGAAAACCACCTTGCAATCATTTCTGGGATGTTGTGCATCTTTTACAGTATATATATATTTTTAAATGTCCCGAAAAATTCCCACCAACCCTAACATATCAAAACAAAAGCCTTGATGGTGAAAAAGCTATCACAAAAGAGAGGACATACTTATGTCCTTACGAAAAAAGGGAAATAAAGCAGCCAATTAAAGCACTTTAACAAGGCTTATTGGGCAGCTTTTCCACAACAGGAGGAAAAATGTAACATTTCCACAATTCGGGCTTTTACTAATAATTCTCTTCATTTGCTCATATACCCTACAATAATGTGAGTGGGTGGGAAACATATCATATCCCTGCTTCGATAATATAGAGTATCCTTAACACCAAGTCAGCTAGCTTATACCATCTTTTAATGTTTCGACCATTACATTACATTAAGGACACCATCATTTCCCTTATCAATCAAACATTGAAGATGCAGGACCTATGCAACATCTTAGACCTTTAAAAAGGACCAAAATCAGTGACTTTAACACCCTCAGTGTAAATGCCCTAAGTTTCACTTACCACTAGTTGCCACCAAGATCACTGTTTTTTCTTCCATCCCAGTGTAGCCCACATTGGGAAAGCATCAAAACATTTCAACTACCACCAGCTGCCACCAAGGCCAATGTTTTTGTTTCCAGTGAAGATGTTGAACCTATGTAGCGGGCTTAGAACTTTAAAAAATGGCCAAGATCAGTGAATTCAACCCCCTAAGTGTCACTACCCTCAGTTTCACCCACCACCAAGGTCGTTGGTTTTGCATCCAAAACAAGTGTGGCCCACTCTAGACAAGCCTAAGAAAATTTCACCTACCACCAGCTGCTACCAAGGTCACTAGTTTTTATTCCAAAACAGTGTGACCTAGACTGTACAAGTCTCAAAATCGACATGGCGGTGTGTAGGCAACCAAGCAACAAATCACACATAGGGTTGCCTTTCTTTCAAGATTTTTGGCAGGAGACACTTTAGATGGTTGCATGGAGGATGGAGGGGCCTCCCAAGCCCCAAACTCTATAAAATCTACAATCAGGGAATCCATTAAACACCTTTTGGAGAGAGAAAAATTTTGTTATTTGTTGCAGAAAGAACCTTTAACTAGTAACTACTAGGTTGTGCGGAAAAATTGTTGTGAGAACTCAAGTGACTGACCCTCTTTGACCCCTGCCAAAGGAAGGAATATTGTTGGTTGAAGGGCAAGGACTTGCAAAAGTCCAAGAGAAGACCAAAAGTAGAAGACAGATGATTTAGGAAGCCACCTCTCCATAGGTAAAATCTGATTTGTACCTCTCTTTCTTTATCAATATAATCTCTGCTTTCCTCCCTGTGGTGCATTACCTTGGGTATTTGGTTGCACCTCATCCTTCAGTCTACGTCCAGTGATGCTGGGATTATTGAATTTTCATTTATAGAAAATTCAGTTATAGTTTAAGCTCTTCATGATGGCTACTGAATCTCATTCAAACTGAAGATTGGTTGTACATAACTTTATTTAGAATCAACACTTCTATTACCTATTGCAATATGAGCTTGAGCATATTTTCATTTGAAAGTAGTTTTGTAAAAACTCTTCCCTTTGATGCCCTTGTTGCAGTTTAACTCAAGCTTCAAAAATGCATTTCGAAAGCTCCTTAGACTTCAAAAATGCATTTAGAAATCTCAATGTTCAACCAATTTATTCAAAATTAGTCATTAATTTAACATAGTCAAGACATGTTTGAAAATTAGGGAGAATAAAAGCCTTGTAGATTGTTATTATGAACTGCAGATTTAAATGCTAGAAAATGAATGATTACTATTAAAATTTTGTAAAAAATACCTGGAGATGTAAGTAAAGCCAATGCAATCTCTTGTAACAACTTAAAAATTAAAAAAGTACATCTGCAGATACTTTTGCAGAATGGCATAGCTTTTCAATAATAGGTAGTTGGGAGACTCTAAAATTGATAGATGACATGGATGTAATTGTAGATTCATGGTAGACAGTGATGCATGGAGGGAACTTGAATACTTATACATTTCCATTCAAATGTAAGTCCACATCTTTGACAATATTGTTTTACGTAGCAAATCCTAGTCCTGACTGTTATGCATATTTGCTTCATATTTTTTCAAAATTTTAAAGTGAATACATAAAAACTATTGTATTTAACATTCATAACAAAATTATGTTGTGAAGTAGGCCTGTTATTCCTCTGGTAGAAGGATTATGTTCCACTTCCACAAGTTGTTATATCTATATTATAGTACCATACCAGACTAATAATCAGGATAGCAATTAGTAGAACTATCATTTGATAATACTAGGCCCTTGTTAATATTTAATAGATCGAGCAACATGGTAAGGTTTACATCTTACAAAACTTCATGAGCTGATAGGCAGTTTCTATTTCCAGGTATAAGCAGGCAACTTTTTGCTTTGAAGAGCTAATACTTGCTCAACCATCATATCCATTGTTTCACTTATCATATGCTGAGGTATGTGTTTCACTGGTAATTTGTCATAGCATTTGCCGAAAAAAGCTTTAATTTTCTAATCCATGAATAAGGAATCTTGGGAAAATTGAAGCTTAAGCACATTGCAAGGAAAAAATGTTCTGGAAATTGTAGATAAATATATACAAGACCTGTTAAGCAAGCATATGTACTTTATTGATTAACAATCTTAAATAGGCATCCAATCAGCTTTAAGGTAGCCAATCTCCTTAAATAGGTACACAGTAATCGAATATCTAAGGAGTATAAGAGACAGATTCAGTCCTTCATAATATATCTATCAGCCTCCTTGCGTCCAACTAAATTATCAAAATGCCAACATACAGATTAAGCACTCCTTCCGAGGGCGAATATAAATACGGAATTATGTCCAGGCATCATTTCTTTGAATAAAACACAAATGAGGACTGAGAGCATATTAGAAATATGCAGAATGGATCAAAAATGTATTTGGAGCATGCCAAACAACTTTCAAACCATAAGATAGTACTTCTCGAATTTTAGGGTTCAGTACCAAAAAATGAGAGAGAAAAGATTTTCAT
Organism: Pinus albicaulis; assembly: GCA_034641835.2. Classification (NCBI taxonomy): domain Eukaryota; kingdom Viridiplantae; phylum Streptophyta; class Pinopsida; order Pinales; family Pinaceae; genus Pinus; species Pinus albicaulis. The sequence continues at coordinate 386,587,710 of CM076579.1, read as the reverse complement.
TGCTATCACAAACACAAGCACCTGCTAATGTCAAACAAACTTTGGTTAACAATAAGTCCTCTACTCCAACTGCTTCACATGATGTTAGCAATATAAGTGAATAGTGGTTTAACTTTTATCAAGCAGAGTCATGAAAATTCATCTGATGTTGTAAGATATGATTAGCCTCCTCTTCATAGTAATCTCCACATGAAAGGATTGAGTCCACATCCAACGAAATAATCTGATTCTGACATATGTGAAGATGATTTACATTCCATTCAACTAATGGAAGGTGAGATGAATTTCCCCGATATGCCATAAAATTTATTTCCTGGGTATTCATGGGTATAAAACAAGAAAATGCGAAGTACATGATGTCATCGATGTAGGTCAAACAGTTTTTGAGTCAGACATTTATGCAACAACAGTTGTATAATTTGTTGTCTATCTTACACAAAGTGAATCTGGGAATACAAACGTGAATAAAAAGAATCAGATAACTCAAGAGAAATTATGTCTGAAGGTGAAGACAAGCTTCAGGCATCACTTTTAATGATCAAAATGAAGAGGAATATGAGTGAATGGATTGGAAGTTGTTATATAAATATCACATCTAGAATGAATTACCATTCATTTGGCATTTAAATTTCAGGGTGAGGAATGGGGAAAATGTCATTTCCAGTTGTAGTTCGGGTAGTTTCGAGGTCAGATGATGATAGTCCTCGTATAAATATTTTCTAGCCAACAATATCATGGGGGAATATAGTATGAAACCAATCCTCTTTTTGAGGATAATATTGAACCTCAATTGAAGAGGATAATAAAGTATATATGGAAGGTGTAACCTGATTCACTACTGAATGTACTTTTAAATACTCATCTTAGTTTCTCTTATTGACGGATGTGATCGCTTGCAAATACCGTTGCCGCTTAGTGCTACTGCTCCTGCTGAAAGGAGTTCTCCATAATCTTTCATTAAGACTCTAATGTGGTGTTTTGTTCTGGTAAGCATCTTCATCGAAACATGGAACTTGGACCTATTTCCCTTTTCCCTTGGTGGGGATTTAGTTATTTTTTCTTGGGATAAGAAGCTTAACCCCTTCGTTTAAGCCAACTTGATTGAAAGGGTTGGGTCAACTCACCTTTTAGCACACCGCACAAAACAAATTGTGTAACTATGTTCTAGTAAGGATCTCTTAGGCTACAAATGAGCGTAAGCTTCAGGTAAGGAAAGGGAGCAAGGGGAGTTGTGCAGCAATGGCGAACTAGGGTTTCCTAGGTTTTAAGGTTTTTTCTGTCTTTGACATGTTGTAAGGACTCGTAGCGTCCTTCGAGTAGCTGCAGGACTGTCAAGTCGGTGTTTTTTGCCAGAGCTCTCAATGTTTGAACCATTTGGGGAGGCCAATGGGTCCCCCCTCCCATCCTTGTCTCCTTCTGCGGTGGCACAAGTTGCAGCTAAACCTCCTGAGCTACCCTTTGCATCAATTCACGTGAACCCTCAAGATGTTGTGCCTCCTACTTACCAAGCGATGGATGGCCTAAAGGAGAATGCTTCGGTTTCCTCCACCTGTATTCTGAAGGCGGTCTAGCGACCCAAGATTCTCTTACCTACACACTGGATTAATGCTAAAATCCAATATATGAGGGACCATGCCCTGATTGGAAAATTTATTGGTTTCTGGCCCACAGAGAAAGCCCTTCGAGGTTGGATAGTGGCCAAATGGAAACCGAAGGGGCACATCGACCTCCAACTAGGGTCTAAGGGCTTCTTCAACATTATCTTTACTTGCTTGGAAGATAAAAATAGGCTAATGGATGGTGGGCCTTACTTATTCAACTTTGTTGGGCTTTATCTCCGGAACTGGGTGGAACATTTCAACCCTGATAAAGAAGATTTCAATTGGGCCCCTGTTTGGGTAAGACTCTACTCTCTCCCCCAGGATTATTGGGATGAACACACATTGAAGGATATAGGAAATAGCCTAGGCGATTTCATTAATATTGTTGATGAAACAAGAATCAACAAAGATACGGCCTATGCCAAGATCTGTGTGTATATGCATATCGCGAAGACGCTACCCGACTCTATAAGTCTATTGCATGACGACTTTGAATGGATTCAGACCATAGATTATGAACATGTGCCTTTCCATTGTCGTCAATGTCACGACCATGGGCATCTCTTCAGATATTTCCCTCTGAATCAAAGTTTAAAGGATCCAAAAAGCTCTAATTCAAAGGATGTTGAGGGGTTTACCAAGGTTACAGGCAGACGACAACAATCCAAGAAGACTAATGGAGCCCCACCCCAACAGCTACCAAAGACAAACAACAGTTTTGATGCTCTGGCCTCTCTTGCTTCTAACACTCCATCTTCATCGGCACCGATGGAACCTCCCTCCAAGAAACCCCATGCAGTCCTTCAGAAAGAAAGTCCGCATATCATTTATAATGCTCCAACTACTTCTTTGCCCATGGTATCCCAAGAGAAGCCCAAAGATACAGTGCCTATGAAATAGAATAACACTTTGGTTGTGGATTCTAATGAGATACTGAAGAACAAGGAGAAGCATACTGCAGCAAATATGAAAGCCCTTATGGAGGAGGAACCAGAAAGCATTTATTATGGAGATCTGGATATTCTCAGTTTAGAAGATGCATGTCACCGCAAGGATTTTACCTCTATTCTGCAACGACAACTTGAATGTTTGGAGGACGTCCTCACGAGAGCTCAGCATCTCCCAACTTTCGGAATCCAAGAAGGGCTAAGCCAAGACGGTGGGAAAAAATTGTTAGAGAAGCCAAGAAAAGAGGGCGTCACACAGATTTATAGAGACTTGTTGTTCTGGGAAGAGAACTGGTGGCATCAGGGTTATACCCAACATTGACTAGGTTCTACTCCGTCCAACCCCCTAGTTCTTAATGAAGATCATCTCCTGGAATATTTGAGGGCTCAACAACCCCTCCAAGCACCGTCTTATCAAAAAAAGGTTAGATGAAGATAAACCCTCTATATTATTTATGCAGGAGACAAAATGTACCAGTTCCTCCGTAGATACTATTATGACTCGCCTATCGAAAGGCTATAGAACTATTGCGGTTGATGCCAATGGGGCCTCTGGTGGATTAGCAATAATCTGGAATCCACAGTTAATCCATCTGGATGAGTTTCAAGCTTATCGAAACTTTATCCAAGCTTCTTTTCATCTTCTGGGCACGAACACTAGAGTGAATATTACAAATGTCTATTCGCCTCAACAAATATTGAATAAAATCCAACTTTTGGATTCGCTGGAGTCCCTCAAACCAACCCTCAGTCATCCTTTTTGGCTTCTAGGAGGAGATTTAAGTATGATCACAACTCTTGAGGAAAAAAAGGAGGGCAGAGACTATTTAGATATGGACAGCCTCATATTTGAAGATTTCATCCTAAACAACAATCTTATGGACCTATAGACTACTAATGGCATTTATACCTAGAATAACAAGTGGGGCGACCATCAGCGAATCTCTTCAAGATTAGATAGATTCCTTATTTCAAATAACTTCTCTCACTTTGGAGGGGATATTGCAAGTACCATTCTCCCTGCTGCGAGATCGGACCACTAGCCTATTTAGCTTCACTGCATCCGTCTGGGCTCCTCTCAGGGGAGGCCCTTCAAATTTGAACAATTCTAGTTCACCTATCCTTGCTTTAAAGATCTGATCAACACTTGGTGGACAAGCTTTGCCCCCTGTAATACAAATGCATCAATTCAAGATAAAGTTCAAAGCTCTTAAAGAAAATCTTAAGGACTGGAATCAACATGTGTTTGGGAACAACAATCCGAAAGGAAAATATCTAGCTATGAAACGTATCAAATCTTCAACAGAAAATTATTGAGGAAAGTAGGTCGGAGGAAACAAATGTCCTTGAAGCTTGCCTCACTCAACTTTTGGCAGAAAATCAACATTAGGAAGAAATTTTGTGGAGGCAGAAATCTCATATAAATTGGCTCAAGGAAGGTGAACGTAATACCAAAATTCTTCCACAAATCTACCGTTCAGCACCGTATGCACAACCGAATTTCTGTGCGAAAGGATAGTGATGGAAATCGGTTGGAGACACATGAGGAGATAGAGGAAGAACTTCTAACATTCTTTAAGGATACTCTCAAGGAGCCCAATCTTTCCAGAGAAGATGACATCGACCAAATCACTCAGCATATCCCAGGAATCATCTTGGAGGAGCACAAACAAGTTCTGCTTCACCCTACCACCCTCCTCGAGGTTGAATCTGCAGTTTTTCAACTGTAAGATGGTAAGGCACGGGGGCCAGATGGTTTCACTTCTAATTTCTTCCACAAATTCTAGAACATGATCAAGCTAGAGATATGGGAAATTGTGGAGGAATATTGCAATACTAAATGGATTCTCTCGACTCTCAATGCTACTTTCCTTTCCCTGGCTCCTAAGGAAGATAATGCGTCCTCTCCAAGTAAGTATAGACTTATCGCCCTTTGTAATGTAATATACAAAATCATTTCAAAAATCATTTCTAATAGGCTCAAACCTCTTCTTCCCCTCCTTATCTCGCCTGAAGAAACCGACTATGTGGAAGGAAGACAAATTTTGGATGGAATTCTCCTCACCCATGAGATAATTCACTCTTTAAAGATCACAAAGAAACCTGGAATGCTCCTAAAGCTAGACTTATCTAAAGCCTTTAACAAGCTTAGCTAGCAATATATTAGGAAGGTTCTTCGAGCTTTTGGCTTCAGAGAACCCTGGATAAGATGGATTATGTCTCTTATATCTTCTACCTTCTTCTCCCAAAGGCATTAGGCAAAGGGATCCTTTATCCCCCTTCCTCTTTGTCATCATGGCGGAGGGTCTTTGAAGCGAACAAAGTTCCTTCTCAAGTTAAAATACTCAAGAACACTTGGAATACAAAGATATCCACGAGGATAAAAATATTATATTATAAAAGATATGAGATAGATGATTGAATGTTACAAATGAGTCCTGCTTATATACCTACGCAGGTGCTTCTTCACGAAAGGTCATGTCTTATCAGACATGGCCTTTCAACCTAATTACTAATTAACTAATTAATCACTATTTACATTATTTTATTCATTACATTGCCTTCCCCTCAAAAAGATTTGTCCTCAAAGCTTGTCGATGAAAGGCCTCAATTTATTTTCCTGCTATGAACATCTTCTTGTCTCAGGGCAATTATCCTTGTCGATACAAGTTTATATGATCCTCTAAGTGGCAAAAAAAATTGTCACACTGAGAATGGATTAGACCATCCTAAATCAATCTTCTGTGGAATCTTACGATGACTGGAAACTAGTGATGATTCGTTAGTATTCTTCGGAATATTAGCTTCTTTCTGCTCTGAATACATAGCTTGGTTGAGTTGTCTGCTCCCATGATTTGGATGTTGATAGGGAACCGTTTTGGTTTGACGTCTTTGATTTTTGCCTGGTGAGGATGTTATGGAGATGGTTACAGAATCTTCACGTAGAATGTTCCTCTTTCATCTGGCATCTAATTTTGTTTCTTCTGCAACTTGCTTGTCATCTTCTTCAATTGAGACATTCACTGGATCAACATTCGATTTTTCTTCAACTTGAACTTCTAAATTTGAAGATTTCGATGCTTCATTTTCAACAAGTTGTTGCACCTTGTTTTCCAACGACTTCTTGTCTTTCTTCAACTTCTTAATTTGCATTAGTAATTTATCGTTGTGGTCCTTGAGGCGAGAAACTTCTTCATTCTTGTTAGTTGCGATTTTATCAATTTCCTTCTGCATATTTTGTATCACCTTTTTACCTTCTTGGAAAATTACTTTCGAAATTTCTTGTACGTCTTCAGGCGTCACGAAATTTGGCTTCAAGTTAACGTCCTGCAGCATTATTTTCTTCTTTTTGTAGGAGAATGTCAAAAACTTATTTTTCGTATTAAGGATGAATGGCCCTAATTATTCCATCCAGAGCAAACCCAAACTATATCACTATTATTAGAAAATAAGGTTTTAACAGTGAATTGCGAGACAAAGGAATACTCCCCAATACTTAGGTGTAAATTCTTTATGTTGTATTGTTTATCATTTGCGTTAAATGAATTTTATTTAGTTATATTTGATTCAGGGATCACTAATTGGTTAGCACATTCGGTACTAACATAATTGTTCTTTCAAGTAAAATAGATAGATATGAGAACCTCTTTTCCCGCAAGTGACCCTTTGATTTAAATTAGCGCATCGACACACATACAATAAATTTTAGGAAATCTTCCCTCTTTTAGTTCTATTTTGGATGCCATTTTGTCATATAACTTCGAGGTTTTTAAGGGTGACCCTTCCTAATACTTATAATCTTAATCTTCCTTGGTTTTGAATTTGCAATAACTTCAAAATAATTTTTCAATACTTGAACCTTTAATAACCTATTGTTCATTTTATATACCTTATAGCTTTAATAATTATTCCTTAATATTTAAATAAATCCTTAATAATATTTTTCCTTTCGTTTTTTTTTTTAATTATTTGATTTCTTTTTATGAAATCTTCTTTAATTACTAAGATGTTTGAATTTCATAATATTTTTATTTTTATTTTTTATGAAAAGTTACAACCCGAGTGAAACGTGGCTATTCACCTATATTCACCTATAAAATATATGTCCACTTATGTGTATCTTTCTTGGTTAATTTTCTCCATGTAAAAGTAAACTTACCATTCACATAGAGATTTTTTTATTCCTTTTGTTCTTATTTTACCTTGCAAATACCATGGGAAATTACCATGGGCTTATAAAACCACGAGCTTGTAAACCACTTAAAGAATAATCAAAATAGCCTTATCTACTCTTCCTTCTTTCTTTTTCCTTTTTATTTTTAAATTGTCTTGGTATGTACGTATATGTACTACTTTATATATATCTCTTTTTTTATTTTTTTATTTTTTTTTACTTATATATATATATATATTTCTTTTACTTCTTTTTTTTCAAAAATTTCCCTTTTTTTTTCTTCAAATTTTTAATCTTGGCCAAAGGCCTACTGGTGAAATTTCTTCAAATTTTTAATTCTAGCCAAAGGCCTACTGGTGAAATTTCTTCAAATTTTTAATTTTTGCCAAAGGCCTATTGGTGAAAATGGAGAAACTCCAAGGCTGGTAGCGAAGCGCTTCGATGAAAACAATGTTGGCAAATTTTTGATGGCCAAAGGCCTGGACCAAGGAGCGTAGCTCTGTGTGGCGATGAGCGGCCAGAAGATCGAACTGCTCTGATACCAAATGAAGCGAACAGAGTTCCTTCTCAAGTTAAAATACTCCAAAACACTTGGAATACAAAGATATCCACGAGGATAAAAATATTATATTATAAAAGATATGAGATAGATGATTGAATGTTACAAATGAGTCCTGCTTATATACCTACGCAGGTGCCTCTTCACGAAAGGTCATGTCTTATCAGACATGGCCTTTCAACCTAATTACTAATTAACTAATTAATCACTATTTACATTATTTTATTCATTATAGCCTTGCTCGTTCTTTGAAAGAAACTGCACATTCTACTTCCCTCAAAGGTATTTCCTTGCATAATGAAGAGCCTCATACTCACCAACAACTTTTGGATGATAATATGCTCATGGGATACCCTTCAATCCAAGAAGATCGCTCTTTAAATTCTATTATGGACATGTTCTCCCTTGCCTCTGGTACTACAATTAATGTTGGTAAATCCCAAAACTTCTTTTTCAACACACCGGCTTTAACTCAAAGGAACATTGATTATTTTGGGTTTCTCTATTGCCTCTCTTCCCTCCAAATATTTGGGAGCTCCCCTGACTAAATCTGCCATCAAGCATTCTTCCTGGAAAGAATTGTTTGACAAAATTGATCAACGGATCATCCCTTGGACGTATCTCACTTTGAATATGGCAGGTCGTATTGTGCTAATCAAATCTATTTTGCATTCGATGACCCTCTATCTTTTCTCTGTTCTAGCTGCTCTGAAATGGATCTTAAAAGCTATGAGAAATCTGCAAATAAATTTCCTCTGGGGAGGTAACAGAGAGAAGAGGAAATGGCTGTTAGTTGAATAGACTGATGTTTGCACTACCAAATCTCAAGTAGGATTGGGGCTCAGGAATCTAGAAGTCAGCAACGAAATTATGAATGCTTGCCTTTGGTGAAATTTGGTATCTAATCAGAACTCGCCTTGGGCTAAATTTTGGACCTCAAAGTATGCGCAGGACTGGAACCCTAATGATTTTATTCGCTATGATCTGAACCATGGGGGCTCCCCTATTTGGAATTCTGCTTGTCAACATACACATATCATACAACTTCACAGTTTCTAGGAAATTCGTAATGGGAAGTCAACAAGATTTTGGGAAGATTCCTCGGAAAAATTGCCCAATCTCATGTCCCTCTTCAATTTGCCTTCTTGGAGAAATGTGTTGAGTAGAGAGCTCACAATACTTTCAATCATTTCTGGGTTCAGATGCCCCCTCTAAATTATCGAAATTGGAGTCACCCCAACTCCTGGCTCTCATACTGGGGTATGGAAAATCCTTCGGCCGCATGGGAGGAATTGAGGAAATGAAGCATAAAGGTTCAATAGGGATCCAATATCATCAGATGGGGATACATGCCTAAAGGTTCCTTCTCTACGGCAAAGGCCTATACTATCTTGTCTAGGTCGAATGAGACAACTCCTAACTTTGGCCCAAAGTGGCTTCCTTCCTATGGCTCCTCATCAAAAACAAAATTCTCACTTGAGACAATCTCATCAAGAGGGGATTCATAGGGCCCTCATGTTGCCCGCTCAGTTAGTCTGTGCCATAATATATTGACCATTTTTTTGATAATTACCCTTTTGCCAGTTTTCTATGGGATCAAGTCACTAGCCTCTGCAGAAGATAAAATCATTCTCACGGGGGCATTATTGGTACAATTTAGAACTAGAAGCTTGACCCCTGCTCCAGAAAAATCATTAATAGACTTTGGGAGATCATTCTAGGGTTTCTTATCTAGGACATTTGGAAGGAATGAAATCAAAGGATATTTAAGGATCATAGTAGCTCGGTGGACGTGCTTTGGGTTAAATTTCATCACCACATCCAGGAAATGTTATCTATTCTCCAATGGACGGATTCTAATCTCCAACCCTTTGATGTTGAAAAACACATTTGGAATAATTGGGATTTGAGTATCAAGAAGCCCAATATGGATCCTTCAATGAGAAATGGAAATGTTGACAGCCTTGACTCGTGGGAGGCACCTCCGTCCGACAGTTTCAAACCCAATTTTGATGGGGATTGAAAAGGCAACCCAGAGGAAGCAGGTTTTGGAGGGGTTTTTAGGGACTCTCATGGGAAGATTCTCCATATTTATTTTGGTAACATAGGTTGGGATAGAAACAACGCGGCAAAGCTCGAAGGTCTTCTTCATGGTATCCATATTTCCAAGGATATTAATATATTTCCTCTCGAGGTGAAGGAGACTCAAGGGTCGTCATTAATATGGCTATACTCATCCTTCATGGCTCCAATATGTCCAAGGTGTCCTCTAGTTGGAGCCTTGGTGTCGGTATTAGAATGTTGGCTAATGAGTTAATAGATATCAATGCTATGACCTTTCTTCATGTTCGCAGGAAGGCTAATGCTCTAGAAGATTACTTGGCCAATAAAGGGGTGACCTCGAATCTCAATTTGCATCTCTTCTCTTATGAAAACATTAATGACAATGACCTCTATTATTCTCACACTCAAGTGGCTCATTAGGACCTGTAACCCCCAGATGTGGGTGCTTCAATGAATTAATAAAGGGCTCTTAATGCCCTATCCCTTCATGGTTTTGACGACGGGGAATAGGAGGAGGCAGGTGGCACAGATCTAGCCCTTGCAACATAGGTACCTCCTCTCCTATAATATTCCTTGGCACAATTGTGTTGACCCTCCTCATCTTTTGAGGTACAAGCATTCATTGCTCACCACCATCGTCATTATGAACAGGCTTGTTCTCCATCGACGTATTCATTTGTGTTGGATGTGTGTGAGAATTTGTGGAGAGTTGATTCGAAACCATCCCTGGTCTGAATTTGTGTTGCATTGTGTTCTCTGGTTTGGTTTTGTCATGCCGAGACAGTTTATGATTTCGAGATAGGGGGTTGGTCATGGTTCTAGTGTTGGTCGTTATGGTCGTGGAAAGAAATAAATTGGGATATTCATGGGGAATTTCATGGAGGACATCTCGTGCCATATCTGGCAGTTGAAAAATGATCTGGAGGCTCATGGTATTGACCAGGATATTTCATTGGAGGGTTGTTATTAGCATGCTAAAAAAATTCTAGCGTGTGCGTTAAGGGCAGAACAACATCAACAGGAGGTTTTGCATTCCTTAAGTCTCCATCCCAATCACTCGCTGGTCCAATCAAGGCATGCCATTGAAGTTCTGGCCAGTAATGTTGTGGTAGCCTTTCCAATTGGTAGTCGTCTGGATTCTCTAAGCTTGACTCTCCCTAACAAGCTTCTCCCTCCTGTAGCGAAGGTGGATGAGATTCTATCTAAGTGTAAGAAGCTCAAGAGGAAAGCTCTCAAGATCTTGGAAGCCTGGAAGACTATGCAACCTGGTCCGAAGCTTCCAGTCTTAAAAGGTAAGGTTCTTCTGGTTCATTTTCCATCCTCCTCCAACAAACCTAAGGACTCTCTTCAAGGCGGTTGTCTGATCATTAATGAACATTCGTATGGGGATCTTCATGCGGAAGTGTCTACCTGTAATTTTGGTGGGGAAATTGACACGTCTAAGAATTCAACTAGGAAAGCCACATGGCTCAATGCACCCTCCTTGTCGAAAGTTGTTGTTATTGACCTCCTGAACCTGAATTCTAGTGTGGAAGAACTCCCAAACCTGAATGAAATCTCGAATGCTAAGCAGATTTTCAAGCCATAACTTCTGCTTCTTCAGGTTTTTGTCATTTTATGCTATAGTTGTGAACAATCTTTATATTTTCATTTTTAGGGATATTTTGATATGGCTTAGAGGCTTTGTTTTCTCTTCTTTTTTGTCTATTGGTTGGTTTCCTAGTTTTGGGAAACATTTGCATGGAAAGGTTATGATTTTGGGTTGATGGTTTCCCTGTAGTGAGCAGTAATCCAACAGTATGCTTATGATGGGATATCGAAGAGGGATTGGCTAGTTCCTCCAGGCCACCCTGTTCGATTTGAATTGTATCACTATTTTTGTACTATATGCCTTTACTATTAATATAAGTAGTCTTAATTACGCAAAAAAAAAAAAGGATCTCTTAGGCTACGTAGAACTAGAAAATCCAACAACTATAGCACTTATTGTTGTTTAAGCTGGCCCATTCACCTTGATGTGTATGAAAAGTTTATCAATAGAAAAAAGAGAAAGAAAACATATATAAAATGCAGTTTCAAGAGTTCCCAAACCAACCATATCTAACATATTAAGTAGAGATGTTTTCTTCTAATAGCATCCAATTCCCATTAAACATGGTATAACATGATGATTCTGAGCCTTAATTCCCTATGTAATCCATTTCCTTCATCGCATTACTTCTATAAACATCACCATTACCACTACAAATGCACTCACAATGTAATTCTCCAACATATATTTATATAGATAAAAGATATGCTCAAGAAAATTAGAAAAGTTATACCTGGATTTGTTCTTGCGAGCTATTTGGTGGGTGGCGAAGAACTGAACCTACAGAACCTATTGGTGGTCAGGGGACATGATGAAAATTGTGTGAACACAGACTAGGACTGTAAGCATCCTCCATTACCCTTCTTCTAAATAACCACAACCATTGCGGCGAGCCTGCCTTTTATGGGATCCATCACTTGTAGGTTCTCCTTGAAAAGGAACAGAAACATGCATTATAGATGACAAGACAACCATTTGACCTCTTTTATTCATTTCTTCTTCATTATTAAGAATATGTTACAAGTTTAAAATTTGTTTTTCCTGCTCAAATAAAATAACAAAATGATTTTCTTCCCATTAAAATATGACTAATATAGATCACACAGATAGTCATGTTTTAAACAAAATTTCACAATTTTTAATCAAATGATGCCATGAAATAAAGTACAAAATTATTCTGATATGACTTGCTACAGAAGCATGCGACAAATAATATAAAATTAACAGAAAAATATTCAAAGATTAAATTTACATGTTAGAGTCCACATCCATTTCCTCGGCATCTGATTTCTTTGCTGTGGGAGTCTCAAAAGCCTGGGTCCAGTCCAATACGAGGCCCTTTTTGGGTCTCTCGCATTTTTAGGGACGAATGGATCATCACTATCTGTGCGAGATCATCTGGGTAGTGACCTTGTATGGTCTTAGGATATTTAATTTCCTTGCATTTTCTTCACTTATTTGGGGTCAGAAAAGCACATGTCGTCTTCGACAATGTTCATTCCTTCGGCTTCATCTTCCTCCATGGAATCCTGAACATACATCCTCCTGAGTGTCTCATTGAGCTTGTCTTGAAGTATTTTGAAGTTGTGAAGAGACATGGAATTGGAGATGGCCATCGCCTTGAGTGCGGGGAATTTGTGCAGATTTCCTCTATAAAATGAAATCACTACAATTGAGACACCGGGAATCCAATTTCTTAAATTCAACCAAAAATTATCAGATCAGACATAACACTGCATAGCTGCACCCTTCCTCCTCTTGTGAGGGAAATAAACGAGGGAAATGATTTTTTATTTTTTGAAATCCTTAGATCCAGTGAAATGTGGAATGGAACTTCAACAATGTGTATGTAGTTTTGAATTCTATTAAAAGAAATGTGATGCTTTTCTTTTGGTATAAATAATTATTATTAATTACTAATCATATGAAAATAATTTGATGTAATTTGTGAAAATGGTTGGGTTTATAAAACATTATAATTATTATTAATCTATAAAACTTATTGGGTTTTTTATGTCATAAAACATTATTTAGGCAATTTTGGTTGTTTTTTCAATCTAATCATGTGACATCAAAGATAAATAATAGCGGCGTCAAAATAAACTTTGTATAATTAAAAAGTGCAGCTAAGTAGTAATGTCATGGGATTGATGATAATTTCCAATGAAATGTTTGGTTTGATAATGATAACTAGTCTTTCCAGATTTTTCATGATGTTCAATATAGGGATTCAACATGGGAAAGGTGATAGTTTGGCTCTCACGTGCTTTATAAAATTGATATCCCATAAACATTAGAGGTGGAAAAATATACTAGGCTCTAAAACTATGCTTGTTCTTTGTCTGTAGAGCTTGTAAGGCAAGAAAAATTTGCATACATGTACAGTCCCAAGCTGTTGATGAATTTACCTTTAAAATGTAATTGGAGGGAAATATGGGTCTCTCTACCCCGTCACTCCTTTCAATCACCGTTTTGTTTCTGTGCGCATCAAATAAATGAAAATCTCCATCGCCCCCTCCTCCTCTAGTCTATTTTATGTTCAATCTTATTTTTATGGTCTAATATTTCTATTATTCACCTTTTTTTCATGATTTGTCGCACTTTTTTATTCTCCATCTTAAAAAAAAAAAAAAAAATTATATTTTTCATTAGCTCGTTTCTAAAATTCATTAATTATTTTCTTAATACTCCATATTAATTATGTTTGAATTCTTTGAAAAAAAAATAATCATTTAAAATATATTCAAGTTTTAAAAAGCATTAAAAGTAGTAACATTTCTTTATAAAAATTATATTTGTATTAAGAAATGATGCTCTTTAAAATGTCATTGTCATAGTTTACTAAACTTATTTTTCAATTATGAGGGGATATGAAGTTTTGACAACATGAGGGTTCATCTTTTCATTTCCCCTTTGCAAAAGAAGGGAAAACAATAGGATAAACATTGAGAAGATGGTTATTGATGATTGGACTTTTCTATTGAATTTTATATGTCAAGAACATTTTTGCACAATATCTTTAACTTCCACTCTAATAGTCTTATGTCATTTTAATTATAAATGTTACGGTTTACCCGTCGCTTGGACCTCTCATCCTTTAATTTGCAACTTTTGGATATGTGGTAGGCTATTATTGAATGAAAAAATAGTTGGAGACTATTTATCGAGCATTTTTTAGACTCGTGTCAAAATACATCACACTAACATCATATGTCATGTCACGAGTCCTATTAGTTTCCCTGTCAAGTGCTAGGTTGATTAGTGTAGTCACTTGTTTATTTTGTCATCGACCCTATTAGTCGCTAGCTTAAGAACCTATCACATATTTTGATTCACTACATATTTGATCATCCAACAGTGTAGTTATTTATGATACTAGCTTATGTGTCAACAAAGTGGTTTCCCTAGGGGTCCTTGGTGGTTCAACATCCTCAAAATTCTACAACCATAGGCTACATCTCTTGTGACTGAAGCTTAAGAACTAACATTATTGGAAGACATTCCTAGTAGGTTTAGCCAACCATTGCTCAAGCTCAATTCCTTTCATTGATGGACGCATACATGTTTCCTCTTGATCCTCCTTCCTTATCATCTTCTTCAAATTGAATGGTTTACTAAATATTCACTCTCATCAAACAGCTAGATATGATAAGATGCAACCTTTCACCTTTAGGAACAGAAAGATTATCTAGCTTGTAAAGCAACCCACTATGGAGAATATTATTAATTTCATTGTCACCTTCTTCGACATGAATTTGATCATATAGATACTAAAACAACTCTTTAAAGTCCCCATCTCATGTGTATTAATGATTTCCAACAATTAGAGGAATACACACAACAAAGAAAAGAAAAAAAAACAATATTTTTTCTTTCAATCAAATTGAGCTACATTTAGATCTACAGATGTTATAACTTACAGCGTTTCCTTTGCAACATCTGGTACAATTTCTAGTATATGTCACATGCCATCATTTCATGAAGGGAATCCTCCTATAAACCTCCTCAATTGTTCATAAATCATGCTGAAGCACACGAGATGATGCGTCATGCCTCCAAATGTGAAAACTTTCCTTAAGGAATGTGACAAGTATTATTAAATAGATAATAATGTATGAAAATATGTAGAATCCCTACCCAAAGGTAAGATTTGCAACACAATATGCTCCTCTTAGCTTAGACACTAATCATAAATCAAGAACTTAAGCTTTCAAAGTCACTTTCGCGATATCATGCCCAAGATGCACCTCTTGTACAAGATCATCAAAGCCACTATTCTTTATGCTTTAAAGGTTTGAGGACCTCATTTGCTTCAGGTGAAGAAGACCCTTGCCCCGATGATGGAAGAAGGTTGAACTGATTTTGAGAAATTTTTTGGGGTTTTTAGGGAGAAACACTCTTGTGAACAAGGATATGTGATTTAGAAGGAGTATGAGAAAGCAAGGAAGAGGAAAAGCAATCGTAGTGTTAAGAAGAAGAACATAGTCCTCCTTTCTCTGGTGTTATGAGTCGACATTACCATTTAGAAGACTAAGGAAATCTCCCAAAAATTCCTTGTGGGGCAAGTAATAGGTCAA
This sequence comes from Pinus albicaulis, assembly GCA_034641835.2. Taxonomy (NCBI): domain Eukaryota; kingdom Viridiplantae; phylum Streptophyta; class Pinopsida; order Pinales; family Pinaceae; genus Pinus; species Pinus albicaulis. Next base: position 386,572,197 of record CM076579.1, on the reverse strand, counting down.
AAATCCAGGTACTTAACCCCAATAACATGGGTGGACAAGGAAATATCACCTATTGTAAAATTTCCTCAAGAGGTGTCTCTGCTACCTCAAGGTCGGATTCATTTGTGCTTCCTGTTGGGGTTCCCATGTTTTCGCAGATTTGGCAATACCAAAAGATGAGACAACATCAAACCACTTTGGGGCCCTAGGATCTAACCCTCCTGGACCCGGAGAGGGATCTCTCCAAATAGAGCAAGAATGATATATCTTTGAAAGCTCAAATTGAGATATTAGGCTAGGTGTGAAGCACAAATGGGGGGTTTAAATGATTTGGTTGGTTCGTTGTTGGGTTGGTCAGGAGATCATAGACTGAGAAAGTAATGGGAGAAAGGAAATAAAACATCAGGAGGCTTCAGCAAAGAGGATAGGCCAAGACAGTGCCATCCATTGGTCTATGGAGTCATGAACGGAAATTACTTGCATCCACTATCCAAGGCTTTCAAAGGGCAAGTCATCTACACTAAAGGATCTTTTAGGCAGATGGTGGAATGGAACATTAAGGAGAGAAAGTGGAAGAAGGAAAGACAACCAATTTTCTATCTATAGATCAGGTCAGAGGTCATTTAACTCCAGACCTGCTTGGACATACTCAAAGGCATATCTCAAAAAGGGACGAAGGGGCAGCTTATAGATCAGACCAGAGGTCATTTAACTCTAGGTCTGCTTTACCAACTCCAAGGGAAAAAACAGAGATAGATTTGACAAAGAAACATCCAAGCAGCAAACCCCTAAGTTCATACATCAGCCAGCAGGTAATAACATCCATTGCGCTGGTTAAACCAAATGAATTTACTCTTAGATAACACATAAAGTAGAAAAAATTAAAGGTAGGGAGAGCAGGAAACATAGGGCACCTAGCAAAGGTGAATCCTATGCTATACTTCTGTTGCCTACCAGAAGAACATGAAACAGCATGAAAAATGTAATTAACAGAGTGAGGAAAACATCACCAATAGCAATAGACCAGGATCCTGTGAAATGTGCTTTGATTAATCGATGCAAAACCAGTCATGTATAATAAGCTCAATGGATAATACAGTCCAGAATTCTCCTCCCAGCCTATTACATACAACTACTCTGCTACTCCCTCCCAAGACTGTTCTAACAGCGAGAATGAATCCCTCTAACAGCAACAGCCGAACAACTTAACAACAACCTTTTACAATACGTTCTTTAGGATTCTTATAGGAGAAGAGAAAAATAGAAGTAGGTGAACAATTAAATGATTCTCATTAATACAGAATGGTGGAGGAAGCCGAGCCCATTCTGCTTAATGGTTATATGCAGCGCTGTGTGTATTCTATAGATCGGTTTGGAGATCTCTGTCGGGTCGGATTTGACCTCAGATATTTATTTGGAGTCCTTTCGACGTCTGGAGCTCTATGCTGCCATTCTGGAATAGATGAACTGGATGAAAGTCTGCAAGGCCGCTCCATACCTCATACCTGCCGAATGATTGTCTTAAATGAGCTTTAGTCAGTGTAATTAATCGTTTCAGGGCTCGAGGAGGCATGGAGATTTCTTGTAGGAAGGTGAACGCCTAGAGAAGAGTACTCTACTGATATTAAACACGGGTAGGCTTTTGACGGCGTGCTTAAATCTTCAAACTGTGCCTCGATTCTTTGACCACGGGATCATAATTGTTAATCTTCAATTAACCGGCCTGAATCCCTTCAAAAACCATCTCTGCTGCTTCATTGGTGGTTGTAATGGCCTCTCTGTGCTACCTGCTCAATAAAATAAACATGTCGTGAACCGGGGCAGTGGTAGTGGGGAAATGCATAGGGGCTCGGAGGGACGGTGGCGAGACAGTGAAAACAGCAGAAATAATGGAGAATCGCGGGAGGAAAAGGCTATTAGTGTAAAACCCAAAGGTTAACGCTCAGGGGGAAATACACAGGATATGACTAGAAAAACAATGGAGAGGAGCTGTGGATGTGGGACCCGGGGGTCTGATCGCAAAATCGCAAATGGAGAAAGTGCGACGGCGGAAATCAGCACCAAACAGAAAACTGCGCTTTGCGCTCTGCGACGGAGCGGAAATGCGATGGGGAAAATGTGATGGGTGGAAAGACTGTATGGTGGGCCCAAGCTAGATCGCAAAATCGCAAATAGAGAAAGTGTGATAGGAGAAAATGCGACCGGCGGAAAGTGCAATGAGGAAAATGCGATGGGCGAAAAGTGCGATCGGGGGAATATGCGACGGAGAAATATGCGATCGGGCGGGGTTGCGATGGGTGGAAAAATGCGATGGCGTGGATAGACGATCGCATCGCAAATATTTGCGATGGATCTAACGAGCATAACACACGAAAATGCGATCTACGATGGATGCGATATGCGATGCGCGCCTAAGGCTTTAAGCACTTGGTCATGGGTAAGGGTTACGTGGGGAAGTGGTTTAAAAGGGCTGGCGGGAAAAGGGCTAAGCCCTGTTATAAAGTTAGAAAGTGGGTTTGGGCCCATTTCAACGGATTTAAAGGCAAGAAGGGGTACGATAGAGGAATAAAGGGGAATGATAGCCAACAAAGGGTAAGGGAAGAAATTAAAGGGAATTCGAAAAGGTAAGAAGGGAAATAGAAGGGGGAACAAGTAGAAGCTAAGTGGGGGTTGAAATAAGAGGGAAAAGGGGGCCTTTGGGCATTTCTTCACAAACAGAGAGGCTTTATAATAGGAATCAGCAGAGGGAAATTTATCAAAAGATATAAGACACATGGAGGCTTCAAGGAGACTGTGTTTTCAGAGGAAATGCATTCCTTGAAGGCTCAAAAACAATTTAGCCCCCGTTTGCTTGCCAAAAAATTTATAGGGGGGGCTAACAGTGGCTCCACATGGGGATGGCTTCTTCTTGAAGGAGTCAAGAATTTAGAAAATGATCTCTTGGTGTAGGCCAGGTGCCTGCTGCTTGAACCATCCATTTCTTTCTTTGATCAGCTGCCACAAGCTATGAAGACAACATATCAGCAGTAAAATTCTCCCAAACAACTACCTACCCACACTATAGTCCTAACATTTTTATTTTGGGTGCATTTGGGCTTGCAGACCCTTTACATCATTTTATTTTTATAAACAGAAAATAAACCTATTCTAAGTCTACCCTTATTACTCCATGAGACCAGATTAGGCTATTGGCCTCATAAGCTTCTCTACCTACACTACTACCTGCTAGGATTAGACTGTCTAGCAGGTTTCTTCTCTACATTCTAAAACAGAAAACAACTAACTACATGCTCATAGGCTGAGCTTTATTGAGATTTTCCTACCTACCCTACTCTAACTGGGAATCTCTGATGTTCTAGGTGATACAATAATGCCAATGCAGCCAGTCAAGCAGTAACAAAAAAGGATATGAGCACTGGCTACCTGTCAGAGATAACCACAGGGTGCTCTGCCTATGGTCCTTCAAAATTGTGGTCACCATCAGTAGTGACCATTCTTGATGAATCTGGCCCTGGCTGACGATTATCGCTGGAGTATTTGAGCAAGTCAGGGCCTCCATGTATTATACCACAGGATCGATGAACGCATGATGTACACATTCTTCTTTTAAACCTTCCATGGCTGGTAGGCCGTCTACGTCCTGGGCAGTTTCGATTATTTCATCTTCCACTACATCTTCAAAGGGGCTCTGGGGAATCGGATCGTCTTCTTCTTCTACTTCGAAAAGCAGCGGAATCTCTTCTCTTTTAGGGGGCGGGAGACTTTCCAAAAAGGTTCTCGGGTCTCTGAACTCGTATGATATCTCTTGTGAGTTCAAAAGTTCAATCTCAGCTTCATACCTTTCAACCACCAGCTCCAAGAATATTTTCCTGAGCACAGGTCTGTATTCTGAGCTGCGGAGAACAGCCCCTGGAAGGTCCTCTACCCTCAATTCTGTCAAGTCACTAGAAATTGTATCACGACACACTGCCATGAAATCTAGAAACATTTCTGCAAACCGTTCAAGGTCTTCCATTAGTGAAGTGACTTGGTCTTTGGCATGGATGATGTTGTACTGCGACATGGTCTCCCAATGGAGTCTCGTGAAACCAAGATAATCAGTGGCCTGTTGATCACCTGTGGAGTCTTTTTATCATTCAGGAATTGTGGAGTTGCCAGGTGGATGATTTACAACTTACTGTCCACCACAGTGGTTTACCAAATCAAGGCTGACTGGTCTCTTTCCCTAGTGGAGTCGCCATTATGTTGGGGTTCCCATGTTTTGGCAGATTTGGCAATACCAAAAGATGAGACAACATCAAACCACTTTGGGGCCCTAGGATCTAGCCCTCCTGGACCCGGAGAGGGATCTCTCCAAATAGAGCAAGAATGATATATCCTTTAAAGCTCAAATTGAGATATTAGGCTAGGTATGAAGCACAAATGGGGGGTTTAAATGATTTGGTTGGTTGGTTGCTGGGTTGGTCAGGAGATCATAGACTGAGAAAGTAATGGGAGAAAGGAAACAAAATAGCAAGAGGCTTCAGCAAAGAGGATAGGCCAAGACAGTGCCATCCATTGGGCTATGGAGTCATGAAAGGAAATTACTTGCATCCACTAGCCAAGGCTTTCAAAGGGAAATTCATCTACACTAAAGGATCTTTTAGGCAGATGGTGGAATGGAACATTAAGGAGAGAAAGTGGAAGAAGGAAATACAACCAATTTTCTGTCTATAGATCAGGTCAGAGGTCATTTAACTCCAAACCTGCTTGGACATACTCAAAGGCATCTTTCAAAAAGGGACGAAGGGGCAGCTTATAGATCAGACCAGAGGTCATTTAACTCCAGGTCTGCTTTACCAACTCCAAGGGAAAAAACAGAGATAAATTTGACAAAGAAACATCCAAGCAGCAAACCCCTAAGTTCATACATCAGCCAGCAGGCAATAACATCCACTGCGCTGGTTAAACCACATGAATTTACTCTTAGATAACACATAAAGTAGAAAACATTAAAGGTAGGGAGAGCAGGAAACATAGGGCACCTAGCAAAGGTGAATCCTATGCTATACTTTTGTTGCCTACCAGAAGAACATGAAACAACATGAAAAATGTAATTAACAGAGTGAGGAAAACATCATCAATAGCAATAGACCAGGATCCTGTGAAATGTGCTTTGATTAATCGATGCACAACCAATCATGTACAATAAGCTCAATGGCTAATACAGTCCAGACTTCTCCTCCCAACCTGTTACATATAACTACTCTGCTACTCCCTCCCAAGACTGTTCTAACAGCCAAAATGAATCCCTCTAACAGCAACAACCGAACAACTTAACAACAACCTTTTACAATACGTTCTTTAGGATTCTTATAGGAGAAGAGAAAAATAGAAGTAGGTGAACAATTAAATGAGTCTCATTAATACAGAGTGGTGGAGGCAGCCGAGCCCATTCTGCTTAATGGCTATATGCAGCGCTGTGTGTATTCTGTAGATCGATTCAGAGATCTCTGTCGGGTCGGATTTGACCTCAGATATTTATTTGGAGTCTTTTCGGCATTTGGAGCTCTGTGCTGCCATTCTGGAATAGATGAACTGGATGAAAGTCTGCAAGGCTGCTCCATACCTCATACCTGCCGCCTGACTGTCTTAAATGAGCTTTAGTTAGTGTAATTAATCGTTTCAGGGCTCGAGGAGGCATGGAGATTTCTTGTAGGAAGGTGAACGCCTAGAGAAGAGTACTCTACTGATATTAAACACGGGTAGGCTTTTGACGGTGTGCTTAAATCTTCAAACTATGCCTCGATTCTTTGACCACGGGATCATAATTGTTAATCTTCAATTAACCGGCCTGAATCCCTTCAAAAACCATCTCTGCTGCTTCGCTGGCGGCTGTAATGGCCTCTCTGTGCTACTTGCTCAATAAAATAAACCTCTCGTGAACCGGGGCAGTGGTAGTGGGGAATGCATAGGGGCCCGGAGGGACGGTGACGAGACAGTGAAAACAGTAGAAATAATGGAGAATGGCGGAGGAAAAGGCTATTAGTGTAAAACCCAAAGGTTAACTCTCGGGGGGAAATACACAGGATATGACTGGAAAAACAATGGAGAGGAGTCGTGGATGTGGGACCCGAGGCTCTGATCGCAAAATCGCAAATGGAGAAAGTGCGACGGCGGAAATCAGCACCAAACAGAAAACTGCGCTTTGAACTCTGCGACGGAGCGGAAATGCGATGGGGAAAATGTGATGGGTGGAAAGACTGTATGGTGGGCCCAAGCTGGATTGCAAAATTGCAAATAGAGAAAGTGCGATGGGATAAAATGCAACCGGCGGAAAGTGCAATGAGGAAAATGCGATGGGCGGAAAGTGCGGTCGGGGGAATATGCGACGGAGAAATATGCGATCGGGCGGGGTTGTGATGGGTGGAAAAATGCGATGGCGCGGACAAACGATTGCATCGCAAATATTTGCGACGCGATCAGATTGCATCGCAAATATTTGCGATGGATCTAACGAGCATAACACACGAAAATGCGATCTGCGATGGATGCGATATGTGATGTGCGCCTAAGGCTTTAAGCGCTTGGTCATGGGTAAGGGTTACGTGGGGAAGTGGTTTAAAAGGGCTGGCGGGAAAAGGGCTAAGCCCTGTTATAAAGTTAGAAAGTGGGTTTGGGCCCATTTCAACGGATTTAAAGGCAGGAAAGGGTACGATAGAGGAATAAAGGGGAATGATGGCCAACAAAGGGTAAGGGAAGAAATTAAAGGGAATTCGAAAAGGTAAGAAGGGAAATAGAAGGGGAAACAAGTAGAAGCTAAGTGGGGGTTGAAATAAGAGGGAAAAGGGGGCCTTTGGGCATTTCTTCACAAACAGAGAGGTTTTATAATAGGAATCAGCAGAGGGGAATTTATCAAAGGATAAAAGACACATGGAGGCTTCAAGGAGACTGTGTTTTCAGAGGAAATGCATTCCTTGAAGGCTCAAAAACAATTTAGCCCCCGTTTTCTTGCCAAAAAATTTATAGGGGGGGCTAACACTTCCATGATGTGGTCGATGCCCATAAGGTATAAGAGATGGTTTGGAAAAATAATTATTTACAGTTATTATTATACACTATATATTATTATAAAATTTGTATACAAAATTTATTCATAAATTAAAAGCATTATTTAGTTCACCAGGATAGGCGTTATTGTTCATTGTTTCAGAGAGCTACATTTAAAACTAGATGTTTTCTTTTGGATGTTTTTGGAAATTATCATTTTGTATAATAGATGTAAATTATAATCAAGCCATGAGAATGGAATATTTATGGAATCTTCTTGTTTGATGAGTAATAATGTCCCAAATTTCATTTATTGAGCCTTGTAATTTTGAGAACCCTAGAGGATTTAGGAAACACCCCCTTACCCTTCCAATAATAAAATAAAAAACTCATTAACCTATATTCAACCTTTTGGTCACAACTTCTACTATAACCAATTCCAATTCCAATTCCAATGGTTGTTAGATTTTGGAGTGCACACTTAGAAATGAAAAATTGATAATGGAGAGAGTATGAAACTTTATTTTTTAATTATGTTGTAGCAATGATGTAAAATCTTTCATGTACATCATTTCATTTATAGTACCCTTCAGAAGGGATGGTGGTTAAACCAAAAAAAAATTGATTACATGTTAAACAATAAACATTGAAAGTGTCACATGATGTCAATGCTAAAAATAAAGTCATACAATAACTAACACATTGTCATAAAAAATATAAAATTCAAATGCATTATTCGAAGATACAAGGATGATGGCAGGCTGCAACATACAGGATTGTTGTTTGTTGACATTCGATTGAAGAATATGTTGAACATTGATGTGAAACAAAGGAATGGATCATTCACTGCAAAAATGGATCTTTGGCAGACTAAATCCTCGGCACTGGCAGGGAAAAATATCAGTGTTGAGCTGCCATTATGATTGTTGCCTTGGTAGTGGAAAATTTCAATGCAACAAACTCCGGCTCCCTTACCATTAACCTTCTTTAATGTTGCAACAACCTAGACTCTGAAAACAACCTAGACTCTAGTTAATGCTACAAGTTGTAACAACCTAGAATTAGGTTAATTCTGCAAGTTGCAACAACCTAGACTCAGGTCAATGTTGCAACAACTTGGCATACCCTAGGCCTAGAGTTTAGAGTCTATAAGTGTAACATGGCACTTCAAACTTGAGTTAAATAGAACAAGGAAACTTGAAATGCACAGTGCAGTTTGGACTCCACAGTCTACAAGTTGTAACCAGGACTAGGAAAATTGGTAATAGGTTATAGATAAAGCCAAATTTTTGAGAAATGCTCGGTGGACTGACAACCCTTCCTAGAACATTTTATAATATTATTCATTTTTTTTAAAAACATGTGAGAGTTCTTTAGGAAGAAAGTCCAACTTTACCCAAGTCTTACTCATACTCTTTTTTTATGGTAAGTTCAATTTCAAGTTGGTCATCATCAATTGCATTAACTGAAATCATGTTGGAAATTGGATCACATCAATGATCAATGTTTTGAACAGTTTTGGTGTGATGTTAAATATACTGTCCACATCCAACAAAAACACCAGTAACATAGATTTGATCAAGCCTCTCAGTGCATATGGCTCATTCACCTTTTTCCCTCAATGAAAATTCTTCCAACAACTAGAAGGACACACGCATGAAATGACATTGTAGGGTAAAGGAAATCCAGTGCGTGGTGGATTTACTTCTGGCCAAAACACAAGCATATTGCAAACAACAACAATTCAATGCAAAAAAATTTAATGCATGTTATATCAATGCTTAACTTGACTTCCAAATTAATGTTCCACATTTGAATGGACTTCCCAAATATTACATTATCTTTATATAATGGTTCATGCATCTCCAGTAAAAACTAAAATCTAGATGCCAAAGGTGTTTGTGAGATGTTACTTATGAATGCATAGATAATATTGGTGTACTTCATATATTCCCACTACAATACTTAATGTTGAATCTAACTCTCTAATGGTCCATGAACTGAGTTTTAACTCGTTGAGGTACTGTGTTAGGAGCTTACAAATCCCTCACCTTTTCGAGCTTTTAAGTTATAATTAAAACTAATTAACTATATACCCTCCAACTAAAATAAGTCAGGTGGGTGCTATGGAGTGTGTAGGTACGAGCAACAAATATCTCCCTGCAGGGAGATCGATGGTGCAAACACATTCATCACACTTACATGTGCTATGCCTTTAACCCATTGTCGGATCCCCGATGAGTTTAAACCCCAATCAACTTGTCGTGGTTATCAGTTCAATGCTTGATCCCTTGGTTAAGCCTCATCATCACCCCTAAACTAGCATGAGGTTTATATGTAGGCTTTCCGCCCAACAGATCTCAACCATTGGCATCAGATCAATCGAACAGTCACTAAATCATATCACACTAAAACCTGCACGACAATTACACCCTCCCTTCCGACCCGATGTCATCCTAGCCATTGATATTTCATAGATCTATGACGGTCGCACTAAAACCTGTACATGATATAACCATGTGCCTGCGTGGGATGAATGGGTCCCCCTCTCCTCGGTTGCTGAGTTTTTTAATGGCCAATTAAAACCTATTTGTAAAATTTAATTATCCTCGTAATCACCAATTTAGCCTTAATGCCGCCAACCCTTCTCCATTCCCTCATTCAACCCTTATTTCTGCATGTCCTCAGGGGAAGTGCATCTATAGCTGGGAGCAAGCACGGAGTAGGTCTCATGTTGAAGGACTCGCCTCCTTCATTTGGTAAATCATCTTATTTCTCCTTCTTATCGGTTCGGTAATTTAATCACATGAAGATATAATGTCTGAGTATTTGGGCAAAGAAGCTCTGGTTGACGAGATGGTTGAGGTTCAAGACACGAAAGTGTGTCTCACAGACACCCTTACCCTCAAGAGGAATCTTACCCTCTCTATTGTTGTGTTCGAAAATGACATGTGTTTATTGAACTCTGGGATTTTGCATGCAACTTTCCTTCAGGTCCACTTTGGCCCTACCTCAATTCTATTATTGGCCGAGAAGTATGAGCTTGAACATACATGCAATAATACATTACGTGTCTTTCTCCGATCTCTACGATGAAAGGGAAACCAAAATCAAAGCTAGACAACCCAAGAAGATTTTTGCATCCCCTCACAAATGGCCTTGAGCCCTGGGTTGGCTGAAACTAGAGGTCCCGAACAATACATAATTGGAGTATGGGTTAGGGCCTTTTAATATCTAGATGACTTCCCTATCAAATTATTAACTTTGCTTTCTAAAGACCTAGTAGGCCTGAAAATCGAGGCATGGTAACCTTTCAATCTAACTTCTAAATGTGAATGGTTGAAATCCTTGCGCTAGCACAAATTTATTGAGACCCCCCCTCCTATAATGCATAATCCACCAACTCCTCCTCCTTCATGTGGGTATGATAGTAAGAAACCAACATCTCATCTGAAATAAAACATATTTGATTAGTAGTTGTGTGTCTTCAAGGGGTTTATCACGACGACAATCTATGTATTTAAAACATATACATCATGTGAATAAAAATCTCATGGTTATCAATATTTAATCTTATTTTGAATTTTGGAAAGGATATCGGGGCCCAACATTATCGAGATCCCATTCACTCTTCATCAAAATTATGCCTTGCTCTAGTCATAAACTCCACATCCCTTTCATCGCCTGCAATTTTCCATGGGCGTATAGGGTTTCTCCATAATTGTTGAATTCCTCTCCCATAGTAGAAATGTTGTGATGTCCTCTTTAACATTTAAACAATAAAAAAAATTATAACTATAACTATAATTAATAATTAAACCAATCTAGATCCATCTTAACTTTGGATTTACCAAGCATGAAGACGGATCAATCAAATATTTCTTAAATGCAAACATGAAAAAATAAAAAATTTGAGAAAACAAATAGATTACAAATTCAGCTTTTTTTTTTTTAAATATTAAAACATTTATAACCTTGGATAACTTTAAAAAAATTAAAATATATATTATATTTAATAATATTATTTTTTCGCATTATAATAAAAGTTTTGAGCCTTTAATTTACACGAAGTGATATGACTATAAATAGAATTTTCAAAATAAGAATCTATTACCTTATTAATGTATATTTTTAAAGAAAATCATTTTTCTTATTGTAAATTCATTGATTTTATGATTTAAAAATGTAGTATAAGAATAACATCACTTCAATTCCACTTTCTTGTTTATAGATTTCAAGAATGATTTTAATGTATTGAAATATTATTTTTTAAAGAAGATCATGACTTTATGATTTAAAAATGTAGAATAAGAATAACATCCTTTCAATTCCACTTTCTTGTTTATAAATACAATGAATACAGAGTAGTAAGATTAAAAAAAATATATCTCCTACAAATTTAAGTACTCTTAAAATATTATTTCGAATAACATTCTTTTTCACATTATAATAAAAATCTTAAAATATTTTAGAATATTATTTCGAATAACATTATTTTTCACATTATAATAAAATTCTTAAAAGTTTTTTCACATTATATTCGAATCATATTTTCATTTAAAATTTCATTTTCTCACGATATGGCCAAAGAGGATTGGCACGAATTTCATTTTCCCAAAGGTATGACCAAAGAAAATTAACAGGGTATGGAGAAAGGAGATTGGCTGGCCAACCAGGTGAATAATCCGCTAACGTTCAATTAACAGAAAAATAGAGTTCCTACTTAGTAAAAATAGAATTATTGTGAATCCACCTTAGGATTTTCTCCCAAAATAGTGATGAAAAGATGAGTATATCTAGCCAGTGGGTAGCCAGGTTGTAGGAAATACACAGAACGAATGAAATGATGTTTCTTCTCGCTTGCTCTCTTGAGTCAATAGCAGCAATTGATGTTGGTGTGGAAGAAGAAACGACTACTACTGGAACAGAATCTAAATCACATTCTAAATCACACTCTTCCCACAGGTATGTTAGGTATGCTCGCAATACCAAAAGTAATATGTGACCATATAGTGATGCACCTACCTAAGTTTTTTGGGAAATGCGTTGAAAGGCATCAGTGATGAAAAATAACAAATCAGGATTGGCAGGGTATGGCCAAGGAGGATTGGTTGGCAAACCAATTTTACAGAACACTTCAAATTTTACAGACCAAAGGGTTTGCTCTAGCATTCCTCGGCCAACTAGAGGCAATGTGGTTGTGTAGGTTTTGGTACAAGACAGTGTGACCATAGATTGAGTCCCAAAGGTATAAAATGTGAAATCAACCCATTGTTTAAACCTTGCAGAGGATGGAGTCTTGACAACGCAGGATAGTCTTCTAAATGATAAATATTATACTCACAGATAATAAAGGCAAGGATTCGGAAATACCTAGGTATCTTGTTTATTTAGTCGTCGAATGGATTCCAATTCGAAGAAGGGAATCCCTCACATAAACTAACTTACTAAGACAGAGAAAGAGGGCATTTGGATGGATCAACAGCAACTACTGAGACAGAGAATTTATCAAAGAAAAGATGAATGTAAAGATGAGCAGAGTGTGTGCTGTTGTGAATTTTTTAACCAGTTGTAAAGGCCAGAAGGAGCAACTGATAAGTGAAGGAGCATTGAATACAATGTAACATGTGCAACAAACCAATTTTTCTCCATAATTGTCAATATAGTCATGGCGACTACTCCACAGCAACCAAGATGACCATTTAATGGAAATAAGGTATGACAAAAAAAAGAGAAATGGATAAGAATGAAATTATTACAATTATTTTGTCGATAATATTGATATTCAATGCCGATCATTTTTTACACCTCATGCTTAAAAAATAATAAGAAATATAGGGATGACACTCAAAAGTACTATCAGAATCACTAGCACAACTCAATCTCACACTTTAAAGAATTAAAGAATAACACATATCCTGCAGAAACCCTGAAGAATCTGACAAGTACTTCCCAGTGGTTTCTTGGATTAGCAGAGTGAAGACACAAAGCAGGGGGGACAAGGTGGAGCTTCTACTAGGAGTGTGAGTAGTGAAATCTGTTAGGATGTGAAGCACCTCTAGGTCATAGCTTAGACAACTATCCATTGTGGTTCATTATATTTTTTTCCCTTCTGTACAACAATTTGTGAAGCCCTCTTTGTAAAAATATTTTGTAGAAGGATGGGAAAAATTATGGTTTGTGCTTGTATGTTGAATTTAGATTTATTTTTATCACTGTCATGGTTTTGCTTGACAATGGCAGTGTGACTTTTCTGGCATTCACTGCTTTTAATGGCTACATTTTTTCATATTGGATAAGGGTTTTTGGCATCAAATTTCCAGAACATCTAGTTTCAAAGTGTTGAGGAATGGTTGTGCTCTTTTGTAGCACACCTTACATGATTTTGGGTGTGGGAATAGCCTTTACAACACCATCAAATATGTAGAAATTATATGCACTAAGCATGCATATGTCCTAGATTCACCTGATCTCACAATATTTAACTTCTTGCAAGATACTGAATCATTCCACTGTTAATATTTTGCGGAAAATTAATTGCACACACATGTAAAGCATAAATAAAAATAATCGCACATAACATAGTTGTTTTTAACTGGGAAAGCCTGAAGATGAAAACCCCAACTATATGTTATGTATCATGGAATCATATGATAATACTCATACAAAGCTTATCAAGCTCTCAGTACAGTACAATCATCATACACTAATCAGGAACAATCTTGCAAATCCATGCACCAATCTCTACCCCCTGCTAGCCTGCCTTCACTGCACAATCCCTGCTAAAAAATAGCTCTGAATGAATTCGAAATACTCTTTCCTTGACTGTGCAATCCTCATTGGCAACTCCAATTTGTGTGTGATGCAATCAATGCATCACTATAGTCACAACAGGTAGTCCATCTTGCCCTTTCACCTATTTCTCCACTAGGTCTCCACTGAAACTGCCATGCACTGTAGTTAATTGTTGTATTGTTCATTTGATAAATGAGTTATTATTTGTGAATTAATTAACTAATTAATTCACTCCACTCTCACTAGTGTATCATTTAGTTAGACTAGATAAAACTAGCTCAAATGAGTCTAACTGAGTTAAACTGAATACAACTCCATAACTACTCTTCCAACTGTGTCATAACTCTGCCACTTGAGTTATAATAGAGTCCTCCATGCATTAGCTCCAGTAAATCCTTGGGAATTGTGTAATTCCATTAGTCCACTGATATGCCACATCTGTGAACTGAAACAAAGTGCTCCAAGAGAATAAGTTGTTGTTTAGTGTTTGATTATTATTAAGAGCTAATAATAATCGACATGCATCTATTTTTAGATCAGAAATCTATAAATAGACTTCACCCAATATTCTAAAAATAGAATTTCATCTATTTTTCCAACTTGATCAACCATCCACAAATAGCATCCTACAACTTCTGAAATATGATCATCATGTCTAAAAATAGACTTGCGCCAAAGATAGCCTGTGGGCCCACTTAGTGAAGGCAACTCTTTTCACTAAGCTCATCATATTGTTGAATCTCAACACTCCCTCTCAACAAGATAGGGATTATCTTTCACCCCGATCCTGCCTCTATGGTATTCGAATTTTCTCCTGGTGAGCGCCTTCGTCAGAATATCTGCATCCTTATCTTCCGTAGGAATGTACTGAAGCAACAAGATATTCTGCTACACACAATCTCATATATGATGATACCGAATATCAATATTTTTAGATCTATCATGAAACACAGGATTAACTGAGAGTTTAGTGCAACTCTGATTATCATAATGTATCACTGTGGGATCTAAATTTGAACCGAACAAACCAACCAGGATCTTCCTCATCCAGTTAGCCTCACATGCAACTTGACTTGCTGTTGTTTCGGGGAAAATCACCCTAGAGGTTTGTTGGGTTTAAACCTCCACAGAGCAGGGGCATGCTACTTAAGAAGGACTCACACAACCATACATGTTCATGAAAAACTAAATAGAGTAGATCGAGGAAGTTACCCGTAGGTCCTACGGTTGAAGCAGATCCCGCGGGGTCCAAACCCCCAGCAACTTTCCTTCCTTCTTAACCTGAAAGACAAGAAGAAACAAGCACGAAGAACTGGTTTTACAGCATATATCTACTCTAAATGTTAGTGAAATCCATATAAAACATCAGATAAACCATAATGAATGCTTAAATAACAATATTCTCATATATGTAAGCAGACACTAACACGTATATTTCGGGAACAAGATGGTACTTCTGTATTATAATTAGCATGTACAGAAATAACGAGTGGAGAGATCACCTAAATCCTTCCACGATCTTCGAGCAGAGCGTCGTCTGGATCAGTCCCACCCTTGCCTCGCTAAGATTCCTTCCAAACTGGTGCATACGAGATGACATATAAAGAGATGAGCATCTCCAAGAAACAAAGGTTTATTGTAATGAACTGGGAAGTGCAGGAGGCACGGGAATCCAGACTTGGATAGGGAATACCAACAGAGTATAATATCAATAATTCTCTCTCTCCCTTAGGCCATACACATGAGGTGCTTTTATACTCCCTCAAAGTAGTTTCAACAGTTGGAAACAGTTGGCCACGTGCTGGGGTGGTTGAACTACCTGAGTAACCATCAACCCAGCCCAAAAATAGGGAATTTTTATATATTTTTTAATCATTTTAATGGCATACGCGGAAAAGTCTAGCTGGACTCGCGTATACATGCGGAAAAGTACGGGCATAGTCGCGTATGGGGATTTTTACACTGTTTTTAAGTGAATTTGTCCAAGTCTGTAGGAATGGGTGCCCAAAACCATCAAAGCAATCATGAATCATATGAAGGTGATAAATGATGCTATAACAGATGCCCCCTAATATATGAGGTCAGAAGGGGTACATGATGGCCGAAATGTATTATGCACATAGAAAGAACTTCGCAAGGACAAGAGAGGACTTCACCAGATTTCAGCCTGCCAAAAACTAATGAAAGAAAACAGAGAGTCAACTCATGCTGAGGCGGGCATACCCATGCTCAGTCAAAAATACATCATATAGAAAGTAGTGAATAGATCCAACATGTATACAAGTATAGCTGAACTGAAAGTACACAATGAATCATTTGAGCATGGCCCGGAAATACAAGTCTGAATCAATGTCCAAGTATCACATATAGAAAGCTGATCAAAGATGGTGCAACTGGATGTCTGATCAAATAAGTAACTGAATCTCCAAGTACCGGATCATAAGAGGTGGATCAAACGGTACAATCACGCAACTCGGGAGCCAACATATAAGATGTTGTTGTGCTGAACTGCAACATATAAGGGTGGACGGCATCACTGGCAGATACTGAAAGGACTGTCAAAAGTGAACCGAAAAAATGCTGATGCAACCCGAGGTCTTCACCGATCACTATGGCACAATTCTACACAATGGGAATAAATGAGCTGAAGTCGACCATGTGAGAAATCGTTGGATTACCGGTCAATGATGTATACCATTAACCAATGCGAGACAACCCACCAATAATGAAAATGAGTGTCAAGGTGCCCCAGTACAATCTGACAAGTGCGAATGAATGAGTTGAAGTCGAACACTTGAAAGAATCTACCAATCAGGAGGCAATGATGAATCCCCACTGCCGATAGCGAAGAGTCTGCCACTGATGACTGCAAACCCTAAGGTACTGACAAAAAGACTCTAGACCTTATTCCCAGAGCAATGAGTCAGAGTCGATGGGAAAAGATCTGCTGGAAGGAAGGCATTATGAACTTGTTATCGGCCCAATGCGAGTGGAACTCGTTAAGTAGTGCTTGGCTTGGTCAAGAAGCGGATTGCTAGAGTGATGGAACTAAAAACCGTTACGTTTCCGACATGCACAAGATGAAGCTAGTACCCATGAAACCTCTAAACCAACCAATAATGAAAGTCGACACAGAGAAGCAGAAATCCACCGATAGGGTCAAATGGAAATCAAGGTACTGCACTAATCCCAAGTGTGATAATGTGTGCTGACGTCGAACACAGGGGAAACCACTCAGTCAAAGACCCATAATGATGATCAAATGCTGAGCACAAGGTCACCTATCAATGATGGAAATAGGGCCAGGGTGCGGCTCTAGGTTTGCTCTCAGAGCAATGTGTTGTAGTTGATAAGAGACAAACCCGCCAGCAAGAAGTCAATGGGGACCTTCTCAAACCAGCACGAGCAGAAGACCAAAACATCTGATGTGATAGAACAAGATACTAACAAGACCGGGAAGGCCGACTGAATAATGAGTCAAGAGACACCGCAGAATGGCCGACTCTGGTTAGACTTCCCTTGAACAAAAGCACGACTCATGATGACCATGGTAGTAAAAGTGACATTGTATAAGTCTGTTATGCAGGAGGTAGAACAAACTCTCCATATGATTGGAAGAGATAACCAACCGAGAGAGAACTGACAAGTGAAACAAGGTAAAGGCTGAACCTAGGTCAAAACTAAAACCATCCCAAATGTAGGAAATATATATAAGTAAATGTGCTTTGTTCAAGGGTGACAAAATGACTCTGTAATGCCATCAAAAATAACGAAGATATATCCCGTTCCATCTCTTTTTGTTATATTTGATTTTTTTTGTCTTTTTCATATAATAAGCCTGAAAAAGAATAAAAGAATGCTATGGTACAATGGATAGAACGAGTATCAAAAATCAGATGCATAATTTCCTGGGATTGGAACAATCCTATGATCAATGCAAGGTGGCGGAAACTGGTAAGCGATACTCAAAGGAACATTCCATCCATGGGTAAAAGGGCGTCAAGTCGTGATAGCTAAGTGCATGCAATGGTTAACTTGTACAAATAGTCAAGGTCAAAAGTTGGCTTAAACACTGAGTCCAAATGAAGCCGGCTAAAGGCCAGGATAAACAAGAAGCCAATATGCAATGCAGTAATACAACTTAACGACACCAGGGAGCCTCTAGGGTAAAAGCCAGAAAAAATGATAGTGAGGAAGAAGAAGAATGAAGCTTCAACACATATGTCATGGCGGGACTAAAGAGGACTCCTGAGCCTACATAAAATGCAGCATGGGCAACAAGTGATAGCGAGGAACTAACTAGGAAGCCCATGTAAAGGAAGGCTCTACCACCAAGTCATGATTAAATAATCGGCGAGTGAAATGGGTGTAATACTCATGACCTGATGGGATCGACACTATGGCAAGTGATCAGTATGGAGGCTAGTATGCAAGATGCAGCGGAAAGTGATTTCCCTAACCTATATACCAGTGAAGATCATATACCTGCTGTGAGGAGTCGGTAATCATGGATCAAAAACCGGGAAAAAAATCTCAAATTCGTCAAAATGTACCTGAAAACATACCAAACTGGGCACTTCCAAGCATCCGGGTTATGCAACTTAAGATAGATCGAAAAAATGAGCGTAACAAATTTTTGCGAAAATTTTCAACTTTTAGGCATAAATAGACAAATTACCTCATATTTGGTTCATTATTGCATTGCTGATTTGGAAAAAAGTGCTCTGGAGCAAAAAACTTCTTTCGTCAATTCAGGAACAACCGACCGTCGAATCGCACCGAATTTGTCAGGTAGGCTCCTCAATCATCTTTGCAAATCATTTTGTCCGTTTGGAAATTAAAATTTAGTGATTTTCACCATTAAAAACCTTGCTAAAAAACTCGGACTTGTGCATACGCGGGTTGGTAATAGTAAAGTCGCGTATACACGCAACTGTGCAAAGAAAAAGTCGCGTATGCGGAGGTCCGAATCAAAAAATGCGTGGCTAATGGATGATTTGTTGAAATTTGACAGGATGAATATCTCATGGAGGGAGCGTGAACACAGCACAATTTATCAAGAGGTCATGCAAGATCGAGCAGCGCAAAATATTCTTCGAAATTGCGAATTGTTCAAATTTTTCAAAATGCCAAATATGAAAAGCAATGCTCGGTTGCTAGAAATGCTCGTCAATTATTGGGAACCAGACCAAGATTGCTTCGTTATAGATCAGATGCTAGTACGCATTGAAGTGGAAGACATATATTTTATCACTGGTCTCTCCCGGAGGGGAGAACTAGTAGACTTGCACGGGAAGCCCCTGGGAGGGCTAACCGTGGAAGATTATGTCCACGTGTATTGCGTAGAGGGTTCCAAGAAAGTTGGAACTCAGATTGCTATTAAAGATTTACGGGATTTGCACATGAAAATCCTCCTTTTCACCATTGGCAGAGTGGCAGGATCTGCCTCCCTACATCAGGCGTCCAGGACGCAAATGAGCATAGCAGTAGAATGCTTGACTCATGTGTATGATTGGTGCATAGACCTATTACTAAACATGAAGCGACAGTTGACCTCAATCCGCCAAGCAAAGACCAAACACTTTAGATACAGTACTATTTTGATGGCATTCTTCTTTGAGAAGATACCAGCATTGAGACCCAGAGTTATCTCTACCATTAGTAGCCTGCGGGACCCAAGAATTGCCCGTTGGGCGGACATGATGAAGAGATTAGGGGGAAGTGAAGTTCCCCGGACCACTTGGGATGATGAGTTCTTCCTTTGGTGGGGAGAACAAATCATCGCAGTGGACGACTATCCTTATGCTGGGATGGACTTCTGTGGAGATCCAGATCTAGTTCTTCCACCAGGCACAGCATGGGGTACAGTCGGTAAGTTTGCAAAAAAATTTGACTTATATAATTTTTTGGATTTTTTCAAATATGTATGAAAAAATGAAAATAAACATGTTTTTGATTGGATTCATAATGACTGACAATGTAAACATGATCATGATACAGATATTGGACCAGTGCGACCTGAGGGTTTCCCATGCCACAAGTGTCGCAGGGGCAAAGCAGATACAGTGGATTCCGACAGGACCCTCCAGGCTGTGCAGAGGAACTTGGAGGGGTTAACCCGCCAAATACCTATGGCTGCCGTAGAAGACCTGCCGGAGGCCATCCAGAGACGGGGGTAGGAGTGCCCCGAGACTGGTTACGATTATTCCGCCGAGTTGCCACCGCGGTCACGTTCTATAGGAACACGACTTCTGGGCAGGGACCTCAGGAGTAGACAGATATTATGTATTAGATGACTGTATATTCTTTTTTGAGACTGAACATGATCGGGCAAAAGCCCAAGTTTTGTATGACCTTATGGATCCAAATTTTGTAAATTTTTTGAACACTCTGATGATATATATACAACGATATTTGATGTGATGTGATAAATGTATCAAAATGTATGATGTTTTTGATGATTTAAATTTTATTGTATGGAATGATTAATATGCCAATCAATTACTTGATTAGCTAATGAGTCTGCTAACCAATTGTCAACTCGAGGAATATGAATGAAAGTTAAAAATTGAAATGATCTTTGTAACAAACGTACCCTCAAGAACAACCGTAATAAAAATGGGTCACAAACCTGATAAGTATTGTTCAACTGCGACACCACCAGCTGAGAGTCCAAGAAAACTACCAACGAATCAACACCCAAAGATATTGCCTCCGAGAGTAGATAAACAACCGCAGTGTATTCTGCTATATTATTGGAAGCAGGACCAATGCAAACCCCTCTTGATACTAACAGCTGACCGGAAGGATAATGAAGCACCCAAGCCGCGGAAGATAAGTTCCGGGTGTGTCTACTAGCACCATCGGTGAAACCAAAATGACTCATGACATCCAACTCAACCTGCCAAAGCAGATCAAAAACATCACCAACTCATCAAAGATCGAAAATCAACCAGATATGTACAAAACAAAACTATTATATACAAAAGCAACATGCCAGGCCAAATCCTAGGCATAATACTTCTTCAAATAGAGCCCATTTCGGGGCTCCGGCAACTCGTTCCCTTCAAAATCAACCAAGGCATACGCTCCTTTCTTAAGGACTTTTTTAACGATAAAGGGGCCATACCACATAGACTTAAACTTTCCTGCACCCAGGGCATCCTTCTCTTGGGCATAGACCAAAACGAGGTCGCCTTCCGAGAAAACCCTAGGTTTGACCGCCTTATCGTACTGAACTTTAACTCGTTTCTTATGCGCCTCATTCATCATGGCGGCATCCCGACGCCGCTCATCGAGATGTTCCAGATGAAGAAGCGTTTCTTCGAAGACTAGAGTGCCGTAAAGAAGTTCATCAGCCCATCTTAAGAGAAGGTATTTTATCTGGTCATTAGGAACACGATTCCACCTCTGCAGCACTAGCCGAAACTATAGTCAGCTTGCGTCATCGACATCCGTATGCTCAAAGTGCGGTGATATAGCATAATATGCCGCTGATCTAGCTTTATCAATTGCTCTTTCCAAAGAATTGTCTTCATGATTTATTCACGGCTTCCACTGCCTACTGACTTGAGGATACTACCGAGATGAATGCTCTCACGAAACTCCACGGAGAGCCAACTCACCATCATCATACTATTCTCAAAAAAATGACCGCCATGGTTGACAATCTTCTATATGACCAAATGACACATAACCTGGTTGAAAAGAAAAAGAGCTGCAGTCTCACCATCATTCCCAAAAGTAGGCATGGCCTCGACGCACTTCGTAAAGTAGTCTACTGCTACAATAATGTACTTGTGACCTTTAGCCGAAGGCGGGTTACAAGTAGTATAATCAATACCCCACTTTGTAAAGGGACCGACAGTAATGACTGGAAAAAGCGGAGCTGGATGAGCGCACATTTTTCGAGTATAGACTTGACACGGATGACACTTTTTGACCGATTCGATACAATCTTTGAAAATCGAGGGCCAAAAGTACCCAGCACGCAAGATTTTTTGGGTTGTAGCAAGCCCAGATAAATGACCCCCACAAGCTCCACTGTGGGAATCATTCAGCACAGCCTCAGCTTCTTCGAGATTTAAGCAGCGTCTCAGGATTGAATCAACCCCTCGATGGTATAAAGCATCACCAATAATCAAATAATTCTTGGCCAAGTGACGCAACTTACGACGCTCATCTTTCGAAAAAGTAGAGGGAAACTTCGCAGTCTGGAGATACACAATGATATCTCCGTACCAAGGATCCTGTGAAGAGATAAGAAACAAATGTTCATCCGGAAAGGATTCATCATAGATCATCTCTTCTCCACAGGGCAACTCGGAGATCAATTCCGCGAAAACTAATGATTTCTTGGATTTGGCAGACATAAACTCAAGATCAAATTCCTGTAAAATCACAATCCATCTATTATATTTGCCCCCAATTACTCGCCTACTCAGGACAAACTGAAATGGATTGGCTTTTGCCAAAACATAAGTTTTGCGAAGAATAATGTAATGCCGGAGTCGCTGCACAGCATGAACTGCTGCTAAAGCTAATTTTTCTATCGGAGTGTACCGGAGTTCAGGTCCTACCAAGCCTCGACTAAGGTAGTAAATAACATGCTCTGCAAGAGCATCATCTTCCTGAACTAGAACCATACCAATGGTAGATTCTGCTGCTGCCAGATACAAAAGGAAATCCTTGCTATAATCAGGTGGACTCAATAAAGGAGCAGAGGTCAATGCTTTCTTCAAAGCATCGAATGAGCGTTGAGCGTAGTCGTCCCAAAGAAAAGTAACTCCTTTCTTCAACAATATCATAAATCCCTTTGTAACTTCAGCATAATTTACGATAAACCTCCAAAGAAAATTAGACTTTCCTTGTAGACTTTGAAGCTGACGAATAGAGGACGGGGGAGGCAACCGAAGTATTGCCTCAACCTTGAAGGGATCTACCCTAATCCCTTCCCTAGACACAATGAATCCCAATAACTGGCCGGATGTAACCGCGAAAACGCACTTGTTCGGATTCAATCTAATCCTATGGAAACGACATCTTTCAAATATTTGCCGGAGGTGACCAAGATGATCCATCCTCTTTCGAGAATGAGCAACTAAATCATCTAAGTACGCCTCGATAATCTTTTTAATGTCATGAAAGGCATATGACATGGCCTGCTGAAAGGTAGCCCCAACATTTTTAAGACCAAAAGGCATCTTCTTGTATGCAAATGTACCCCAGGGACAAATAAGGGCAGTCTTATGTTGATCTTTAGGACTGATAGTAATTTGATTATATCCGGAGAAACCATCCATGAAGGAGAAAATCTCATTACCGGCACACTCGTCAATGATCTGATCGATAAATGGTGTGGGGTAATTATCTTTAAGACATGTTTTATTTAGGTCTCTGAAATCAATGCACACTCGAATCGTTCCTTGCTTTTTATCTACAGGAACGGGATTTGAAACCCATTCAGTCAAAGGAACAGGGAAAATGAATCCCGCCTTAAGCAGCTTCTCAACTTCAGCTTTGATAGCTGCTGCCTTCCTAGGATTGACCGGACGAAGTTTTTGCCTCACCGGCTTAGCATTTTCATACGTCTTGATCTCATGCTGGACAATAGATGGGTCTATACCAGGCATTTCCTCATAAGACCAAGCGAATACATCCCTATACTCTTTAAAGAGCTCGGTGTAAATTTGAAACTCTTCACGGGAACATTCAGCTCCGATGAAGACATTCTCGATAATATTGGGATCCCTGGAAATGTTCACCGGGATAGTAGGAGAAATCACAGCCATGTTCCCTTCAACATAAACCTGTGTTGGTGCTAAAGGGTTCAAGACTGGGTGAACAGGACCAGGAGACTGAGGACTTGGAAAACTTGTTTCAACTTCGCTCAAGTCAGGTAAAAAGTAAGACTGATGATGCAAGTCATCCCACGGTCTATCTATACCAGTCATGGCTTCCGGGATGGCCTCTTCAGATGGAAGAGTGGTATCAAGGAAATCCTGGGCAGAAGAAGAACTAAGTGTCCAAGCCGGAGCCACATCTCCATCCAACTCTTCCGGTGACAGAGGAGCTGGGATGGATTCTGCAGAGTCAACAATAGACTGATAAGCAATCTCAGCTGCAGAAATAGGAAATGCCATTCCACCCACTTGACCTTCCGCTAATGTGGCGGTAGGGGAAGGTAACGTCCAAGGGTCCGAAAAATAATGAGTTCTGAAGAACTCTCTTCGAAGAGGAGCCTTGGAGGATGAAATAGCATTAATATGAACCGTAGGAGGAGGAATATCAAAAGTACCCATCAAGGAAGAATACATTCCAACTCCTAAATTCTCAACAGGCGCCTTAGTATTATCCAACTTAGGAACAGATGAGTCAGTAGACGCATTCGGGTCTACAGGAGGACAGTCCAGTTGATCCACTATAACAATCCTCCCTTCGTGGGGGAAACATATAATGCAAAATAATGAGGATGCAATGGCATCCATCTCATAAATCCAGTTTCTCCCCAACAGAAGGTTGTAGTCCAAGCTTGCGTCCACTACCTCAACCTCTATATTGACAGTTTTGCCCCCAACACAGATGGGCAAAGCTGGGACAATACCATGGGGTCTGTGAGAATGACCATCGAATGCAGTCAGAACAGTGCTAGATGGAACAGCTTTGGGAGATCCAAGTGTCTTCCAACATGCGAGAGACATCACGCATGTGGAAGCACCCTCATCAACAACCGTCCGAAAGATGTTACACTTCCGGTACGATGATTTAATATGAAAGGCCATGTGATGAGGAAGTCTCTTCTTAAAATTAGTCATATCAAAAGTAATCAGAAGAGAATTTTTCGGATCAATAGCCCCAATGGCAGTGAGCAAAGCAATGCGCTGAGCCGGACAAGACTGGAGTACCTCTAAAGCTGACATAGCACAAGGACTCTGCGCCAGATCTTCTACAATCGAGTAGTTTTGGGCAGCCCTAGCATTTGGATTAATCGTTGATCACTTAGAAGATGCTTTGGGCATCCTAGGCATAGACTCAATAGTAGGCTTCGTGATGTGAAGCAGCTCAGTAGCATCAGGAGTATCCTTAGCTTTCGAAGACTCTTCTCCTCCATAATCACGGGATCTCATAGCGATATCCGCGTGAGCACTCATCATGAAAATGTTCAATGGAATTTCCCCTTCCTGGGTGCCCCCAGAGGAAGCCCCAGGATTTTGGTTCGCGCCAACAACTAATTGTTGCCCTTGGGGAAAAGGGTTTGTTAACACAGCCTGGGAACTAGAAGAACCCTGCTGGGCTAACAAGCGCTGCACATCCTGAATTTTGGGGCAAAGGTGTGTAAGATGGTCTCCAGCACATAGCTTGCATGGAAACTTCACTTTCCTTTTCTCCTTTGGACCCTCACCAACATGCTCGTTGGTTTTATTTGCATTACCCTTCCCGTTCTTTCCCTTTTTCTTATTATTTCGTCCCTTCTTCTTCCCTTCGGATTGTTGATTTCCTTTGGGATCAGAAGCTTGGACAACATTTATGGACAAAGAATGGGAAGGTGATGACTTAGCAGGCACAGCCTGACCAGAAGGAGCAGATTGCAAAGACAACTGTTGCGGTTGAGTAAGCAGGCTGGCTGCACCACTATTGATCGATCCAATCAGTCCGTCGCCATGAGGACCAGGCTTAGTTTTTGATAAATCTAATTTGGAGCGAGGAGCATTGGGAAGATACTTGTGAAGGACCCCAGACTGAGAATATATCAACTCTAGCTGCTGGGCCCTAAAAATGGCCTGCTCCTCGGAAAATACCCCAGAGAGGGATACATCTTTCGAAATATCTGACTGCAGGGATTTCAGAAACCATTCCAAAAGGAATTCACCTGGAATATGAGCTTTAATAAGCCTCTTCCTTCTCCTCCATTCCTGAATGTGATCAGAAATGTGGGTTGCTTCATCCTGCTTAAAATTGGCTAGGAGTTCAGTCCCAGCGTCATATCGGACAGGCAACTGGAAATGGTTCAGAAATGTAACATCAAGTTCTCCAAATGTAGCAAAACTGCCCCCAGTTAGCTCAATATACCATTTGGCGGCGTTTCCAGTTAGGGTGCGTTGAAATAATCTCAACCTAATCGAATCATCGATCAATGAGTTCGAAGAACACCATAAATGGAAAGTGGTAATGTGGTCAGCCGGATCTTCTCCATTCTTACCTTCAAACTTTGGAATGTCTGAAGGAAGTTTGGTGGGAACCGGAGGCCACCCCAGACTATAACGAATCGGATCATTAGTCAACTTCGACAGATCTGGCAAGTTTAACGTTGCCAGAAAAGGTAAGCGAGGTGGAGCCTGAGGATTCCATCCTTGATGGGATGGATTCCCAACATTCTGAAAAGAATACCCTGGATTTGATGAGGCACCAGGTTGCCAAAAGGACTCGTAGAAAAAGGAGAAGAACCTCCTCCCAACGCAGAGTTACCAAAGCCCAGACCAGTTCCCCCCGCTGAAGTATGAAATGAAGAGGAGAGCCCCTGATAGGGGTTCTAGGCATTAGAAAGAGGAGAAAAGGTCTGATAAGCACTCGACGAAGGGAAAGAAGTATTCCCTTGATGACATGCGTAAAACTGATTCCCTGCCCCCACTATAGTGAATACGGGGTTCCATCCTGTAAAAGTGGTCGAATTCTGACCTCCAGACCAAGGGTTAAAACTCTGGGTCTGGGACGTAAACGGAAAGGACCCTAAAGAAGGATTGGAACTAGGAATGTGCCCAGTTCCAAAGGGGAAACCCTGAAAAGAAGCTGATCCACTAGCCATGGAAGACATGGGTGTAGATCCAGCTGCAGCAGCGGAAAAGGAAAAAGGATTCCCACTAGTGGGCATCCCTGAACAGAAGAGACCAGAATGAGAAGCATGTGCTTGGGTGAAACCAGAGCCAAACACAGCAGCACTAGAAGCAATCGAAGATAAAGCAATAGTGCCTCCTCCTTCAATAGAAGCAGGAGTCTGAATGCCTGTAGCACTCACAGCAGAAGCCGCATTCCCAGTCGTGGCCATCGAAAGGTATGAATGATACGGAAGATCTTCCGGTCTCTTTGACTCGGGTCCGATGTATTGAACAATGAACGGATAATCAGGAGGAAGAGGAGATGGACCTGACGCAGGAGGTTCAGGTACTTCTTCGATTTGAAAATATTCTTCCTGAGGAAATAAAACTCGCGAGGTGAGCAGAACGCTCCTCTTGGAACCGACACCAGAATCAGCTATGAAACCTTCAGATATTTGTGGAGGATCTCTCTCCACTACGTCAGACGTCATAGGGTGGTAACCACCTGCTAAATCACTCCTACGCCTTCTCGAAGAAGGCTCTGGACTCTCGGGAGATAACCCCCGGATTCTCCTCGATCGTCAAGGCGCTTGATCAGCCACTTTTATAGATTTTAAATTAGACTCAAAAAAAGTGAAAAGCTAGGCAAGCTAGGAGCAAAGAGCACTCACTAAAAGAAAAATCCCTGAGATACAGTCAAGCAAACAACCCTCAAGTATTTCCGCTCCGGGTGATGAGGACTAGACACCGAAATACAAGAAAGCGAAAAATATAGGACCTCCCGAAAGCAGTCTGGGATAATTATGGCCCAGACCTACTAGCGAAGGTATCAGAAACAGTTACGCCGACCTCCTAACGACAGCCTTTGCCGGCTCAAGCACCCAAGCTTCGCAAGGGCACCCCCCAGAAGTACTGCTGAAAGTGATGCGACGTCTGCCTCAGGTACCACGGGTATTCCCCCCCGCAGTCACCTGTGTGGAACCTAGGAGTGGAAACTATGGGCACCAATCCATGTTAGAAGCCGGGTGGAACGGTCTTGAGGTCAGATTCAGCTAATCAGAGAGGGGGTATCCCTCTTCTCAGCCTTCACTTCCCCTTGCGCTTGACTCTCTGGAGGAGAGCTTTCCCGGTCCACCTAACGGTGTTGGATTTCGCTCAATTAATCAACTTCTATGTTTTGTTTGAGCAGCCTTGGAGAGTTAACTCTCCCCTCACCTAATCCAAGGCCCTACAACCTAGCTAGTTGGTGTATGACACTTAGAAAACTTGCTAGTTGATTTTAAATTAAATCGCTTATTTTAATGGGTTGTTATGTTAAGTCAAAAGGATATGGAGATGAAACTTATGATGTTTTGACACAGAAAGAAATTAATAAAAACCAAACTACATGCAAATGCAGTTATTGTATTTCAATGAAAAGCAACCTCTACACGGGTTCTACGAGATTAAAAATTGTATTTTTTCTTTTCAGATAACAAGCTCACACTCACAAAAACTATGAAAGTGACTAAATGTTTAAATGCACCTAATGCAAATCACTACAAGCATGCAAATCCTAAGATGCAAAACCTCCTAAAGCAGAGTGAAATTTCCCAAAATTCCTTCAGTTTTAACTCTTCTTGGTTGTCCAGAAAGCTAGTTCCAAAATCAAGAACTCTTAATATGAAGACACCAAAACCGCTTAACAACAAGAGGAAGCAATGAATCACAACTCCCTTCCAATTATCAATCCAAAATCCAAAGGCAAGAAACTTCAACCAAGCTTCAAAAGACACAAAGAAACGAAAACAAAAATGCAAAAACAAAAGAAAACAACAAAGCAAAATGTTTTTTGAGCTTTTGTATTTTATAAAAGAGTTCGAAAAGACCAAGTAAAACTATAAAATTTCAAGCCAAACAATACTGAATTTCAAGCACAAACTTCAACAATGCTCCAAATATTATAGGGCTAACTCGTAGCAAGATCAAAATGAGCAAAAGAAGACAAGAAAACTCAGCCACTCAGCCTAAAATAATAGTGCAACCTTGCCGCAAACAAAAACTCCAAAGAACCAAGAAAGACTCTTCAAAATTTGCAACAAGACCTAGCCAACTGAACTCAAGAAAACCAATCAAGAAACGGGCAAAAATCATAGTGAAAAGCAAAACACAAAGATGGGAAAGAGTAAATGAGCAGGAGCTCTCTGTTCTGATGAAGCAGAACAGCCAAGAATGCCCAGAAAGCGCTCTTGGTACTCAAACCAGAAGTGCCAGCACAAGAAACAACACTTTGCCAAAAAGACTAGTTTTCAATCAAACGAAAGAGAGAAAAGACCAAATACCACCTTCTTCACAATCCAGAGGGTACAAAGACAATACAGGAACAGGTCTCCACAGACAGAAAGGACTAAAAAGCCAAAGAATCCAAAATTTCAAAATCTGCCTAGGTATACGCTACTTCACAGTTTAGCAACAAGCGTGCATACGCGACTGTGCTAAAGGAAACATGCGTATACACGAGTCCCTTTAGACAAACTTGCGTGTATACGCGACTGTGTGCAGAAAAAAGCGCGTATATAAAGGTAAATAATGAAAAAACAAAAAGGATCAAGCCTGGATAAGAAACCAGGACTTCAGTCTGATTGAGGAAGAGTAAACTAGACTGCAAATGAAAGTTAAAACTATTGGAAACCTATCAAACAGCTGAAACCACCCAACAGGGGAATCACAAGAATGCAATCCCCAGTGGAGTCACCAGGGGAATCCCAAGAAGGAAGGACGGTTGCTGGGGGTTTGGACCCCGCGGGATCTGCTTCAACCGTAGGACCTATGGGTAACTTCCTCGATCTACTCTATTTAGTTTTTCATGAACATATATGGTTGTGTGAGTCCTTCTTAAGTAGCATGCCCCTGCTCTGTGGAGGTTTAAACCCAACAAACCTCTAGGGTGATTTTTCCCAAAATAGAACTGGCGACTATACTGGGAAGTGCAGGAGGCACGGGAATTCAAACTTGGATAGGGAATACCAACAGAGTATAATATCAATAATTCTCTCTCTCCCTTAGGCCATACACATGAGGTGCTTTTATACTCCCTCAAAGTAGTTTTAACAGTTGGAAACAGTTGGCCACGTGCTGGGGTGGTTGAACTACCAGAGTAACCATCAACCCAGCCCGAAAATAGGGAATTTTTATATATTTTTTAATGATTTTAATGGAATACACGGAAAAGTGCATGTGGACTCGCGTATACACGCAGAAAAGTCTGGGCATAATCGCGTATGGGGATTTTTACACTGTTTTTTAGTGAATTTTTCCAAGTCTGTAGGAATGGGTGCCCAAATCCATAAAAGCAATCATGAATCATATGAAGGTGAGAAATGATGCTATAACAGCTGCCATTTATTCTGCTTCCACTAAACTGAGTGCCATGGATATTTTTTACCTGCTATACCAAGAAACTGTTGCAGATCTGATACTGAAAATCCCTCCTGATGTGCTCTTTCTGTCTTCTGGGCTTCCTGCCCAATCTACATCCGTGAAGCCATGCAAATTCACCTCATCCGTTTTTCTATACCATAAACCATACTCAGATGTGCCCCTGAGATATCTCAATACATGCTTTCCTGCCTTCCAAAAGATCTTAGTAGGCTTAACCATCACTTGTGAAAGTTGGTTCACCGCATAGCATATGTCCAATCTTGTATTGACTAAATACATGAGCGAACCCACCAACTTTCGATAAACAGTGGCATCCACTACCTCTGCTGATGTAGCATCCTCTTTCTTCCAATTTCCTGGAAGAGGAGTGTCAATAGGCTTGCAGCCTTGCATGTGAAACTTCTCCAGTATCTCCCAGGCATACTTTCCTTGAGACACAAATAGTTCACCTTCCCGCTGCCATATTTCCAATCCAAGGAAATAATGAAGGAGGCCCAAATCCTTCATCTCAAACTCCTTTGCAAGATCTGCCTTGCATGAGTATATCAACTGCTCATCACCTGTTAGTATTATATCATCAACATATAGTACAATGATTAAAACCTTATCCTCCACCACAATCTGGTACAGGTTTACATCTGCCTCACTCTTGGTGAAGCCAAGTCCAGTGAAATAGCTGTCGATCTGAGTGTACCAAGCACAGGGTGCTTGTTTCAGCCCATACAACGCTCTTTTGAGCATGCACACATGAGACTCACTGCTAAAGATCTCAAATCCTTCAGGCTGCTCAATGTACACCTCTTCCTCAATGATCCCATTAAGGAACACAATATTCACATCCATCTAATGAATGTGCCAACTCATCTGCACTGAGAGAGAAAGGATGGTCTGTATGGAAGAATACCATGCGACAG
This sequence comes from Pinus albicaulis, assembly GCA_034641835.2. Classification (NCBI taxonomy): domain Eukaryota; kingdom Viridiplantae; phylum Streptophyta; class Pinopsida; order Pinales; family Pinaceae; genus Pinus; species Pinus albicaulis. Next base: position 386,541,248 of record CM076579.1, on the reverse strand, counting down.
GTGCAAAGGTTTCTTCATAGTCAATCCCCTCGATCTGTGAGAAGCCCCGGGCAAAAAATCTTGCATTATACTTCTCGACGCTCCCATCAGCAGCTTGCTTTACCTTGTAGATCCATCTTGATCCTACAACTGATTTTCCCACTGGCCTTGGAACAATCTCCCAAGCACTGTTTTTGACAATGGAGTCATACTCCTCCACCATGGCATCTACCCATGTGGGCTCCTGCACTTCTTCTTCAAAAGAAGATGGATCTTTCACGATACACTTGCTCATAAGAGCCATGTATCCAGTAAATTGGTCAGGTGACTGTCTCTATCTGCGCTGTGATGTAGGGACTCCTACATTCCGTGCCGCATCAAGCATCAGTCTCTTAGCTTCTGTGGTACACTTTCTGCCTTGTCTGATGTTTGGTTCTGCATGAGTGGACTCTTCCACTCCATGAATCTCCTCCTGTGGCTAATCCACATCTAGAGGCTCATCTTTGGGAACAAGAATTTCCTCCTCTAAATGCAAGTGTAGCTCCCTCTCAAGCGACAACTTCATGGATTTGACCTCATTGAATTTTATATCCCGTCGCACAATAGTCATCCAATTTTCTGGAAAATACACACGATAATTATGGGGTGTTTCTGTGTACCCCACAAATATCCCAACTTTTGCAGTCGGCTCCAGCTTCTTCCTGGCATCCTTTGTCACATGAATGTAAACAGGTGAGCCAAAAATCTTCAAATGATAAATATCAGGCTTCTTACCAGTAAAAGCTTCTTTAGGTGTACTCATGCCAAGTACTCTATGAGGACAACTTTTTTGCACATAAACTACAGTTTTGCATGCTTCCACCCACAAGTGCATTGGTAGGCCCTGGTCATGTAGCATTGCTCATGCAGCACCCACGATCGTTCTGTTCTTTCTCTCCAAGACCCCACTCTGTTGTGGGTTATGAGGGGCTATGAGTTCTCTTCGAATTCCTTCTTTGCTACAGAATTCTTTGAATTCACCCAAGATGTATTCACCACCATTATTGCTTTGTAGAGCTTTCACTTGCTTCCCCGACTCCTTCTCCACCAATGCCTTGAACTCACAGAACTTTGATAACGTTTCACTCTTTTTCTGCATCAAGAAGATCCAACATCTACGAGAATATTCATCAACAAATATAACATAATACCTATGTTTTGTTGTTGAAGCAACCGAGAAAGGTCCGCACACGTCTGTGTGAATTCTCTCCAGGATCACCAAAGCACAGTTCTCCTTCTCATGAAAGTTGGTCTTCACAAACTTACCCATAGTACATCCCTTGCACTGATATGACTGTGCAAGAGTACCCTTGGGAAGTCTAATATAAATCTACTGCAAAATCTTCAAAGCGCCATGGTGAAGATGGCCCAATCTCTTGTGCCATAATTCACCCTCATCTTGGCTCACCACTTCTTCTGCTTTGCCCACCATTGTAGTGCAACCATCTACCTCCATCTTGTAGAGATTATTAATTCAAACCCCTATCTTCTTGGTTTGACCCATTGTTTTATGTCGAAGGAAGGCTTTTCCTCACTAAAAACAACATCATAACCTTTGTCTTCCAGCATTGTGACCGAGACCAAGTTCTTCTTCAGACCTGGAACATGGATAACATTCTTCAACAAGAATGGATTGCAAGACTCCCTCTCAAAGGTAATGGTCCCAATGCCAGTCGCACTATACCAACCATCGTCACCCATCTGTATATGCATCTAGAGGTCCTTCTCCTCCAAGTCACTAAACAACTCTTTGTCTCCCGTCATATGGAAAGATGCACCAGTATCAAGATACCACACCGATCCCATATGGCTTGAAACCAAGCATGCGATCAAAGAGAAATCAAGTTAAAATTGTGAGGCTAAGGCCTCTGCAGCTACAGATCCAGTAGCCTTCTTGTTCTTCTTCTTCTATGGACAGTTAGTGGCAAAATGTCCATGTTCGTGACAGTGAAAACACTTCACTTTGGACAAATCCTGCTTCTTTCCTTTAGCATTAGATTTTGAAGGATGTTTCTTCCCCTTCCCTTTCCTTGATTTGGTAGCCAAAGAGAAATTCTCTTCATCTTCATTCTTCGATGAAGATCCATCCCTGGTACCCTGCCTTATCTCCTCCTGCACAAGATCCGACCAAAGTCGCTCCCATCTCGGCAGTTTCTCCCGTCCATTGATAGAGTATTCGTAGCTATGCCAACTCTTCAGAAGCCCAAGGAGAGCCAAGCTCACCAAGTCTTCATCATCAAAAATAACCCCCACACTTCCCCGTTCATCCTTGCAGAGGACAAACTTCGTGAGGTATTTTGGAATACTGTCGCCCTTCTCCATTTTTATTTTTCTGAGCGTGTCTTTAAGCGTCAACTTCCTCTAGTCACTTCTGCTTCGGAAAAATTTTGTCAAAGCCTTCCACATTAAGAATGGAGTGGCTTTCCCATGAAGTCTGGACACAATATGGTCCTTCACACCTTCCAACAAAATTATCCTTCTCTTTGCTGTCTTCTTTTGCCATGCGTCAAGTAATGCAGCATCGCTAGATCCTGGCTTAGGAACATCGCTATCGATGAACTCCTTTAGTCCATTATCCTCCAGCACTGCCTCCATCCTGTCTTTCCAG
>CM076579.1:386408621-386538522 GCA_034641835.2 Pinus albicaulis | reverse complement strand
CATTCACTCATTAATAAGTGTTACACCATTTTTTGGTCATCTAACTTATTATCATTAGATGGACCCAAGTACACCATGTAAGACCAATTTTACCCTAAGTAAAACTGCTTTCACTATGTTAAAACAGGAAACCCCAAAAGGAAATATTAAACAAACCCATATTTGTTTGATTTTCCTCATGGAATAATTAATTAAACCATAATTTAATTATTCTTCCCAGTCATGTTTAACCCAAAATCAAAGAAATTAATTAGATAAACCTTTATTTATCTTATTATTTTCTAGGAATAATCATTTAAACCTTATTTAGATGACATTCCTTGTTAAATATGACCAAATCACCCACAAATAATTAAATAAATCACTATTTATTTAATTATCTTTCAACTACCTCCTTAAATAATTAAATAAATCATTATTTATTTGATTATCTTCTAACCACTTCCTTAAAAAGATAAATAAATCATTTATTTATTTATTTTTAACAAATTAAGGGATTTGACCCAAGTCAAATACCTTTTCCCTCCAACAAATATAATAAAATATTCCATAAAAAGTGGATCTAGATCTCGTTAACCCATGCACCAAGATTTAGAATGACCCAATATTTTGTTATAAATAGGAGGGTTTTCCCTACCATTCTTCACCTTTTGTTGCCTATTAGATCACTCTGGATCTATACACTTGGTCACCATTTTCTGCCATTTGCTCCCATTGAGCTCTACTCTTTGCATTGGGTTTTCTACATCAACTAGAGAGAGAAATCTTAGATCTAAAGTGCTGAGGACTTCCAAGAACCCATCCCACTGAGGGGAATTGGATACTCCTTATGGTTTTCCTCACAGGTGCCCCATTAATACAAAAATTCTTTCAAAAATTGTTCTTGTCTTGTCTATTGGTATATGGAGCAAACCCTTGTTTTTACTACTTAATGTCTTTCCATGCATAGATCTGGTGTTTTGCAGCTCTTTTCTTGTCTAACTAACCGCAGATCTGAAGATATTGGCAACCACTTTTGTTGTTAGGGCTATTAGTTATGCGTAGCTAAAGTGGTCCTTTTTCATACACTTCGACAAAGGATTCATACTAACAAATGGCGACTCCACACGGGTTTTAAATTACGACCGCTGTCGTTTTTCATATTCCTGCATATCCAGCTACTTCAGACCCTAGGGTTTCTTTTCAGCTGTTTATTTTTCCTATTTTTATGTTTTTTTTTCTCACATAAAACCCTAAAACATTAAAATTTCTAACTTCCGTGTGTTTCTGGCCCTATTGCGCAGGTAAGCGACACCAGCCGCAACTGAGACGACAACTTTTCTGAAAATCTGCCGCCGAGACAACCGGAACAGGGGGTCACACTTTTTGGCCCTAAACCTGCGACCTGGACCTCCAGGTCGCACTTTTCAGCCTGTTTCCTGCGACCTGCACTGAAATCAGGTCAGAAACTGCGACCTGCCATTTTTTCAGCAATTTTTCTGCAATTTTTCTAGGTTTTGCTGCAGCTTCTGTCAGGGTCCTCCAGCCTCTGTCTCAGCCTGTTTTGACCAAGTTCTGATCTGTTTTTACTCATCTAAGTGGGAACCTAGCCCCTTAGGGCTTTAGTACCCTCCACTTTTTGTGGAAGAGTTTTAAGCTATTTCAGCCGTCTGTTTTTCAGAGCTTCAGCCTCCTTTTTTCTAGATCTGTTACCTCCCTTTCAGATCCTTTGAAATCAGCCTTTCTTCCTTTCAAATCACCTCCTGTCGTTTTGTTTGGACCTCCTTTAAAGGCCTCCGCCTTGCCCCCTTCGGTTTTTGCTGATTTCCTTCCTTTTTTCCAGCCACCTTGCCTCTGTCTCTTGGCTGTGATCTGCACCTCTTTTCAGCAGCTTTATCCTTTAGATCCCTGTCCCTTTTGACCTTAGATCTATTGGCCCCTTTTCCGTGTGTTTTACATAGATTTTTCCCTTTCTTTTCAGATTATTTTTGAGAGACCCACCTTCTTGGGTTAGATAGATGCACAAGTAGCTGTTATTTTTCTGTTATTTCAGCATTATATACTGTTCTCTGTAGGTTTATTTTCAGCTACGCAACACACTTTTTTCTTGCTCTCAAAACGGAAAGGGTTTAAAAATTAAAATTAACGCACACCACACACTGACCCTAAGTGAAGAAGCGCCTGGTTAACACTGCCTGGCAAAGACTCTAAAATCAATTGTCACTGCACCTTATCTGCCCTTGACATCGCTTGATTCTGTCCCTTTCTTCCCTTGTCGGTTTCCTTCTTCCTGTCATCATTGCGCCCCCAAGGCGCCTTTCCCGGAGACTTCTTGGCCTTCATCCTCAGTTTTCGGTCAATCGACCTGCACCACCCTGCCGTCGTCGAGCCATTCCACCTTCGAGTCCGCACTCCGACTCCTCTCCTGATTCATCGGGTCCTCCTTCTCCTCCTGGTTCTCCCCCTGTCACCTTCACTATGTCTGGTCCAGGGCCTAACGCTAGCGGTTCTCCCGGCCCTAATGCCGGCCCTACTACTAGCGGAACCGCCATGGGAACTACCCCGGCCACCCCTGTGCTGCCGTACATTGCAGGCCTTAGCCTCCCCGATTTCCATCAGTTGATCAATGACCCCATTCACCACAATGCTAACTGGCCCGCTATGCCAACCAAGCTCCCCTCAGACATCCCTAAGTTTGAGGGCCTTAATGGAGAAGATCCAACCAATCATGTCCGATCTTTCCACATGTGGTGTTCCTCCAATTCCATTACCGATGACTCCATCCGTCTTCATTTGTTCCAACGCACGCTCACCGGCGAAGCTTCTAAATGGTATGTCGAACAAGCCACCTCTACCCATACCACCTTTGAGACTCTTGCCCAAGCCTTTTTGTCGTACTTCCAGCTCCCTCTCCGATACGATACCGGCACGGAGCTCTTGACTTCCTTCAAGCAATCCTCTTCAACACGCCTTTCTGCCCATGTTCAGGAATGGCGAAGAAGACGGAGCTTATGTCGAGCCCCTCCCTTCGAAGATCGGGTTTACATGGACTGGTTCCTTCGCACCCTTCCCGCTCCCATCGGAAAATATGTCGCCTCTCATTTTCCTCAAACTGAAGAAGCCGCCCTCCAAATAGCCTTGAAATATGACCTGATCTACGCTCAATCTGGTTATGTTTATACCGTTCTTCCTGACCTCCCCAGGCCCGGTGGCGCTAACGCCCCGGGGGCATCTCATTCCGCCGATGGTATCGTTGGAGCCCTTTCCCATCCATACGCTCAACCTCCTATGGGCTATGGTCCCCCTCAGGGAGGGGCCAGCTCCTCCAGCACTCTCCCCCCTCCCGGTAGCATGTATCCAGGATACGGAATGCCTCCTCCTTTTGCCCAACCTCCTGCTTACCTCAATGTCGCCCAACCTACCCATTACCCTTATCTGCAGCCTGGTGCGCCAGATCCTCCAGCATATGCGCTTCCTCCTCCCTTGCCTCCTCAACCCCAGCACCAGCACCTACAGCCCCCTCCAGGACAAGTATTTGCATAGCAGGGCGCGACCAATCCCCCTTCTTCTCAAAGAAGGCGGAGAGGCAATCCAAACCAATCTTCCCCTGGTACCCATGGACCCAATCCTGGTATGGACCCTAACACTGCCAACCAGCAACAGGGCACTCAGCCCAAGCCGGACAGGCCGCTTCGCACAAGTAAGCCTTGTTCGTGTTGCGGTGTTTATGGTCATTACACCCACGATTGTCCCCTATTACCCCAGATGTGGCAGATGTGGGAGTCTCAAGCCACATTGCGCGGACAGCACGCCTCCCCTCATGCTCCTCCTAATGTGGCCACTACCCAGCCAGCTGTGTTTACTGATCCTTTCCCTCGGCAAGGATTCATGGCTACCCATCCACCTGACAGCCAGGTAGCCACCCCCCTTCCCTTTCTGGTTCCTCTGATTACCAGATCCTTATGATGCACTCCGATCCTAACCCGTCCGTCGATCTTCACCTTCAAACTCGGTCTCGCCAGTACTCCAAGCCTCCTGCTCAGTCTGCTCCCGAGCCTCCTTCTTCAGGTTCTCCAGAGCCTCTTTCGTCACCCAATGGCCCCTTACATATCCCTCAACCAAAATTTGAGGTTCATACCAAGATACCTAAGGGCCCACTACGTCGAAACGCTGCTCCCAGTCGAGCTGCCCATTCATATAGCATAGTAGATGATTTGGTGCAATCTCCTGCCACCATTTCCACACTGGAGCTCCTCCAGTCGTGCCCTTCCCAAAAGAAGGCTCTACTATCTGCCGTGGGCACTGTAGATCCTGCTGATGACCAAATGATTGTTTTCGACGCCACTCAATCGGACCATCCTCCTCTCCCTCCTTCCGTCGCCTTCCAAATCCCAGTCAAAATCCGGAACGCCAACGTGTCCCGATGTATCATTGATGAGGGGGCATCCACATGCGTGATGTCCGCTTTGGTTTGGAAGCAACTCGGATCCCCTGAACTGGCCCCTTCCACGATCACCCTTTGAGCGTGGGACGGTCATGCCTCCCAGCCCATTGGCCTGTTTCGTAATTGTCCTATCACCCTCACCGGTAAGACTGTTTGCGTTGACGTCGAAGTCATCGACGCCCCGCTAGATTACAACATTCTATTGGGGCGAAGCTACACCTATGCTATGTCTGTTGTCCCATCCACGGTCTTTCGCAAGATGTCTTTCCCCCATAATGGAAAGATAGTCACCATTGACCAGTTGACATATCATGAGCCAAAATCTCAGACCTCCCCTGAGACAACCATCTCTTCTGTAGCCAACAAGCAAACCGTTGATTCCTTGACCAGTGTCTCCCCCGGCATTTACAAAGATTCCTCTCTGCTTGGAACTTTCCCTAACCTTCCCCCCCCTCCTGTCACCAATCCTAGCTCATCGAATGTTTGCATGATGCAATCGTCTCAGGCTACCCGTAAGCGGCCTGCCTCGGCTAGTCAGCAACCTCCTCCTCGCCCACCGCAACCCACTCCTAGCCATTCATCTCAGCCAGCCGGACCTCCTCCTTCTGGCCATACCCCTACAACTGGTATCCCTGAACCCCTTTATCCTCCTGGATCGGTTCCTCCTAGCCTTAACCATCTCGAAGCCGTCCCTCCTGGTCATTACCCTGCTGGGCAGATCCCTTTCCTAGCTCCCCCTCCCGGAGTATATTCTGTCCCCGTCATGGCCACCCTCTCTCTCCCTAACTTGACCTTGGGCATACCGGTTTGGTACCTTGATCCCCCAGCCGCCACCCTTCCTGGTCATCCCAAGCCCTATATGGCTTTGACATCGGTTCAACCGGTCCCCCTAGCTTCCTCCGTTGCCTCTGTGCCCCCAGCACCTCCACAGGACCCTTCTCCTATCGTGACGGCACCCGGGAAGAAAGGCAAAGCCCGCAAGGGGGCACCCAAAGACAAGACTACCACGACTGACCCGGCCCCTCCACCGCCCGCGAAGCCTTGCGCTTTATGTGATGTCACCGGTCATGCCACCCATGCTTGTCCTGAGTTGCCCCGTATTCAGCCCATGGTTAAAGTCGCGTTCCCCGAGTCTACGGTCCCTGAAGCCCCCATTCCTTCTTCGTCCGTAACCAAGAACCCCAAGACTCTCCGCACCAACAAGACTTGTGCTTTGTGCGGCGTTCATGGCCATTACTCCCACCATTGTCCTCACCTGACACACTACCGCGCCTCTTTAGAGGTAATCCGAGAGTATGAGGTTGAACAAAATCAATCCGCCTCTCCTATCCTCGCGCAGTACGCTTCAGGTCAGCCTGAGGATCCCCCCGCTCCCATCGACATTCCCCCCCCCTAATGTTCAGATGACGGAGTCTACTGTAACCATTCTTTACCTATCCTCTTCTGCGAGACACTCGGAGCCTAGCCCGTCTGCATCCTCCCCTGTTGTGTCCCTTGACCACCCTTTTCCTCCCCATACACGAGATCACTCCACCTGTGTCTCTATTGACCTCCGCAGCCCGAGTCCTCACCATGCTTCTGATAGCCCTCATATACCACCTTGTATGAGTCATGGTCATCCTGCCCCTTGCACTCCCTCCTGTGGTTTCCGCCCGATGACTTCTGTACACTCACGCTGCCGTCATTTCCTTTCCTCCCCTCATTTATTGTCTTGTCACACCATTCTGCAGGACCCCCCGTCCACACCCTTTATCGGTTACGCCGATGGTGCAAGTCACTACTCCAGGAATCTAGCCTCGGCAGGTTGGGCCATCTTCACCCCCTTGCATGCCCTTGTTCTTTCTAACGGGGTATGCATTGGTTCTGCCACCAACAATCAGGCCGAATATGATGCAGTGCGTGGCCTATTAGCTGATGCCCTCTTTCATCGCATCCTCCATCTGCATGTTCGTTTGGATTCCCTGCTTCTTGTAATGCAACTAAATGGTGTTTATCGTGTGCATAACCCTGTGTTGTTTAGACGCTATTTACGAGTGAAAATCTTGATACGTGCATTTGAAACCATAACTTTCAACCATGTACCTCGAGAACAGAATCACTATGTAGATAGTATTGCAAACCATGTTCTAGATTGGCATTTATCACACACATTTCATACAAGACAATAACATTAATAACCATAAAAAAAAAAAAAACGATGCATATCCATAATATGTGTCGCAAAACATGTGTTTAGAGTCCATCTACTCTGATACATACGACATGCCCATCGCATGTTACAAACAAAACCCAAAACTGGGGGCACCACCTGCCCCTACATACATCATAGGGGGCACCACATGCCCCACCCCTAATCACTATCTGGAGGCTCCCGGGCCAATGGCTCTGCCCCTGCAGCATGTAGATCGCGCATAGCCTGACCGGCCATCGCCATGCACCGCATGACACCTCGCCACTCCGAGGGTAGACCAACACATGGCTCTATGAACTGGTCGTCTAAGTCCTGCCACCCGCGCTCTGATACTCCGGTCAACAACCTTTCACATCTACGGCGGATATCCTCCAGCAGGGCGGCTGCATCCTCATTCTGCGCCGCTCTCGACCCACTTGGACCTGTAGCTCCAGACGCTGCCGGTCGTCCCATATATCCGGCCGGTTTTACCGGTGCTATATCTGCATACCAAAAGTACATGAATCAGTACCATCAATTACTATTCAAAAACTTTAACATGCCCACACAAGAATAGCAATTTGTCACTTACCATCGGGCCCCCAGACTCGACCAGGCGGAAGTGGCAGATCCGGATCTCCACAGTAGCTCATCCCACTATAGGGATAGTCGTCTATGTACAAAGGCATCTGATCCCAATGGGCAAAAAAATCCAGTCGAAACACTCGCCCGACCGCCCCTCCTCCTCCTCTGCACAGTAGCCGTCCCCAACGGCGCATCCTGGGCTCTCTCGGGCCCCCATCTGGAAGCTGTACACGAGGCCTCAAGGTCGGGATCTTCTCAAAGAAGAAGGCGCACAACAAAGTCCCATATGAGCAGTCATGGTTCACCTGCCACCTGCATAGTGACAACTGTCGCTTTAGCGACACCAACAACATCTGGGCCCACCCATAGTAGGTCCCACCCAACACACTTTCCACTATCATCATCTGCCCCCCAGTGATGTGATGGAACGCCTGGATGCCCAGGATTCGTAGCACAACTGCGGCCACTGCACGAGTTTCTAGCCTCTCTAGATCCCCGATCGGTATTCGAGTCCCCTTGACTTGGAGACCCGGTCGACAATGGCGTTCCACGAACTCCATGATATGCCGCCCCCGCGGCAACACTGGCTGTGTGTTTCCCACCATCCTCAGTGGCGGGAGACCAGTCAGGAAGTACACGTCCTGGACCGTCAGCTCGATCCTGTGCCCCTATACTACAAATATCTCCTAATCTGGATCCCAGTAACTGATAATCCGGGCCAGTAACGGTTCCCCTGCTCTCATCAACGGGTTCTCCAAAAACTTGAGAACCCCAAATCTGGCCAAAACACGGCGGACGCCCTGATCCGCCTGGATCTCTGTCCGTAGTGTCCCCAGATCTCTCTCTCTCCAGTTGACCCGTAACTCTGCCATACCTGCACAAACACATCATTTTTTTCAGCGTACAGATCGGGAAAACCATAACCAAACACCAAAACCCACCTTCCAGCCATAAAACAGCACCAAAACCCCCTCATCTCCCAGGTCACAGTTTTCTGCTCTTTTCTGGACCAGGTCGCACTTTTTGCCCTGATACCTGCGTCCTAGGTCGCACTTTTTGCCCCAAAAAGTGCGACCCGGCCGTAGAGATGAAGGAGGGGCGGTTCCTGGATTTCTGGGCCCTAAACTGACAATGTAATCCATCAAAATGCAAGAGAAAAGTTAGACCTCTTACCTGCAACTGACGGATCGCGATTCCAACGGTCGGTTTGTCCGCTACGTTCGCCGCAAGATTTAGGGCCTTCTCTCCTCTCTACATTCACCATAGCAACAATAGCAAATGAGTGATTTTGGAGGGAAAACTGCCTTATTAAAAGAGAACCCATGTTTCTTCTTTCGACCGCTGTGACCACACCGTAGCCCCGTTTGACGAACCGTCTGCACCGTTGGAAAGCTCTCACCGAGCCCTCAAATGGGTATCTATTAGTTTTTTGAGATCTGACACTCCACCAGGACACATTTTGTCCAAGAAGGGTCACTTTACCCCTCCTTAAAATCGAATTTCCTCACTTACGACACTTGTACTTGGGGCACCATCTTGCCTCCTTACTTGTCTTCGTTCGTGTTGATTTTCGTCATGAGTTCCCATCATGTACTCATGTTTCCACGGTCCCCCATTGGGGCCTTTACTGTGTGGCAGCACCATCGAGTTGCCCTTGTTTAGAGCATCCAAGTTGAGTCATCATTCCCTCCATGGAGTCTATACCGAGTCCCTTTGTACCCCACTATAGCCCTCCATCCGTCATTGATTGGTCTCTCTCTTGTGTCACACATTATGACCTTCAGTTCCACTGTCCCCCATCCCTGATGATGTTGTGTCAGTCGCTGCCATGTCATTCATGCCCTTTATGCTCTAGCAAGGGAAGTCATCCATTAGCTACTCAGTCCTTTCCACTTCACTATCATCATTAGTGTCAGTCTGTCCGTCGCTCTACTCTTTTCTCTCGTGCCTTGGTTGAGGATCTCTCATTACCTCAACTATGGCGGACCTCCTTCTGTCAACATCAGCTCATTTATTCCAGAAGCCAGGTCTAGAGGGCAGTGTACCTTGGTTCCAGCTTCCACTCTTGTTCGGTGCCTAGGATCAGGCAAAGGGATATCTCCTTTCCCTTTGGCTTGATTGTTTCTCCAGCTCCTTCAGCATGATCGAGATTCGTATACTTGATGGTCCAGTGATCCAGCAGCAGCTCTTGATGATTCCCGGGTGTGTGTGAGATGTTTCAACCCTCATGAGGGGCTGGCCCTGCAGGTAGCCCCCCACATGCCCGGATGACCTCTTCTTTGCAGCCTTCGATGCAGCTCCAGATATTTGATGATGTTGGCCATAGCCACTTGCAACGCCTCTTCGATTTGCATGTATCAGTCAGATTTTGTGAGCCCTTCCCCATTTGCAGGGGGCATTTCGGTTGTATTTGTATCTCATGTACTCAGATATTATTGTACAAGTCCTGGCTGTTATCCCAGGCACAACATGTATGTGGGATTCCTCATTGTATTTTTATTTGGCTCATGATTATGCCAGCTGTATTTTATGGTTCGGTCCCTTGTTTACTGGACACACTATTCTTTTGTACTTTGTCTCGGCGGGCATAGGTATGCCTCCCCCGCCGCCTTCAGCACAGGTACCCTCTCATAAAAAGAGACTTGTTGCACCTGCGAGTCTCATCTCCTCAGAGTCTAGTCCTTCGGCACACTATCTACCTCACATTTCTCTCTCTGACACCCCTTTTGTTGTCTAGTGATTGTGTTCTTACAACGTACTCCGGTCATACGATTTGCTCCTGACACTCGCACGCTGGGGGGCAATCTGTTACACCATTTTTTGGTCATCTAACTTATTATCATTAGATGGACCCAAGTACACCAGGTAAGACCAGTTTTACCCTAAGTAAAACTGCTTTCACTATGTTAAAACGGGAAACCCCAAAAGGAAATATTAAACAAACCCATATTTGTTTGATTTTCCTCATGGAATAATTAATTAAACCATAATTTAATTATTATTCCCAGTCATGTTTAACTCAAAATCAAAGAAATTAATTAGATAAACCTTTATTTATCTTATTATTTTCTAGGAATAATCATTTAAACCTTATTTAGATGATATTCCTTGTTAAATATGACCAAATCACCCACAAATAATTAAATAAATCACTATTTATTTAATTATCTTTTAACCACCTCCTTAAATAATTAAATAAATCATTATTTATTTGATTATCTTCTAACCACTTCCTTAAAAATATAAATAAATCATTTATTTATTTATTTTTGACAAATCAAGGGATTTGACCCAAGTCAAATACCTTTTCCCTCCAACAAATATAATAAAATATTCCCAAAAAAGTGGATCTAGATCTGGTTAACCCATGCACCAAGATCTAGAATGACCCAATATTTTGTTATAAATAGGAGGGTTTTTCCTACCATTCTTCACCTTTTGTTGCCTATTAGATCACTCTGGATCTATACACTTGGTCACCATTTTTTGCCATTTGCTCCCATTGAGCTCTACTCTTTGCATTGGGTTTTCTACATCAACTAGAGAGAGAAAGCTTAGATCTGAAGTGCTGAGGACTTCCAAGAACCCATCCCGGGGAATTGGATACTCCATGTTTGGTTTTCTCCACTGGCAGATTGCCCCATTAATACAAAAATTCTTTCAAAAATTGTTCTTGTCTTGTCTATTGGTATATGGAGCAAACCCTTGTTTTTACTTGCTAAATGTCTTTCCATACATAGATATCTGGTATTTTGCGACTCTTTTCTTGTCCCAACAAACCACGGATACGAAGATATTGCTTGACCACTTTTGTTGTTAGGGCTATTAGTTATGCGTAGCTAAAGTGGTCCTTTTTCGTACACTTCGACAAAGGATTCATGCCCAACAAATTGGAGAATCCTTTGGCAAGCTCCACATGGTCAAATTCGATGACCATGACCTAGGAAACCTAGAGGCCTTCCCAGAATTGGCACCAGAATTATATCTGGAAAGGGTATTGGAGGATGATGTATTGAAGGTAGTCCCCATGCCGTGGGCAAGTGGGTTGGCTGGGTCTGGGTTATTAAACTTGTTGCAGATGCCTCACTTCAGCCACTACACTATCACCGACCGACTGGTGTGACAACTACTTGCCCTAGTCCATGATGGCAGCTTATGGATTCAGGATCAAATTCCCATTGATGATGCGCTTATTCATCATATCATTGGTCTCCCTATGGAGGGGCAAAACTATGGAGTGCGTAGGCAAAACGTATGAGCAATCGATCGCTGATACGGTGCGCGAATAATACCATGTGGAGTGGAAAACTAGGGGGTTCATGATCAGCACCATCAGTGACCCCAGTGCGAGCATGGGTACCTTGTTGCTGGCCTGTAAAATGATGCGCAAATTCCAAGTGGTGACCGTCCCTGCATATGTCATTCAGCTGGTGGGCCACTGCAAAAAGGGGGTCTGCTACAACTGGTCCCAGTTCCTCTGTACTGAGTTTTTGGAGAATGTAAGCGAAGCCCAGGATCACGGAAGATCATTTTTCTACTCTTGGCTACTGCTTCTCATTGCATTGGTTGCATGGGAAGCCCTTGAAGACTCAGTCCTCCCTCAGCTCGAGCCAGACATGTGCGAGGGGGCGCAGTATGTGAATTTGTGGGATTCAAAAGATGAGTAGCGAATTAAGGACAACAAGGTCTTTTGGGTCCTCTTAAAGAGCAGCCTCACAGCAGCTATTCCCTCCCAATCGCGCTTGTCACCAGTATTCTACGACAAGTATAAGAAGATTGTAGTATTCTAGGTCACGATGCACAATGTGCAGATTTGGGGCCGCAAGGATCCTGCTTGGGTGTGGCTACCCTACATGGTAGCCAACGAAGAAATTGATCGACTTATCACCACTTGGCCATCGTACTGGAAGTTGGGCTTTAGATCCACCAAAGGTGACACTGCTGGTACAAGTACCGCCCCAAAAACAAACCCGCCTGATACCACAAAAGAGACATAAGGGCATGACAAGGACACTAAGAAAAATACTGAGTAGGACTCACAGCAGGATCTCGACACAGAGGGTTTGGATGCGCAGGGTACTGGCTCCCCACGTGGTACAAAATGGACCACCGACCCTCTCAAGGGCTAACACAAGAAACGACGGACTACAAAGCTTGGGAGGGATCTTGAAGCTACCTTAACCGAGGAGGATTTGGATCAAATCGCGGATGCGGTCAAGCTCGCTTCAGAAGACCAATGGCTTACTTTGGAGGAGTAGCAAAAAGCCGCAATCACCACAACATGAACTACAAGCTCTGTAGCTCAAGGTTGATACTCTGTAGATGACCATTTTACAAGCAAGGCCACCTCTAGCAACCATCACGGAAGTAATCATAGCAACAGAAAGTTGGCCCTACCCCTTGCGAGGCGCCGCATTCATCTTGAGCCCGCCTACCTCATGTGCGCAAGTCCAGGCCTGCACAAAAGTGCAATTGGACTTGGCCTGACTTCCGTGTGAACCATTGCAAGTCCTCCACACATCCATCTTCGAGGAGATCCAACACAGAGACTGCCAAGTACATCAGCAGCTCAGTACAGCTGAGTAGATGATTGTGGAAAAAACCATTGAGGTGTCTCAAGCGTAGGTCGCATGCACCCTAGCCGTCATGCAGTAAACAGAGTTGGAATGCCTACTCAGTAGGCTATGCGTTGATGTAACTAAGGATATCCTGACTTTTTCTACCCCCCAGGCCAAGATCGCAGGGCTTGTTGCGCCACTAAGGGCTTCCAGGACCAAAATCTGCATCAAAAATGCAAAAATGGAATACAGCTTGTTGCCCACAAAGCAAATTGCAACGCCCGGAAACTCCACTCCTCGGGCGGCTGCTCACAGGAGCTGCGATGCCATTGAGAGGCCACCAATACTATTACAACACAGATTTCTCAGGGTGCAGAGTTGTTGGAGACAGCTATGCAATTTTGGTCTAAGGTGTAGCGCGACCTTCTCCTACATGATTTAACTCAAGATCTACGCCAGAAGGAGGAAGATGTTTACTAGCTTGAAGCTACTATGTCAACTTTGATTCCAAGTCAACACCTAGCACAATTATGTACCAGCCACACACTCTGATATGACATTGAAGAGCTCCGCCACAAAAATAAGGTTCTCAGCGACCACCTCAAGCCTTGGGCCAATGAAGCCCTCAAGCTCTCTCAGGATGTCGATATCGCAGTTAAGTAGCTAAACCAAACTTTGGAGAGCGTCACTGCTGCTATAGAAGGTCCAACTTCATAGAAGTTGGTGGATATTGCTTCGAATGCTACTACACAGAGCGAAGGAGTGCTTCCCCCACTTATTGATGCAATCAAGTAGCTTTAGGCGAAGATGCAGACCCCACAGCCGTAGTGACTTGGGACGAGTCACAAGATTATGTTGGGGGTTGTTAGAGCTGGGCCTCAATGTGAATTTTGTATGTTTTTTTAGTAATTATTCTAAACATTGCAGGCCTCGGGGAGGTCAAAGCCCTCCAAACGTGTTATAATGGGTCAAAGGGTAGATCTAGAGTCCACAAATTATGGTTTATGGACACAGGATTGAGTAGGCTGGTTGATATAAATAGATGGATAGTTTGAGTCTAAAGGTAAGCAAGAATTAAGATTGATGCTACGCAAACCGTTGAGATATGTCTAGGTTTATTTTGGGTAAGGACTCCTCACTGGGCCGTATGTGCAGAGATCCTCAGTGCTGTTGTGTGCGGACCCCGCTAGGCTGTGTGCGCGGGCTATGTTTAGGGTTGTAATTGGATTTTTGGATGCTAATGAATGCGTAATATATTGAATTATATTTCTGGTATTTGAATTGATCTTATTTATTGTTGAATTTCATTTGTGATATTTGCTTAAGCTGCGAATGCATCTTCGTTATGAGAAATAGCTATGTTTATATTGTTCTGTGATGATAATTGTTGAAAAGCACGTGGATGCAAATGTATTGATCAAGATCTGACAGTATATGTGTTAGGGTTACATATTGATTATACTGATAAAAGCCTACGAATAGACTCGTTCTATGTAAACCTTATAGTGCAAAAACCTGGTTCCAGCACCCTCCCATACTACTTCGGGTGAGACCTTGACCTATGAAAGTAGGTCATTTCCAAAAGGGCCAGTAGTATAGGGGTTTGTTGGCAAGCCTTAACCTCTGAACCTAGGTCAGAACCCCTCAAGCCAACACAAGGGATAAGCTCCATGTGTGGAGGGATAAAGCTCAAACTAATCATGACTCTAGAAGCTTCGAGTTGGGAGAATATTTGACCAGCTAGGCTTCTAGAATTTACTTTTTCTTTTATTTTCTTTTCACGGGGGTGCGCAAGTAATACTGACAAGAAGTGCGAGAGTTGCCGCAGTTTATGGATAGAACATCAGAGCATGCACAGGGAAAGGTTAGAAAAATCGTGCAGGTAGACTTTTAAGGGTTATACAAAGCTTTTCTCCAATTCCAAGACTTGATTTAGGAAAATTGGTGTTTTTGACCTCTAAGGGAACATGATATGGATGGTGATAGACCCATATGAACAGTCAAATTTGATGGTGACAAAATGACGTGTAACACTTCTAAAACTTAGAAATCGACGATTTTCAAAGCGTTGGATTCTCCTTTCCACCCTCTATCATCGCATTCCATCACATGTAGAAATGTTCCCAAGGAAATGCCCAAAACAAATTTTGGTGAAAAACCCCATACTTGGGTTACAAGCCCACAAGTGACCCTTGTGGTGCTTTTCCCTCCAAACCTTGAACCCTAGGACTTGGAGTACCTCCCAAGCTACATAAATCAATAGTGCTCACATTACCAGACCTCCAACAACCATTTGATATTGAGACGAATTCCTTGAACTATGCTATTGGTGTATTTATTACTCAACAAGGGCATCCAATGGCATATCATAGTAAGATACTTTCATACAAGGTCTAGAAGTATCCCACCTATGACAAATAGATGTATTCCATTATGCAATCCTACTGACAATGGAATAATTAGATTCTGGGGAAGGAAATGGTCATCCACACAGACCACCGGCCCCTACATTTTATCCAGAAAAAAGGGAAGTTGCAGAATGATTTCCATCAAAAATGATCCACATACCTACAACAATTCCATTTGAACATAAATTACAAGAAGGACAGAACCAAAAATGTTGTAAACTGCCTCAACCAACAGCCGGTCATGGCGCTGACCACTGTGCTCGGTTCTTGTGGGCACGAGACTTCAGAATGGCCCCATCTTTAAAAGAGTGATCCTAAATTTTGCAACACATACCTGACGCTCTTGGAAGGCAAGAAATTTCCAAATTTTCACCTCCAGGATGCACTATTATGCCACATGGGACACCTTTATGTTCCTTCAGGAGAACATGTGAATATCATTTGGGAGGTGCACTATAGTTGATTCGATGGACATATCGGTGTAGAGAAAAAAATGGCAGTGTTGCAGAAGTATTTTTATTGGTCGAACCTTCGACATGATGTTGGGAATTACATCATATCCTGAACTTCTTGTGTTATTTCCAAACTGACCATCAAGAAGCAAGGCCTATATACCCCTCTGCCTACTCCTAGTCAACCTTGGAATCCATCTCCATGGATTACATGTCGGGCCTTCCATCTACCAAGCATGGAAACAATGGTGTTTTCGTGGTTGTCAAGAGATTCTCTAATATTTCCATTCTAATGGCCTGCAAGAAGATCAGCATCACCGTATATGCCACCGCAAACATATTATTTGAACAAGTGTGGGCACACTTTGATCCAAAAAGCATTGTCTCTGATCGGGACACTGTGTTTCTAAGTAAATTTTGGTCAAGTCTCCGGTTGATGTTGGATACCAAGTCTACCAGGTCCATGACTTTCCACCCATGGAAAATTGATGTACAAACAGGTCATAAATCGGATGATCCTACACATTCTCATAAGTGCCAACTCAAGCATCCATGCACATGGGATGAAATCCTCCCCTATGTCCATACCAACTGTCTCATAGCTCCCTTTCAGGGTCATATTCCAACCACTATGTCCCATTGATGTGGCCATACCAATTGTAGCTACTTAGGCATATTTGACTCATGTTCCCATCTAAAGTCGAATGTGGCTAACAACTTCAATGAGCGTCCAAAACATATGCCAGTAGTTCCATGACATATTGCATAAAACCAATGGTAAGTACAAGCAACAAAACATGATCAGCATCGGCGCCACACAAGTTCTTGTGCGACAAAGCTTGCTACATTCGTGTATGAGCGCCTGGCCGGGCCCCACCGCAAGTTGTGCCCGCTCCGATATGGGCCTTATACCATAACTAAGAAAAGGTAGGTGACAATGCTTATAAGGTTATAATTCAACCATTCGTCATATTCGCACCTGTTCAATGTGTAATCGCTCTTTGACCATACTTTCCACCATTACTAAACACATCGATATCGTCGAGCAATCACACTAACAGAGCTAAACCCATACTCAACAGGGGCATCCAGTGGCATATCATAGTAAGATACTTTCATACAAGGTCTGGAAGTATCCCACCTATGAAAAATAGATGTATTCCATATGCAAGCCTACCGACAATGGAATAATTATATTCTGGGGAAGGAAACGGTCATCCACACAGACCACCGGCCCCTACATTTTATCCAGACAAAAGGGAATTTGCATAATGATTTCCATCAGAAATGGTCCACATACCTGCAACAATTCCATTTGAACATAATTACAAGGACAGAACCAACAATGTTGTAGACTGCCTCAACCGACAGTTGGTCATGGCACTGACCATTATGCTCGGCTCTTATGGGCACGAGACTTCAGAATGGCCCCATATTTACACGAGTGATCCTAAATTTGGCAACACATACCTGATGCTCTTGGAAGGCAAGAAATTTCCAAATTTTCACCTCCAGGATGCACTATTATGCTACATGGGACACCTTTATGTTCCTTCAAGAGAACATGTGAATATCATTTGGGAGGCGCACTACAGTCGGTTCGATGGACATATCGGTGTAGAGAAAAAAATGGTAGTGTTGTAGAAGTATTTTTATTGGTCAAACCTTCGACATGATGTTGGGAATTACATCATATCTTGAACTTCTTGTGTTATTGCCAAACCGACCATCAAGAAGAAAGGCCTATATACCCCTCTGCCTACTCCTAGTCAACCTTGGAATCCATCTCCATGGATTACATGTCGGGCCTTCCATCTACTAAGCATGGAAATAATTGTGTTTTCGTGGTCGTCAAGAGATTCTCTAATATTTCCATTCTAATGGCCTGCAAGAAGATCAGAATCACCGTAGAAGCCACTGCAAAAATATTATTTGAACGATTTTGGGTACACTTTGGGATCCTAAAGTCCATTGTCTCAGATCGGGACAATAGGTTTCTAAGTAAATTTTGGTCAAGTCTCTAGTTGATGTTGGATACCAAGCTCACTAGGTCCATGACTTTCCACCATGAAATTGATGGCCAAACAGAGGTCATCAACTGGATGATCCTACACATTCTGCACATGTAAAACTCGAAGCATCCATGCACATGGGATGAAAGCCTCCCCTATGTCCAACAAAACTACAATAGAGCTCTCCATAGCTCAACTAGTCATAGCCCCTTTCAGGTGGGGCTGAGATTCCAACCACTATGTCCCATTGATGTGGCCATACCAATTGCAGCTACTTAGACATATTCCACTCATGTTTAGTCCGAAGCTAACCGGGCTAACAACTTCATTGAGTGCATTCAACACATATGCTAGTAGTTCCATGACATATTGTACAAAACCAATGCTAAGTACAAGCAACAACATGATCAACATCGGGTGCCACACAAGTTCCAGGTGGGTGACAAAGTTTGGTTACATTTGTAGAAGGAGCGCCTTGCTGGGACCCACTGAAAGTTGTGCCCACTCCGATATGGGCCTTACACCATAACTAAGGCTATAGGGGACAATGCTTTCGAGCTTAGAATTCAACCATTCCTTGGCCTACACCTAGTGTTCAATGTGGACTGCCTTTGACCATACTTTCCACCATTATTGAACACATCAGACATTGCTGAACAACTCACAGCAATAGAGCTAAACCCATAATGCATGGAACAAGCCAAAACTAATCATATCATTTACACATAGATCAAGAACACTCACCAGCAGAAGATCCAAGTGTATAGGGTTGTCAAAGTGGGCCAACTCATGCACCAAGGCAAGTGGCTCACTAGGGACCAAGTTCAGCAGAAGTTTCCCCATCTAATGGAGGCACTCAACGCAATTGCAACCATTGCTTCCTAAGGGGGGAGGATTGATCCAGATGGATATTGGTGGCCACTTGCCTATTCCAGTTAGACCCCCACCATTGTTTCTTTCAGTTTTTAGTTTCCTTAATTGTAGTACAATTTACTATTTTTGGAAGTTTTTTGGGTCCCAAACATTCAAGGACATTTTGAGGCCCTAAAAGATGATTTTTTGGAAAACAAGCAAATAAGAATTACGTTGGCATTTGAAATTTTTATTTGGATAGATATTTCTAACAAGGTATTGTGCACATCAAACAAATATCATATCCCAAAGTTACAACCCCAGGAAGTTGATGTACCAATTTACCCCAACGGGGCCCACAGTTTTGGTGATTCATCTCCTAGGTTAGGTTTATGGATGTTTAGGGTTTTCCATTATTTCTCAATAATAAATAGCCCTTTGAGCGTCATTGTAACATAGTTCAAAGGCATGTAGCCACCACATCTCTTCTTAGAAATATGCTACGATCGCCCGAGCTAGTTTATTTCCATTATGTATGTAAGCATATTTCATTTCTTTAATATTAATGAAATGAAGTTTTATTTCTCTTGCATATCTATGGTTATGTTTATATCTATATTCTATTGCATCTCCAACAGATTTAACCATCTATCTACAACTTCTGCATCTATCTGGCCTTCAAATATGGGAATGTCAAAGTTAACTTATACCTTAAAAAGAGTGGCGCCTTAAGAGTGTTTGTTGGATGAAGCTGCGTCGCCTTTGGGTAGACATCGAAGGATCTAGGAAAATTTATCCATCATCGTGTTCCTTTGTTTCTCTAGGGCCTCCTCGAGAAATATTTTGAACGGATCTCTTTCTCCCTCCTATTTCTTTTCTTCGGCCATGGGAGGCCGTCGAGGCTTGCGAGGGTGATCTTGCAAAGGTTCAACCAGTCCAAGCTCTAACTCCTTGTACCCTGACCTCATTAGGGACATGAAAAGAAAAAAAGAGAAAGAGCATACTGCTTTGATACCACTGATCCATACTTATGCAGGAACACAATAGAATAAAGATATAAACATAACCAAAAAAAATGCAATAGAAATAAAACTTCATTTCATTAAGATCAAAGAGCTAAAATATTTTTCACAAAGGAAAAATTCGTAATTTTATTAATGAAAATAAAATTACATGTTACATTAGCTGGTAGTATTAAAGACAAACAAGTGTGCTGCTGGAAAATACAATGAAGAGGAAATTAGGCTTTCCTCCCTTTTTTCTTTTC
The DNA here is from genome assembly GCA_034641835.2 of Pinus albicaulis. Lineage (NCBI taxonomy): Eukaryota > Viridiplantae > Streptophyta > Pinopsida > Pinales > Pinaceae > Pinus > Pinus albicaulis. Next base: position 386,518,795 of record CM076579.1, on the reverse strand, counting down.
AACCTTCCGCCAACCACCTTGTGTTGGCGTGGTTGATATAAGGACAAGCTGGTTCTCTACCACATGTGCTCCAACGTCCTTATCAGAGTCCGATGTGTCTAAGGTATGTAGTCTTTTATTTCCCCCATTTTCTGGTGCCCCGAGATCCATATCCGACTGTGTCATGGTAGTGGCATCAATGGGTTCTTGCATTTCCTGTTCTTGAGCACCTAAAGTAGTATCTGTTTGTTTACTATCTTGTGGGATGGGTTCTTCCTCTTCCTCTCGTTGTTCGGGCTCTTCTGATGGAAATTTCCATCCTTTAGCAACTTTGCCTGTTTTCTTCTTTCTCAATGTTATCTCTTGTGGCTATTGGGCAAGTGTTTTGAAGATGACCCGTGTTCCTGCATATCCAGCATTGAAAGGCGGTATTCTCATAATCTAAGTGTTGTGTCCATCTCTGTTGTTTGTGATTCAATATAATGCACTCTGGTAGTCCTTTGCTCAAATCCACTTCCACACAGATTCATGCGAAAGTGTAGATGCACTCCTCCATTCATTGTATATCAGTTTTGATATATCTGCCAAGGATGTTACCAATGCCTTCAAGAACACTTTCCTGCCAGAAGTGAAGCAGAAGATTGTGAAGACGGACCCAAACCGACATTTTGGTCACCTCCATGGTGTTGGCATCAAATTCCGGGAACCATGGTGTGATGAAGAGTCCAATAGATCCCCAGAACCATGGCCCATCCTTAATAATCATATCTCTGTCCTCAGCTGATGAAAACTAGACAATGAAAAAACCTTTGGAGCATAGGTGGATTTCACAATCCATGGTCCAGTTGGAAAAAATCCATTGGAAGAGCTCCACAAGTTTGGGCCAGAAGCAATTGAATTTTCATATTATAGCTTGAGATTTGAAAGTGGTTCTATGCACATCTATTTCAGGAATGTCAATATTTATTTCAGGCACACAGTTCTGCTGTTCCACGATATATGCCTTAGGGGAGTTTTTAGTTTGGGCCACAGTCGCTGTAGCATCTTTATTTTTTTCCCCTTGTAGGACATTTCTATATGTGGGTCCTTTGGAGTGGGCAATGTTGGACGCACTAGCACCCGGGGTGTTTCCATAAGCTCTGTTATGTCCTAAATTTCCTCCTCTCAGTCGGAAATTAAGGCAAACAGAGGATCCAGAAGCTATGGCATAGTCATTTAGAGAGTTGGAATTTGCTAATGCTTTCCCCCCAAATATCAAGGACTGAAGATGAGCGGGGTAACCAGCAGCATATTGTATTTTGTTCTTCAAAAATATTATGGAGTCTATGTCTTGAATCCATATGATAAAACTATTGCCTGCAGGAGGTTTAATAAATATTTGGAATGACATAGAGCTTACCTGAGTATCTTTAACAGTGGGAAATTCGCGGCTCCGATAAGCGATTTCTGAGGTAATGTCGCAGCTCCTTTTGTTCTTTGGTTCACCAGGCGCGAGCAGTCGGGATCCCCAACATAAAGCACCATAGTAAGCATTATCAGTGATGATACAACGACTCTCTTTGCCCGTTTTCTTGACGGTCGTGGGAGATATATGAACAATAGCAAACATTTGAGGCCCCCAATGCAAATAATGATAAGTACAGTAGCGTAGCTAGGATACAATTTGTTTGCTCACCGATTCAAACACTCACCGCCGTCTATGATATTCCTCCAGACCAGATACAGCCCCATGGAAATGTAAATCCTTGTTTCCTCCATGAAACAGTGAGCATAATCTCTGCTCTATTACCCAAAGCCATCTTAAGAGTTTTCACTCAGCCGCAATGAAAGGCCGGTGGCCAGTGCGATCCTGTGAAGTCGTGTGTGCCTCCACCAAGCCTGAGTGTTCATGCTAGCAGGTGCGATGTAGCTCCGCAGTGGCTCGTCCAATGTGGTCTGCCGCCATAAGAGCCCAAGAACTAGAGGAATTTTCCCTAGGGTTGCCGCCATGTTTAGCGCTGCTTCCTTCCATCTTTTTTTCTCTACACCAAAGAACTCAAAGAGCTAAAATATGCTTACATACATAATGGAAATAAACTAGCTTGGGTGATGGTAGCTTATATCTGAGAAGATATGTGGTGGCTACATGCCTTTGAACTATGTTACAATGAGGCTCAAAGGCCTATTTATTATTGAGAAACAATGGAAAATCCTAAGCATCCAATACTACACTATGAAATCTGCATCGATGAAGGCTCATGATCACCCAATCACGCCTCCAAATTGGCTCCCATGGAATGCATAAAAAAATTGATCCAAATTCGATTAACTCCTTTTACCCAACATAAGTTTCAATTGTTGCAACAAGTCTTCTTTTCTATTGTCAACATAATGACTGGTTAGGGCACCAAACACTTCTGTAACAACCCTCAACCAATCATCAAAACAAACCCTAAAAATATGTGGCTTCTCCTAGTATAGGTCTTCTCCTCTTCGCTGAAGGTTTAGGGTACAAAGCATCCCTCAAATTTCCCTACTCCACCCTTTGTTGTGGTGGTGTGGCCCATGGCCTACCACACAACACTCCTGTAGATCACGGCTCCCTTCAACACAGTTTCAGCCCACACAAAAGCCTTAACACATACCTATGTTCAACTCTTTAAGTTCTCAACCTTCCTACCACATGAGACAAGCCTCCACGCAGTCAAAGAGGCATCCAAACCATCCCTAAACTCTCACGTTATTCTGTCCTCTTCTCCTGCAGCAAAACATAGGTATCTTTCCTCTTCACCGAGTTGTTGTCCCTCCTCCTTAATGCTGCCTTGATGTTGCACTTTTTGGATGTTATAATGACTCTACATCACCCTCTATTTATACACAATTAGGGGCTCCTTCCTAAGACGCCACATAAGGGTTTCTAGCCTGCCATAAGCCTAAAATACCTTAGGCCGACCTTGACATGTAAGTGCAAACCTATCATGTAACTTCAAAAATTCATATCTCCACTTCTAGAACTCGGAATTCGACGATTTTTGAAGCATTGGATTATCCTTTCTACCCTCTATCATCTCATGCCATCACATGTAGAAATGTGCCCATGGAAATTGCCAAAACAAATTTTGGTGCAAAACCCCATACTAGGGTTCCAAGCCCACAAGTGATCCTTGTGGTGATTTTCCCTCCAAACCCTGAACCCTAGGGCTTGGAGTACCTCCCAAGCTACACAAATCAACAGTACTCACATTACCATACCTCTAGTAACCATTTGAGATTGAGACGAATTCCTTCAACTATGATATTGGTGTATTTATTACGCAATAGGGGCATCCAGTGGCATATCACAGTGAGATACTTTCAAACATCATCTGGAAGTATCCCACCTATGATAAAGATATGTATTCCATTGTGCAGGCCTACCGACAATGGAAACATTACATTATGAGGAAGGAAACGGTCATCCACACAAACCACCGGCCCCTACATTTTATCCAAACACAAGGGAAGTTGCAGAACGATTTCCATCATAAATGGTCCATATACTTGCAAGATTTACGTTTGAACATAAAGTATACGAAGGGAAACACTAACAATGTTGTAGACTACCTCAGTTGACATTCAGTCATGGCACTAACCACTATGCTTGGCTCTTGTGGGCACGAGAGTTCAGAATGGCCCCATCTTTACAAGAGTGATCCTGAATTTGGAAACACATACCATACGCTCTTGGAAGGCAAGTAAATTCCAAATTTTTACCTCCAGGATGTATTATTATGCCACCTAGGACACCTCTATGTTCCTTCAAGCGAACATGCGAAGATTATTTGGGAGGTGCACTATAGTTGGTTCGTTGGACATATCGGGGTAGAGAAAAAAATGGTAGTGTTGCAGAAGTATTTTTATTGTCCGAACCTTTGACGTGATGTTGGGAATTACATCATATCGTGCACTGCCTACGTTATTTCCAAACCGACCATCAAGAAGCAAGGCCTATATACCCCTCTGCCTACTCCTAGTCAACCTTGGGAATCCATCTCCATGGATTACATGTCGGGCCTTCCTTCTACTAAGCATGGAAACAACTGTGTTTTCGTGGTCATTGAGAGATTCTCTAAGATTGCAATTCTAGCGGCCTGCAAGAAGAGCATCACCACATAAAAAATATTCTTTGAATGAGTGTGGGTACACTTTGGGATCCCAAAGTCCATTATCTCAGACTGGGATAGCGGGTTGCTAAGTAAATTTTTGTCAAGTCTCTGGTTGATGCTGGATACCAAGCTCAATAGGTCCACGACTTTCCACTGTGAAATTGATGGCCAAATGGAGGTCGTTAATCGGATGATCCTACACATTCTGCGCATGTACAACGTGAATCATCCGCACACATGGGATGAAAGCCACCCCTATGTCCAACACAAATAAAATGGAGCTCTCCATAGCTCAACTACACATAGCCCCTTTCAGGTGGGGCTTAGATTCCAACCACCATGTCCCATTGATGTGGCCATACCAATTGCAACTACTCAGGCATATTTGACTCATGTCCAGTCTGAAGCTGACCACGCTAACAACTTCATTGAGTGCATTCAACACATATGTTAACAGGTCCATGACATATTGGACAGAGCCAATGCTAAGTACAAGCCGCAACATGATCAACATCGGGTGTCACATAAGTTCCAAGTGGACGACAAAGTTTGGTTACATTTGTAGAAGTAGCGCCTTGTTGGGCCCCACTGCAAGTTGTGCCCACTCCGATATGGGCCTTACACCATCACTAAGGTTGTAGGGGACAATGATTTCGAGCTTAGCATTCCACCATTACCTGGCTTGCACCCAGTGTTCAATGTGGACTGCCTTCAACCATACTCTCCGCCATTACTGGACACATCAGGCATTGCGGAACAACTCACACCAATAGAGCTAAAGCCATACTGCATGGAACAAGCCAAAACTGATCATATCATGGACACATAGATCAAGAACAATCACCAATAGAATATCCAACTGTATCGGGTTGTCAAAGTTGGCCAACTCCTGCACCAAGGCAAGTGGCTCACTAGGGACCAAGTTCAGCAGAATTTTCCCCATCTAATGGAGGCTCTCAACGCAATGGGGACCATTGCTTCCTAAGGGGGGAGGACTAATCCAGGAGGATATTGGTGGCCACCTGCATATTCCAATTGGAGCCCCACCATTGTTTCTTTCGGTTTTTTAGTTTCCTTAATTGTAGTACACTTTACTTTTTTGGCAGTTTTTTGGGTCCCAAACTTTTGGAGATATTTTGAGGTCGTAAATGACGATTTTTCAGAAAACAGGCAAATAAGTCTTACGTTTGCAGTTGAAATTTGTAGTTGGATAAATATTTCTAACAAGGTATTGTGCACGTAAAACAAAGATCATATCCCAAAGTTACGACCCCAAGAAGTTGATGTACCACTTTACCCCAATGGGCCCCACAGTTTTGGTGATTCATCTCCTAGGGTTAGGTTTTTGGATGTTTAGGGTTTTCGATTATTTCTCAATAATAAATACCCCTTTGAGTGTCATTGTAACACAGTTAAGAAGCATTTAGCCACCAGATATCTTCTCAGAGATATGTTACCATCGCCCGAGCTAGTTTATTGTCATTATGTATGTAATCGTATTTCATTTCTTTAATATTAATGAAATGAAGTTTTATTTATGTTGCATCTCTGTGGTTATGTTTATATCTATATTTTGTTACATATCCAACATATTTAACCATCTATCTACAACGTATGCATCTATCTGGCCTTCAAATATGGGAATGTCAAAGTTCCTCTGTTTCTTGAGGGCCTCTTAGAGAAATATTTTAAAAGGATCTCTTGCTCCCTCTTATTTCTTTTCTTCCACCATGGGAGGCCATCAGGGTTTGCGAGGCTGATCTTGCAAAGGTTCAACCAGTTCGAGCTCTAACTCCTTATGCCCTGACCTCGTTGGGGACATGCAAAGAAAAATAGAGAAAGAGCATACTGCTTTGATACCACTGATGCATGCTTATGCAGGAATGCAATAGAATAAAGATATAAACATAACTACAAAGATGCATTAGAAATAAAACTTCATTTCATTAATATCAAAGAACTGCAATATTCTTACATACAAAATGGAAATAAACTAGCTCGAGTGATGGTAGCTTATCTCTAGGAAGAGATGTGGCAGCTACATGCCTCTGAACTATGTTACAATGAGGCTCAAAGTCCTATTTATTATTGAGAAATTATCGAAAACCCTAAACATCCAAAAACCTAACTCTAGGAGATGAATCACCAAAACTGTGGGCTCCGTTGGGGTAAATTGGCACATCAACTTCCCGGGGTCGTGGCATACGATCTTCATTTGATGTACACAATATCTCGTTAGAAAGATCTATCTGAGGACTACAATTTTAAACGTTTTTTTCCAAAAAACATTCGTTTAGGGCCTCAAAATAGCTTCGGAAGTTTGGGATCTGAAAAACTGCCAAAAATAGTAAATTGTGCTACAATTAAGGAAACTGGAAAACTGAAAGAAACAATGGTGGGGGTCCAAGTAGAATAGGTGGGTGGACACTAATATCCACTTGGATCAAAATATTTGGAAAAAAGGTTTGTTGATGATTCTTTCATCTTATGGTATCATGGCCAGGACAAGTTAGATGTATTTCTTCAACATCTTAACAATCAATCAATATCCATAAAATTTACCATGGAAACTGAGATTAGTGGTAGCCTTCTTTTCCTTGATGCTCTTGTCTCTAATAAATTTGATGGTTCTTTCTCTCACTAAGTTTTCCATAAGAAAATGAACACTAAACAATATCTTCATGTTAACTCCCATCACTCTCCAACATAGAAAATAGGGGCTCTGAACACTCTAGCTACGCGTGTTTTGTAGGTTTCTGATGAAAATCAAGTAGAGGGTGATAAAACCTGTCTTCTTAATGTTTTTGAGTTAAATGGCTATAACGGACCTCTAGGTATCAAAGCCTTTGAAAAGGCAAGCAAAGGTACGAAGATTAAGAAAGAACCTAGAGAATTTTCTTCCAATGTTTAGCTTCCATGTATAGAAGGAATTATTGACAACATTACTTGGGTTCTTAGGAAGCATGATATTTCTTCCACCTTCAAATCCTTGAACACAATTCATAGCTCCCTAAGATCAGTCAAAGGCCCGGTGAATCCCAAAGACATGAAATGTGTGTATTTGATCCCATGTTCTTGTAGGACTCCCTACATTGGAGAAATTGGTCGTTCCATTAATCAAATGATTCAGGAACATGGAGTTGACATAAATCATTGTATGGCTTGCTTCTCAGCTCTGGCTGAGCATGCTCAGAAGACTAAGCACCACATTAGTATTGACGATTCTTAGGTCATTGCTAAGATTGATCACTTCCATGATTGTAAGTTTAGGGAGACCATTGAGATTGTGAAAAGGTCTAAGACGCTAAATAGGATAGATGGTTGGAAGGTTAGTCATTGTTGGATCCCCTCCCTTTATTCCTTTCTTTTTTTTTTCCTTCTCTTGCTTATTTAGCCATATTCTTTTTTATCGTTAGGAATATAGGTTTAGTTCATCCTTCCTTTTTTCTTTTTAAGTATTTCTTCCTTCTCTATTAATAATTATTTGGATAATAAAAATATTTTTTGTAATAAAAAAAAATATTTTAATAACAACAAAAATGAATTTATTTTATTCACCTCTATGTTAAAATAAATAAATAAATTTCCCTCTTTTATTATTTATTTTCCTTTTTCTTTTTCCCCAAGGAAAAAACGTAACTTTCATTATATAAATATTGAAAATTATATATTGTCACATGTTGCTTAAGAGCATATGCCAAAACCAGTGGCCTTGCTACATACAATAAAAGTCTAAGATGGTCTGTACAAACTATAGCTAAAATTCTTACAGTATAGATAACAAAAACACAAAAATCTATGATCGACACAAAAAGTAACACATATCAAGTAGAAGTCCAGTAAACATCTGCTAGTGTCAAGGCATTGTTGCCCCATGTGTACGCTTCTCTATAAATGGCTTGTGAAAATACTGATAAAAGTCGTGCTCATTGTGCTTCTGAATCGGTCAATAACCAAGAGGTTGTTACGTTGCCTCCTTGGAAAGGTTATCGGAAAGTTGATTCCTTTCCCTGTAAATATGCAACATGAGATGTAATCAAAATGTGATTTTAGAGATAAAATTTCATCCAATAAGTTCTTGAGTGCGTGCATGTGACATTCAACTTGCAAATTGAATGAGTTAATGACAATTTTTTAATCTCCACAGATCTGTAGGTGATGAATTTCTTTCTCGAGGGAAAAAATCAAAAGGTGTCGAAGGCTGTTTAGTTCTGAAAAATTATTGGTGCCTCTCCCTAAACCCATCCTCATCTTGAAAAAATGATCATCGTTTAGGTATAAGACAACACCACCAATGCATCCAATCTGCTGAGCGAAACCATCGAAGTATGCCTAGGGTATGGATTTATCAATGGATTCATCTACAATATTCCTAAGTTGTTGCTGAGGAGCCTCATCCAGGATCATATTGTAAAGTGCCAAAATGTGAGTGACATATATGGTCCAACTGGGCGCTTTCTCCTGAAAAATATATTTGTTTCTTCCTATCTAGATGTTCCATCAAACCAAGAGTGAGAGATTGCAAAGTTTAGAGGGGATAGGTCAGTTCCACTAGGGTTCACATATTTTTTTTCCTTTTTCATCCACTCTTTTCTTTGAATTAATAGTTTTATGAAATATTCATTTTTATAAATTTTATTATTATTATAACTCTTCTTTTGAGGATTCTTTGTCTCTAATTTTTTATTTCTTAATTTTTAGTTAATTTTTATTTATTTATTTATTTTATAATAATAATAATAATAAATAACAATAATTTTTTATTTTTTTTGAATTTTAGTTTATTCTTTTGAATTTTAATTTTGGTAAGACTTTTTCATTATTCTTATTTTCTAATTTTATTTTATTATGTTTTTTCTCATAATTTTTTAATTTTTTTAAAAATCCATATACGATTTTGTAAAAAAAAAATATTTGGTATAAATTATGAAATGTATTAAGAATAAATTCTTAGTGTTTCTCTTTATGAAATGTATTACGAATCTTGGGAAAAAAAAGGGAGGAATTGTATTGTGAACCTAGCAGGAAATCGTGAGATGAGTAAGTGTGAGAAAGTATTTTGTGTGATCGTGGGAAGAGGGGAGTTAATTGAAATTCTTTGTTGCTGGATCTCCAAAGTTAATGTCCGTTGTGGCGTGATTTATATGGCTGGGTTGAAATAAGTCGCTAATTTCAAAACGGTTCGTATGCTCGATTAATTATTGAGAAGCATGGTTGGCTTTTGGTATTGAAATTTGATTTTAAATATTTTTTATTTTTTTATTTTAATTTATAATTATATTCTTAATATTTAGATATTTAAGAATTAATTATTTTTATTTAAAATTTCAATTTTAATTTATAATTGTATATTTAATACAAATTTAGTTATATATAGAAAGTGATATTGAGTTAGCCTAGTGATATATCAAGAAAGCGCTGTGAAATATTCTCCACCGTGGGTATGAATAGAATAAAGGAGTTTTGAAAAAAAAAAAATGTATTGATCAGGTACCGGGTATAAATAAATTGCATATTATTTAAAATTGTAATTACATGCAATTAAATAAAATTTAATTATATGTAAAATTTTGATATTTAATTATCATAATAATGGTAAATGTGTTTGACTTGGTGTGGGGTTTGAATGGAATAAAAAAAAGAAATAAAAGGAAATTTTAATATGAATCTAATAATAAAAGGAGATTTAGAATGGAAACTTGGTATAACTTAAAGTTTTGAAAAAAATGTGCTAGACTTGGTGTGGGATTTGAATGGAATAAAAAAAAAATACAAGGAAATCTTTAATATGAATCTAATAAAAAGAGATTTAGAATGAAACTTCTTAATGCTTTGTTTAAATTCTCAAATCTGGTTTTTTGGTCATATCTTTTGGGGCATTGTAATGTATGTTTTTTTCATTATTAAATATACTTTATATAAAATAGGAATAATTTAAAATGGTCTAATATGAATTTCTTTTATAGATATTTGAGATTTTGGTCAGTTTTATAAAAATATTTCAACCGATAATATTTAGAAATATTTTTCCAAAAATAATAAAGATAACAACTAACTATTTTGAATGTTTTAGTTAACCATAGATTTTTTTAAAAAATCATTATTTACATATCAAAATTAATAAAAAAGATTCCAAAAAAAATCATCATTTACATACTAAAATTAATAATAAAAAAATGCATTATGTTTTAGAGAAAAAAATAATATATAAATATTAAAAAACACTTTTTTAAATCACACTAATTTTCTATAAATAAAAATTATATATTTAAAATAACAATTTAATTCTCTATATTTTAAAATTTTCACATATTACTAAGTTATACAATTTTAAAAATTGTTTTTAGTAATCCTACTTCTAGTTTTTTAGACTTTCATTACAACTCTAGCATCATAGCATCATAACTGAGAATAATTATTTTACACTATTAGGCTCCCGTGATTTGGTTGATTGGCAAGCCAAATGACAGTGTAACATCAAACCAATCTTTGGAGCCCAAGGACCTAGCCTTCCTGGACTCAGAGAGGGCTCTCTCTATTTGTGTAAGGGATATCTGTGTGTTTGCTTATTGTGTTCTGATTTTAGGCTAGTTATGAAGTAGGATTTTTGGTTTTGGTTTTTAGGTTGTGATGGATGAACTGATCAAAGATTAAGATAGGTAAAAAGATGTCGGATCAACTGGTCTATGGAGTCGAAAAGGTCTGAGAAAGCTTTCAAATGGTGATACAAGGTTGTTGAAGGGCCGATTTGATTCAAGGTAAAATGGATCTTTGGGCAAAATGGAGTGAGATGGACATCAAGTTTGTGAATAACAAAGGATTTCAAGCACAAATAGTTTAATAGCTGACATAAACATGGTAGGGCAAACCATTAATCATGAGAAATGTAACTTTAAGCTAATCAATGCATAGAAATAAACATTCAAGCCATGCATAGAGATATATAACTCTCTAACTTTAGGAAATGGCTATCAGACTTTGGGGAAATACATTTAAGACAGACAAACAACTCAAATCACTATGTCGGAATGCCTAAACACAGTACTTCAAGCTATTGGGCACTTTGAAAACAAGATTGCATAGTCTTAGGCAAAGGGCAAGATCAGAAAAAGACCTCCTTGGTTCAACAAATGACAATCTAATCAGTCAAAGAGAAGTTTCATAGGTGGAACTATGGCTAGCCATGAGTAAGCAGGACATACCGTAAATCATACTTAGCATGCATAAAACCATGAATGAAACAATAAAACAATATTCTTAAGTTATTAAAGAGCAATCAAGAATTCTTTAATGTGACTAAGAATAAAGAAAACATGGAAGCTATAAAGAAACAGGAAATTTGAGGTGCCTCCAAGAGCATGTCTCAAATTTGTTCTCTACTGTCCTATAGCAAGCAAGAACATGGATTTATGAATGAAAAACTAAGAAACAAAAGAGAGAGAGAGAGAGAGAGACTATACCATTCTACCAAGTCATGGAATCCAACAACAATCCTATTTCATCATCCAAGAACATCCAAGAACTATCCAAAAGCATGAGACAAGTATTTCTTCCAAAGCTTATATGACCATATATTGCTTCTATTCATCAAGTTCAACCTTGTTTACAATGAAAGCCTTTGTAATATATAGGCCAAAGTGAGGAAAACCTCTTAGTTCAACTTGCAATCTCATTGGCCTATCCAAAATATCTGATTTTGTCCTTGAGGCTTTGCAAAGCCCAAGGCACAAAATATCTCAAAAATGCTAAAAAAGGGAAATATATTGAATTTTCATAACTTATCATGTACAAAAATAGCTAAACGCACATGAAGAAAAGTCACTTTTGAAAGGTTCAATTTTTACAAAAATACTCAAAAAATACATCAGCAAAGGGTCCCTGATTTGCCGGCAACTTTTGGAGGCCTTCCTGATGTCGAAACGAGGCTCATGATGGCTCGTTGGAAATCTCTGGGTGTCTATTTTCTGAAAATGTTTAGTTTTCTTCCAACTGACCACTGGAAGTCCTCCAAAAACAGACCTGTGTGTAAAAACCAGAAAATAGACCTCGCTGATAAACGAGGCAGAGTGTAGAAAAAAGCGAGTGTTTTTCGCAATTTTGGGGGAGCAAATGATCTTCAATTGTTCTAAAAATCATTGAGTATGTGCCCCTGAAATTATGACATCCAATGATACCATTTTCATCCTTTGATGATGACCCAAACTGAAATGGCGATGCCCAATGAGTTTTGGCCAAAAACCCAAAAATGAAAAAAAACCAAAACATGTCGAATTTCGCCCAAACTTGGCGAGCATGACCCTCAAGGGTTTCAGAAATATGTTGTGAAGCTGAGGCCAAAATTTGGAGCCTTGAGGTGTCTTTCCTCAATTTTGGTGCCAGGCGCTTCCCTTTAGCCTCCTTGATTTTTTCCTGAGCAGCCTTCAACTTCCGCCGAGCAAAATGATTGAGCTCTTTATAATGCTCGGTCATCTTCTGTTGAAGGTCCAAGTCCCTATTTTCCTTCTCCAATTTCTTCTCCAAGTGATCATTAACTCTCTCAAGCCATGCTTCCCAATTGTTCTCTATCTCTTGTTCGAACAATGCAGTGAGAGGGGTAGATTGGAGAAGGGCATCTTCTTCTTCCTTTTGTTTCTCAAGGGCCTTTTTGAGTCCCATGGTTCTTGGCCTCTTTCGCTTGGGTTGATCTTCGCCTTCGCTTTCATCGAACTCACCCATGAGTTCTTCCAATCTCACTTGTGCTTTGGAGGCCTCCTTTTTGTATTTGATGGCCCGTGTCTCATATACATCCATATGGACACTCATCTGCTTGTTTTGAACTTGCAAAAAGTGATTGAAGTTCCTAGCCCTATCAAGATCAGTCCTCAAAGCATCAATTTTTCTTTCTCTATGGATCAAAAGATTTTCAAGGATCTGGGCTTCATTATCACTATCATCACTTTGGATTTGGATGATGTCGAATTCCCTTTCCTATTCATGACTGCTTTCTTCCTTGTCCTTCCCTTTGCTTTGGGTGGCTCTTTTAGTCTTCTTCCTCTTGGGAAATTCGACCATGGGCTTCTTGGGCAATTTTCTCTTGCTTCGGAGGGCCCTAGTCACATTTGTAGTTACAACTCTAGGCACCATTTTCCTTGATGTTCGGGGCTTGGCCACTTTCAGAGAAGAGAGCATGGCCCCTTGCCTAGGAGAGGCAGCTAGCACATGCTCCATGGGCTCTTTACCCTTGTCACTTTGCTCCTCATTTTTGCCACTGTCTTGGATTTCTTCATGGATGCCTTGGCTATCCTTTTGCATTTCCTTTTGAGGGCTGTCCTCCTCACTGCGTTGCACCTGTTTATCTTGATGCCCCTCTTCTTCATCAGGTTGTTGTTCCTTCTTATGAGGCTGTTGTTCATCATTATGAGGCTGTTGTTCATCATGCTGTGGCTGTCCCTGTTCATCATGAGACTGCTCACCCTCATTGTGTTGCACATCTTCATGCTGCTGCCCTTCATCATTTTCAGGAGTCTGCTATTCTGCCCCACTATGATGCTGCTCATCATCCCCTTGTTGTTTTGCCTCACCATGCTGCTGCTCATCATCACTTTCTTCTTCTTGCTCATGCTCTTCTTCCTCATCATGCTCATGCTCTTCTCCCTCTTCCTGCTCATGCTCTTCTCCCTCTTCCTGCTCTTTTGTTTTTTCTATGGTAAACTTGAGCTTCTTGGGAATAGGTTTGCTAGAAGAAGGCGAAGGATGGTGAGTAGGAGGTGTAGGAGATATATGAACTGGAGGGACAATGGAGAAATATGGATGGGTGATGAAAGTATCCCAAGAGACCTCCCTCTTCTCAAGCTAATGAAGAATGATGACTTTGATGAGGGAGTGATGGAAGAGGCAGGCTATCTGCTGAGAAGGAGGCTTTTTCTAAATAGTGGAGGCCATTTTCTCAAGACTTCTGTGTAGGAAGAAAGGGAGATTTAGCAATTTTTCCCTCGTGAAATGCATGAGAAATCGAATGTGATAGGCATAGACTCGAGAGAATCTTCCCTCACAAGTGAAGTATTTCATGATGATCTTCATGAGGGGGGTGTAGCTAGTCAAAAGATATGAGAAGGGGAAAATGGATGGACATGAATCTCTGTGCTCAGGCTTCAGAAAGGGCTTGTATTCTTCTGAGTCCATGTGGCTTTGTTTAAACCACTTCTCCCTGATATAAGGGATTTTAGTGGCCTTGGAGATGGACCTTGGAGAGAATTTGAAATCTAGGCCTGCCAACTGAAAATGCTTCTCTCGAAACCTCAAAGCACAAAGGTGAGTTAAAGGGGAAAAGCTCTTCACCTCTTGCACTCTTTGGCAAAAATCTAGACACCCAACCTCATGGAAATTAAAAAAGACTGATGGGTGGGCATTCACTTCTTCAGTGGAAACAGGCTCAAATCTCTTGTGCGGACCACTCCTACTGTCTTGCTTGGGAGGCATCTTGTTTTGAATGTTCTCTGCAACACTAAGCTATCTCAAATGGCCTTTGGAAAGTTTTTCTCAAGCACACACCTTTTTCCTGCCTATCAGTCATTGTTTGACCAAGACAATTGCTTGAAATGCTTTGTGAAATATCCTCCCAACACCAACCTTCTGCTCCTTACAAATCATTGTTTTGTCTCTTTTTATGTCACTCAACAAATAGTTATCAAATAAAAAGGTACACACAGTCAAATGATTACTGTGTTTGGGTATGGTCACAAAGATCTTTTGTCTTTTGGTATAAGCAAGACAGCCTTGTAAAAAAAAACAAAACACCCCTCCCAATTAAAAACACTCCTCTTGTATTTCACTGTTTCACATGCACAGGTAGACAAGAACACTTTCAAATTGATTTAACAGCTTCACTCACCATATTCTGTTTCATGGATCAAAGGAGGCAACACTGGTTTTGCTTTTTACCACACAGAGAGGACTTTTGAAAGTGACAAAACATTCATGCATGATCACTGTTGTTAAATTAGGCTCACTGTTTCACCTTAGGAACACTGTTTTTTCCTTTCAAATACTGCCTCCACCTTATAACATTGTTTTTACCTTACACTTGGCTGACAGAGGTTATGGTTTATCACTGTTTTGAGGGTAGCTTTAGGCCTGTTGAAACTAATATGAGCACTCCACTATAACAAACTTTGTCAATGTTTTTAACCAATCACCTTGATTTTCCTACCAAGACCTCCATTTTTTAATCACCATTTGGTCTTGAAATCATGGCAACAATTACCCATTTAAAAACTCGAATACACCAAGGAGGCAAATAAAAAATACCTCGAAGATGGATTGTGGCCTTTGCTTGAAGAGTTGAGCAGCTTCAAGACCCTTTTGGAGACGTTTTGACTGTTCAAACATGCGCGGCACGTTCAAAAGGATAAGCGCCGCACAGCAACAGGGGTGTCGGGTCAGCCTTCAGGCAGTTGTGACCGGCGCCTACAGGCGCACCGCGCAATAATACAATGCCTTTGTAAATTTTCTCCTGAACGCGCCGCGCGTTTTCCCAGGCGCGCCGCGCAGTCTAAAACATCCAAAAATTTGCAACTTCTCTTGAAATTTCTCATTTCGATCAGAGAGTAGTCAGAGAGATGTGTTGCTCGTGTTTTTTGAATTGCCAATAGGCCCTGCAACAGTCTTCAACTCCCTTTTGAAAGTGAAAAATTCAAAGTCCTTTTTATATTTGCTTGGTGAGGGTTTTGAAAACCTTTGAAAAGGCTTTCGGGTTTAAACAAAACATGAAGCACATGTCCTTTTAAAACATAACCGAGACTCATTTTTACTCAAATAAATGACACAGTGGCAAGAACCACTTCTTTTACATGCATGACTTCTTTTTGAAGTAAAGAAGCCCTTTTAAGAGTCAAAAACTCTCCACTGTTTCTCATTAAGGAATGAAACTTTGTTTTCTTTGTTGATATCTGTATTGTAGAAGAAAACTCTGCTCCGAGCCATGTGAATGACTGTAGATGTGCCTTTTGAATCATACTGCTTTTTGACTGGGGGAAAAACTTAGCTGCATTTTCCTGGGTTTTACAAACATTTGCTCATAAAAAATAAGATCCTCTAAAGGCTTCTCCTGCACTTATTTGCAACAGCTAAGTATCTTCATATGTCTCAAAGTCCTTTGTTTGTGACAGCATCATGTTTCATTTCTTCTAGTATTTCTCTTGAAATTGAAACACTTGCCATATCCTTTTTCCCACCTCCTGTCTCTGTGTTGTTCATTTGCAAAATCCCCTTGAGAAAACAAAGCTTAGGTTACCTCTTTGTCACTTTTGACAAGTTTTGAAAAAGATCTTCATGAATAGGAAAAGCAAAACCTTTTTGAATATCAACATCACTCTTGGGCCTCTGTTAAACCCAGCTGATTTCAACTACTTTCAACTCTGTTTTGTTAAAGGAACAGTGACTAAATGTCATGCCTGTTTATCAAGGGGATGGATCTTTGGAAACCTTTAAGGAAATTACATACCTCAGCAAGGTTTTTTCATTTTGGCTCCAGACTGCTTTTGAAAGAAACCTCTGATAGAAGATAAGTCAGCCTCTTTGATCATTATAGTGCTCATGCCTTTTCTCTTTGTTTTTAACACCATTTTCTATTCGAAAACCTTCAATTGTCTCCCACTGCTCTTAAAATTTGCCTTTCAATCAGTGAAAACCTTAAAATCAAACTCTATCCCTGGCCCTCTGGTTATAGATGAAGGAGGCCCTTATCACAGTGCCAAACCCTCTACTTGTAAAATGAAGGAGGTTTTCTCAGTTATGTCATTTCATCAGCTTTTAAAATAGTGGTATCTTTCCTTTCACTGCCTATTCATACTTGAGCAAATGAAGATGACAAACTGTCAATAATTCATGATGGGAATTTCTCTGGGACATGTAATTCTACTTTCCAAATACCTTTGCACCTCTTTAGACATCACAAGCAATTTGGCTAGTATCTGCAAAGCATTTCTTGTCATTCATAATTTACTAACCTTTGACTGTGATTGCAGGAGCTTAATGAAACAACTTTCCGCTTCGTGGTCGCATCCTGGTTAAAAAACACATGAGAAGAAGTCATTTTCTCATGTTGAGTTAAATATTGTCTTCCCTGGAATACCGGTACATTTCGTCTTGAAAGATACATCAAAACACGTAAATCCACGAATATCGCTTTGACCTATGGCACATGTGCGACTTAAGGGTGTAACCAACTTTATTTGGAGAATGGGAAGGTCTGTGATGATTGGTCTGTAGCAGATAGAGGTTCTTTGGCTTTAGGATAGTTTGCCAGGGGAGAAATGCCTAAAGCGCCACTACCTAACTTAGGGGAGACTTCTTTGGATAGATTTGGATTTTTTGCTTTGGAGTTGATGGAAAATCTAGTATGGCCGAGGCTAGATAGGGCTTGGACAATGAGGGTTTTATCTCGTCATGGGCTGATTGAAAGGTAGGAGGGAAAAAATGTTTATGGGTGTTTTCCGGCTCCCAAATTTGTGATTTTAGATCCAACTACTAGAAAACTTGGTTGTAACAACTAGTCATCTCTACAACAAGTGGAAAATACGATGACTAATAGTATCTTCACACTAGGTGTATTAAAAATATAACGATTTTCTAAGCTAAGTAGTTTTAGTTAGTGATAGAAGTGATATGTGATAGTGATATTCGAGATAATATCTACATCTGTAAGGGTTTTTGGGTTGGCTAAATGGCTCTGTTGGTTGTGTGTGTGGAGATCTAACAGTCTGGATTGTGTGTCTAAAAATCCACTTGTTGTGTGCGCGGAAGGATTGTAAGGTTTTGAAGGAAATTTTATGCATTGACAAATGCGAAGAATTAATAGAAGGAGCAGTTTTGGCAAATTCTACGTATGCACATATTTGTTGTTTGTGCTTACGTTTATTCTTTGATGAGAGATCGTGCTATCTGTTTACTTATTACGAATACACTTAGAGAGCTAATTGATGTGATTATGTATGAATATTGATATATGTTAAGTATGCATTGATTAGATCAAGGTCTGGTTTTGATTTATTATATTGTGATAAGTGAGACAAGTATTTGTGTGTGTTTTGTTAATGACCATTTGAAGATGTGTAATTTTGTTATAAATTCACGTACATATGTGGAAGATAAATTAGGGTTTCTTAAAACCACTTCATTGAATTCTCTCTCCCGTGCGTAAACCTAGTTCCGGCACCCCCATACTACTTTGGGTGACGCTTTGAACATGAGAAAATCGTACCAAAATAGCCGATAGTTGGAGGGTTTGAACGGTTTTTATCCATAAACTCGAGAACCTAGGTCGAGACCCCTCAATCCAACAAATGGTTCCTTTTCATGACCAAGATCATCATTTGAGGATAATTGATGTTGCGGTATCAATCGAGCAACGCGAATTATAGATTGGTTGAATGAAAAGATCCTTGAATTTATGCTATGAGAAATAAAATCACTAAATTGATGAGGAATAGTGGAGTACGAAGTATGTTATCTTAGAAGTGCATAGAAATTCACTATTATTTTGTTCCTTCACGTACAAATTACGAGTTTGGTTGTCACGCTTGGTTGAGTTCCATCACTACATAAAATACTGCGTAGTGGCCCAGATGGAATCTGAATTGATCCGGCAAGTAGAAAAATTTGATAATAAAATCACTCACACGATAGAGCATTGGATCTTTTGTCTTAGGGCGGTTGCGACTAAACTTTCTATTGACCAATTTGTATCATATTTTGGTGAAAAGAAAGGTCTTTCAAAGGCCCTAAGTAAGTTTACGTAGCATTGAAATTATTGTTGAAAATCTATTGTGTGAGGTTTTACGTGAATACATATCTTGCTTGAATGCATCTAAAAGTTTAGATATAAATGTGGAAGAATTTGCCGATAGGACTCTAAAGAGGTCCTTTATTTCCCTTCCTAGATCTAATAGTGAACTGAACCGAAACTACTGGCTCGGTGACTATGAAGAAAGCTCATCATATTAGAAGCCCTTGGATCATTTCCTAATCCATCCTCACTTCTAAGCTCACCAGTGTCTATCTCCCTACCCAGCACGCAGTCCATCTCCATCCACCTCCACCCCCTCCCAAAGAAAGGAATTTGGTTGCATCCATGAAGTTACCTGGTTTGAAAGGAATTGGAAATAAGGACATTGATCATTTCTGGTTTGTGGCCGAGGTCGTATGGAAGGCCTCGACGAGTAAGAAGAATATTGATATCGGAAAGCGCGTTAAATACTACATTTCAGAGCTGCACATTGAGTGACCAATTAGGTATTCGCAAGAAAACCCTAATGCTACTGCGGAATAAATCAAGGCAACCACGAAAGTATAATAAACCTAAATCATACACGCAATTTTTGATAGAGATGAAGGATATCCTTGAGAACCTAATTTGTATGGGAGGCTAATCAAACATTGAAACGCACCATCGAGAGATGGTGTATTTATGATCAGTGATACTCAACATAAGGAATGGTTCATTGCTATGTTGCTCCCAGGCGAGGGTATAGAAGTTGCAATGAAACTACAAGCTGCCCAAAGCCTATTGCGTTGGGAACTCAATATGTCCGAGTCAGGCGGAAAACGTGCATCTAGGAATTAAGTGCCTGAAGAAAAGGCAAGGAGGTTTGCGTGAACGTACGTGTATAAAGTGAAAATATTTTGGGCATCACAAGACCAATTATCACTGTATTTAGAAATTATATTAAAGCTAGAGGTCTTGGTCCATTGAAGACGTATGGTGTACTATGTCGGATTGTTGGATTACATGATACAAATTCATGCCCAAGGGTTGGAAATTATAAGCTTGACTTACGAGAAGCCATTTTTCAAGTTATGTTCGTCATTAGGGCATGATGAGCAACCTTTTTCAAACCTATGATATGATGTTGGATAAAGTTGTGATCTATAGAATGTAGATTGAGCCTACATCACCATCATCCCTATGCAGGTGTGGAGGATTCCAAGGCGGAGGGAGAGGCCGAGGAGGTGGATCAGGCGAGTCGAGGAAGGAGGAGAGTGATTTTCTATAATTGTGGTAATGTTGGTCATTATGTGCACGACTATCCAAATCTAGAAAGACAATCTTGCTGATGTGTAGACAATTTGATCATGTTATAGAATATTGTCCTATCTTGATTGCTAAAATGGAAAAGAAAGACCCCAACAGTCTGATGGTTCGCATTGAGACTCATGAAGAATATCCTTGTGTGAATGTTGTTACCAAGGGGTGGTGTAGCTACCAATGAAGATAAAGAGAAGAAAGTTTCAACGTGTATGGATACACAAATTTTCCTTAAACTAAAGAAGGCGTTAATCTTCGACGTCTGAAAAGAACCATTGATGAGTAGGAAAGAATTCATGGAAGGAGATGTAAACGGAAAGTGGTAGGCCGTTGAATGGATCCGGAGGGGAAGAATAGAGTTAAGCCATTTTTTACAAGTGTGCATAAAGTTGCTACACAACAAAAAATGTTTGTTAAAAATTTGTAGGCATTGATAGATAATTGCGCAAAGAAGGAACAACCTCTCGTAGAACAATGCGCGGTGAGCTATGCCGATCGGTGCTTATGAAATGGACCAAGTCATTCGAGATGTTGGGAAAATGCGAGAGTGGGGGGGGGAGAGAATCAATATTTTGAAGAATCAAAATATTTTACTTTTCTTTGCGGTTCTATATGCAACTTTGATTTTCCCAAATAACATATGTCTGTGACTATCCTAAAAGAAAACTGTGTAGACCCAAATAACTTGCGTTGAGATAAATATTCGAAACATTACTTAGCCCAATTCATCGATTATGAATTAGATAGTTAAGTAAACATGTGTAGTAATAATATAATAAATCGTCACACGGGCATCACATGAACACCGAATTTAAGGTGGGGAAACACAATTCGGTAGAAAACCACATTCTTTGTCATATACATCTTCAACTGTTTATTATATAGAAAAATACTCATAATGTTGTATTGATGCAAAATCATATCGTGTGGCAGGCACCCACCTATAAGGTTGCAACCCTACTCTTGTTCTCCGCCTACTGCGAAAGGGAGCTCTAACCCCCTAATTGCTTTTACCATCCCTCTTGGAAGGGAGCTACAACTCCCTAAAGTGATCTGCCGGCTTACGCGAGAAGCAGGCTTCCACACTAAAGGCTTGACCCTCGGGAATCATTTACGCCCACGTTTAATTCATTTTTCACCTTTGGATCAAACAACTTCAACAAAACACTATTTTTAGATCAACACCAATATCCATAACCCAATATTTAAATAGAACGGTGAGATCACACAACCATATCCACAACAATAAACCCAAACTTTTGAATTAACATGTAGAATCAAATTTAACCCTCGGCATTCATAAAACCAAATGTATACGCTACTTTACTCACACAACATATATATGCGTTTTGCTATGGACGAATACGCGAATAGATATTTATATACTCAATTTAGGAATATGATCAAAATCGAGTAGATGCGAGACATTCGGGCATACTTCATCAAACTTACGGAACCCTTATTCAATCAACATCATCCATCATATTCAATCACCGAGTCATTTATCGTATTTGTACATATTCAACTGAGCGCATATACCGGTATTCAAATACATATCTATATGAATAATTCATTGTGAGACATTAGAAATATAGCGAGAAATGATGAGAGATTATCTTCATCAATCTTCAAAAAACCTTAAGTTCCATACGCAATTTTGCTACATGAACCCCATGTATACAAACTTTCAACACGACGAACCAATGTATAGATGCAGCAAATATTCAAGACTACATAAAATTTCAGATCAACGAGACTTATTCAAATCATGCCCTTTCACTTCAAAAACATGCGCCGGATCACAGAATCTAAACATCTCACAAACTAATCAAGAAAATACATAGTCATTTCGAGTCTCTGAGATCTTGATCCATCATTATTCATAGGTGCATCATTATTTCAAACCTTTTAATAAAATGTAACCCATTCATGCGAGATATACATCAATTGAAGTATTCAATAAAAATCCATACAATTTCCCATTTTCACTATGATATTCTTCTCCCTTTATAGTTTGAGCCTTTCCCAATAGCATGAGCCAAAACCACACAAATTTCGATGGTATTCTTGGATGGAATCAAATAGGCAGCACAACGTGATCATGCGTGGAGGCTAAACCCATGGTAAGGACCGCCAGTATCATCGGCGAGTGCATGTATACGGCTTCTCTTCATCAAAACTCTGTATACATAATTACGGATGTATACGGGTTGCATTCATCAAACCTATGGGTAGACTCGGAGTTTCCTTCATCGAACCTGTGTGCGTTGTGAAACATTACCTTTATCATTTCTCTGTCATTGGCTTGGAATTCCTTTCTGTGTATTGTAGTGACTTTGTAGATAAATATTTTTTTACATATTTAACAAATAGGTTGCTATCAAAAGAAGCTTATCAATTAATTTTCCATCAAGGACAACATATCAACATGTTACATCATAATGTCAACAAATCTCCCCTTTAGACTTGAAGGTAACCATGATGGTGTTTGATCACCACATCTTGTAGATACCTAAAAGACACATCAATCATAAGCATTATTCAAATATGCTTGAACATCGGAGTTACTCTCCCCCTTTGACATCAAGGGAAAAGGGCAAACTAATGCGAAACAAGGTTTGTAGAAGGAAGAGCTATGTAGATACGGCCATAAATATACTCCCCACGAGCACATCTTCAGAAATGTAACCATGGTTTATTGAACGAAATGGTTATACTATTTTGTTTAAATGAATTAAGACTGATGTTATTTCAGTTAGAATATTGGAACAAAATTACATTTTTTACATTAATAAAAAATTACTGTGAATTAGTTTCATGAGTAACTATGATGGTAAAAGTAAAAAATGTAAATCAAGATCTGGGTTAGTTGGAAAAACAGTTTCCACAGTTACCCATGGAACTCTGGATAAATAGAAAATCCAAGAGAGAGTGTGGGGTTGGATCTGTGAGGAAAGGAAGAGAAACTCTGTTTTACTGGAAAAGGTATTTCAGAGCAGAGGGTGAACTGGGTTGGAGATTGGATCGGATGTCCCGTGATCTCCCCAGAACTTCCTGTTTTTCCCTCGACTAGAAGGACCGGATTGTCCCATGAATCTGTCCAGCATTCTGCGTAGTGCAGAGACCCAGACTTGTTGCATGGGGGGAGCTGTATGATTGTTCAACAGCTCAAGGAAGGGAGGCATATTTCTACCATCGGTTGAATTCGGAATTCCAGATGAGTAAAAACTAAGAAGTAGGATGTTGTTGAATTCTTTTGTTTCCTGCTATCTGGTATTAAAATATGCAATGAATAGGAAAAGAACTGAATTTTTTATCATAAAAGGTTAGGTCTTAATGTCTGTTAACGAACAGTAGAGTTGAAAAGTGAAGTATTATATTCAGTAGATAGTTGATAAATAAGATTTACAGTGGACAATAAAAAGATAAGATGTTACCGTAAATAATAGCGTAAACAGAATTATGAGTATATTTCTTTTGTCTTCTTTTCACTGTTATATCACTTACAAAGAACAGTTCAAACCTGTAAAAGAAATAATTTGGTAGCAAAACAAGAAATTACTTACGGTTGTTTTCCTTGTGGCCAATTCTAATTAATTCTGTAGAATGATTTCTTTTTAATGGAAAGACAAACACAACCAGGGTTACGGGAGGACCATTAACCCTTTAGGCCAGAGACCTGGCTAAGGGTAGGTCGTCCTCCGCCTGGGAGTCAACACGGACATGAGGGGCGGTCCGGTCGCCAGTAGTACCCAGTTAGAAGAGAGCAAATAAGCCTAAAGAGATACCAAGAACCGTATTAACAAAACTCGTATTCGCTTGACGAAAACAACACAGGAAATATTAATTATACGCTCAAGAATAACTGAATAACAGTAGCAAGAAAAGACTCGATATTGCAAAGAAAGAAGCAACTGGAACCAAACAATGAATAATGAACCAAAATACCAGTATCGCATAGCCCAGCCAAAACTGGAGCAGAGTCTTTACAGTAACCATTATAAAACAGCTATAGATGAACTAAATAGCCTTCACGGCAGTCAGCATATGATATAAATAGCTACAAATGAAGTTTCACTGAGAATGTAAAACCCTCGCTGAAAACTATACCATAAATATAACCGATAATACAATTGCACTGTACAGGAAACTTAGCTCATTTAGAAAATTATAGAAACTATTAGAAACTGTAAATACAACTACGAGTTCCTTTTAGGAAATACACCACTAGGGTGGACATAATTATACAACAGGGGGCTCGTGGCCACAATTGCTATAAGAAACCTGGACCAGGAAAAACTATCCTGCACAAATTAAGTAACCTATCAGGCAACTCTGAACAGGACCTCAGCCGAACTATCATCTGGAAATTCCGCCAAGAGAGTTTAAGACCTGTTGGAAATGGATGTACCTGTGAGACGCGCGCAGTGAGTTAACATCCCCTCCGTGTGTGAACGGGAACAAAGGTTGACAGGAAACTCGAGCTGAGCAAGGGGTTAAGGCAATACCTGTCACAAAAGCGAAGATGTTAGAATCATGGAAGAAAAATTCTAACTAGAAACTAGAAAATCGTTAACCTGCTACAGAATGGGTTAATTATGAACAGAGCCGGAATCAATAGTCCTCAGCGGAAAAATACCTGTTATAATTTAATCCTGAGTGTAAATCTTTAGCGGCGCAGAACCTCCACTGCTCAAAACAAACCCAAACGAGGAATTAAAACAAAAACAAGAATCATTTGAGCGCTACGTCGGAGAAGAAGCTTCAGGGTAGAAGGAAACTCTGTCCCGTCACTGAACTTACACAAGAAACTTAATCCGGCCGCAAGAGGAAAAAAAACGCAGAAGGATTTAAGTTTGATCGAAAGGGGGGGGGTTACTTGTAAACCTGAAGCAGGCTCTATGGCCTCAGTGACGCCAACACCGCCTCAGAAGATCAGCAAACCCCAACTCGGAACCATGGCGGAGCACCGCCTTCAGAACCCTCTCGATGCGAAAGAAACAATGAGAATAGGAATGGTTAGAACGCCAGGGGTAGGTCAATACAAACCCTAGGCCTCTGAGCCGTCGGATCAAGTCGCAATCAACGGAGATAGACGAGCCATGTGGCGGGCGGATGGGCCATAGATAGCAAACCCATATTCCAAGGTCGAAATTGATATTTATAAATGCTGAGTGGTTAATTAATTCTAACAGCACTATATAGATCACTTTATAAGTTCCGTGATTTAGTATTCAATAATTCCGCAGAAAAACATTAGTCATAAGTGCTTTGACAATGGAAAAGCGTTTGACACTTATGTCGCAATAATCCGAAGTACAGTAGGTCACATGACTTAGAACTGAACTCGTAAAAAAATAAGATCGGACGTACAGTACAGTCATTAGTTCCGGACCATAAAATTGTACATGTTTTAAATCGTGGATTGGATTTTTTGTTAATGATTATGTAATAGTTAAAAAAATTTTGCAGGGGTAAGATTATGGTAAGTTGAATGTTACAAGTGGTATCAGAGCCAGGGTATAACTCTGGAGCCCTATTGGGCCAACTAACGTTGAAATTTTTTATGTTACTCCTGCACAGTCAGATAAAGTTACGGATGAGACGTACGCCTACACAATCACAATCACTACATCGGAACCTCGGGGAAATGCAGCGTCCACCGGAGGGAAACACCGAAATGTGGGTTCAGCTGGGAATAGAACAACATCAGAGATCTAACAGACTGATGGAAGAACAGCAACATCAGACTCGTATTCTGTTACATACGGTACAACAGTTGCAGGAAGAGATGGAGAGGGTACGTCAGGAAAATGCTAGAATGATGCAGGAACAAGAAAGGATCCTGAAAATCCTTTCTGACAAGCAGAATCAGAGAAATGAGAATCCCAGTGCTGGCAGAGAATTCCAGGAAAGGGACGATCAGCGAACAGGTGAACAAGGTACGAACCACAGAGAAAGAAGTATATCGCAGCGAAGTAATTCTCACAGAAATTTTAACGAGGCTGAATCGGAAAATGAAAATGAACGGAAAGCCAATAAAAAGCAGAAGGTGGAGTTACACGGAGAATTCAGAAAGATAAAGCCACCTACGTTCGATGGAGAAAAGGAGGAGGCGGCAGAAGCATGGCTGATTAACATGAACAAGTATTTTCAGGTGTATGACTATGACAGTGGACTTAAGGCACAGCTGGCTATTTATCAGTTGAAAGACAAAGCCACCTTATAGTGGGAAGAAGTGAAGAACGTACGGGGATTTGAGGATCAAGACGTGACATGGGAAAAATTTCAGCAGTACTTCAAGGATAAGTACCTCACTGAGCGTTTCTATGATGAAAAAGCCCGAGAATTTCATGACTTAAGGCTGGGACAGCTGACCATGGATGAATTCGTCACCAAGTTTACTGCATTACTGTGCTACGTACCCTACTTAAGAGAAGAAAAGGCCAAGGTTCAAAGATTTCTGAGCAGTCTACCTGCCCATATGAAGGAGCGTATCAAATTTGAGAATCCCAAGACAATGGATGATGCTATCAGGAAAGCAAGGCTGTGTTATCAGCAAGCAAAGAACAAGATGGATTCCGGAAAAGGATGGCAAACAAAGAAAGATAACAGAAACAATGCTGGTTCCAAAAGGGGGAAAACCAGTAATTTCTGGAATATCGCCAGAAATTCAATCAATAAACAATTCGGTAGGAATCATCAGCGGGTTAGATGGCCTGGGGAAGATAAAACGGTGGAAGCTTCAAGTAAACCTGAGCAGCCACAAAATCAGAGGCCACCTTTGCAGTGTTGGGGTTGCGGAGCAGCTCATTACTATCGAGATTGCCCGCAGCGTAGTAAAACTGAGGCAGTAAATAACCTGCAAGAGGCCTCTACCGTGGCAGATATTGCCCGGAGTATACCCAGAATTAATGCTGCACTGGAGGACCGGCAAGCAGATTTTCAGCCTACCATGATAGAACTGGAAGGTAAATTACTATCCCAAACTGTTTCTGTTTTAGTAGACCCAGGGGCGAGTCTAAGTTATATAAGTCCTAGACTAGTGGAAGTCTGTAAACTGCCAAGTCAAAAGTTTAAGAAAGCCTGGTTGGTCCAGTTAGCCACCGGAGCTAAAAGAAAGGTTAGTGCCAAGATACCAGAATGCGCATTGCAAATTGGCGGACAGCAGCTGGTTGTTGATTTAAATATTTTGCCTTTGGGGTCTTATGATATTTTATTGGGCATGGACTGGTTGGAGAAGCATTGGACTCTTATAGATTGTAAGGAAAAGATAGTTTACTACAGGGATCATAATGGTACTCGTCAAGAAATTCAAGGCATAAAGAAGCCTGTGAATCTGCGTCCAATTACAGCGTCCCAGATGGGGAAATGTATAAGGAAGGGATGCCAACTGTATGCTATACAAGTTGGATTAACTGAGTCTAAAGATAAAGCAGCTGCATTAGAAAACATACCGGTGGTACAGGAATTTAAAGATGTATTTCCAGAAGAAATACCAGGTTTACCACCAAAAAGAGAAGTTGATTTTACAATAGAGCTGCTGCCAGGAGCCTCACCAGTTTCTCGGACTCCTTATCGTATGAGTGTACCAGAACTGACTGAACTTAAGATGCAGCTTCAGGAATTGCTGGATAAGGGGTATATTCGACCCAGTGTGTCACCCTGGGGAGCACCCGTATTGTTTGTTAAAAAGAAGGATGGAACCATGCGTATGTGCATGGATTACCGACAGTTAAATAAGCTGACTGTTAAGAACCGGTACCCTCTACCTCGTATTGATGACTTGTTCGATCAGGTGAGGGGGGCCACGGTGTTCTCGAAGATAGATTTGTGATCTGGTTATCACCAGATTCAGATTAAAGATGAAGATATCCATAAAACTGCTTTCCGTACAAGGTATGGCCACTACGAATTCGTGGTACTACCTTTTGGATTAACTAATGCGCCAGCCACCTTTATGAGGCTGATGCATAGTGTATTTCATCCTTATTTGGACAACTTTGTGCTAATGTTTATCGATGATATACTGATTTATTCCAATGATGCAGAAGAGCATAAGGCACACTTGCACATAGTGCTGGAGATGCTTAGGAAGCACCAACTATATGCGAAATTCAGCAAATGTGACTTCTTTAAAATAGAAATACAGTATCTCGGACATGTAATATCGGAAAAAGGCATAGCTGTAGATCCGGAGAAAATCAAGACTATTATGGAGTGGAAGGTACCACAGAATGTGGCAGATATACGATCTTTCATGGGTCTCGCTGGTTATTACCGGCGATTTATAAAAGGATTCTCAAGGATAGCTTTTCCTATTACTTCCCTGCAGAGGAAAGGAAAAATCTTCCAGTGGACCAAGGAATGCCAGAATATTTTTGAAAAATTGAAGCAGTTGCTGACCACAGCACCTGTGTTAAGTGTGGCAGATCCGAGTAAAGAATTCGAGGTGTGTACAGATGCATGTAAGGAAGGTGTTGGGGCTGTTTTATCACAAGAGGGAAAGGTAGTTTCGTATGAATCCCGCAAGTTAAAAGATCATGAGCAGCGGTATTCAGCCTATGATCTAGAGCTGACCGCAGTTGTGCATGCACTCAGGGTGTGGAGACATTATTTGCTTGGGAAGAAATTTGTTCTAAAAACAGATCATAGCAGCTTAACCAGTTATTTTAAACAAACTGACTTAAACTCCCGACAAGCAAGGTGGAATGCCTTTTTGAGTGAGTTTGAAATTGATCTGCAGCACGTGAAAGGGAAAGAGAATAGAGTTGCGGATGCGTTAAGCAGAAAGGTGCATAGCATTTATGAACTATACGTTAATCAGGTGGAGAGCAGATTTCTAGATCAAATCAGAGAAGCAGCAGACAAGGATCCAGAGTATAAATATTTGTGGCAGCAAGTTCAAGACTCTAAAGAGCAAGGGGAATATGAAATCAATCAAGAAGGGTTGTTGGTTTTTAAGAAAAAGTTAGTCATTCCAAATAGAGTGGAATTGAAGACTATGATACTGGATGAATACCACAGAAGCAATTACGCTGGTCATCCGGGATATCAGAAGATGCTGACAGCCATCAGGAAGGATTATTGTTGGCCGGGCATGAGAAAAGAAATAGCAAGCTATTTAACCAAATGTTTGGAATGCCAGCAAGTAAAGGTGGAGCATCGGCATCCAGCTGGATTAATGCAACCTATACCCATTCCTGAGTGGAAATGGGAGGTGATTTCATTAGACTTTATTACCGGATTACCAAAGTCAAAAAAAGGTAATGATTCCATAATGGTAGTTGTGGATAGATTAAGTAAGTCAGCACATTTTATACCTGTTCAGTCCACCTATAAGACGGTACAAATAGCAGATTTATTTATGCGTGAGATCTTCAGACTCCATGGCATACCTAAGACTGTCATTTCAGACAGGGATGTAAAATTTACATCAGCCTTCTAGAAGACATTGTTTACAGGTCTAGGAACTCAAGTACATTTTAGTACTGCATACCACCCGCAAACGGATGGCCAGACAGAGAGGGTGAACCAGATTCTGGAAGACATGCTGAGAATGTATGTCATGCAACAACCAGTTAAGTGGGAAGAGTATCTACATTTGATAGAGTTCGCCTACAATAATGGCTACCAGGAATCCTTAAAGATGAGTCCGTTCGAGGCACTGTACGGACGACAGTGCAGGACTCCCATTAACTGGAGCAGCCCAGAGAATAAGCTCATGTTAGGACCAGACATGCTAGCAGAGATGGAAGCTGAGGTGAGAAAGATTAGACAGAATTTGAAGGCGGCACAAGACAGGAAGAAGGTGTATGCAGATAAGAAAAGGTATTATCGTGAATATGCAGTGGGAGATCATGTTTATGTCAGGATTAAACCAAAGAAAAGCACATTAAGATGGGCATCTTGCGCAAAACTAGCACCCCGATTCTGCGGTCCTTTCCAAATTCTGGAGAGAGTGGGACCGGTGGCGTATCGTTTAGCCCTTCCTAGTCATATTCGGGTGCATAATGTTTTTCATGTATCGTTACTGAAACGATACGTCCATGATACCAGGCATATTATTCATTGGCAGAACATACAGGTAGTGGATGAGTATGCTTGCCAAATAATGAATGCAATATTATAACTTATTTAATTAACATAAGTTTATTTGTTGCAGGTAGAACCAGACGGGGAGTTTCTGGTCGAGCCACATAGTATAGTCGACCGGAGGGAAATCATGCTCCGGAAACGACCCATCGCCCAGGTTAAAGTGCAATGGAAGTACTTTGGACCTGAGGAAGCTACTTGGGAAGACGAAAGTTTTGTTCAGGAAGCTTATCCTGAGATTTTTTTTGAACTGGAATAATAACACCGAGGACGGTGTTCTCCTCCAGAGGGGGAAAACCGTAACCATTGGTTTAGTGGAACGAATGGTTATACTATTTTGTTTAAATGAATTAAGATTGATGTTATTTCAGTTAGAATTTGGAACAAAATCACATTTTTACATTAATAAAAAAAAATTACTGTGAATTAGTTTCATGAGTAACTATGATGGTAAAAGTAAAAATGTAAATCAAGATCTGGGTTAGTTGGAAAAACAGTTTCCACAGTTACCCATGGAACTCTGGATAAATGGAAAATCCAAGAGAGAGTGTGGGGTTGGATCTCTGAGGAAAGGAAGAGAAACTCTGTTTTACTGGAAAAGGTATTTCAGAGCAGAGGGTGAACTGGGTTGGAGATTGGACCGGATGTCTCGTGATCTCCCCAGAACTTCCTGTTTTTCCCTGGACTAGAAGGACCGGATTGTCCCATGAATCTGTCCAGCATTCTGCGTAGTGCAGAGACCCAGACTTGTTGCATGGGGGGAGTTGTGTGATTGTTCAACAGCTCAAGGAAGGGAGGCATATTACTACCATCAGTTGAATTCGGAATTCCAGATGAGTAAAAACTAAGAAGTAGGATGTTGTTGAATTCTTTTGTTTCCTGCTATCTGGTATTAAAATATGCAATGAATAGGAAAAGAACTGAATTTGTTATCATAAAAGGTTAGGTATTAATGTCTGTTAACGAACAGTAAAGTTGAAAAGTGAAGTATTATATTCAGTAGACAGTCGATAAATAAGATTTACAGTAGACAGTAAAGAACAGGGATTTTTACAGTAGACAGTAAAAAGATAAGATGTTACCGTAGATAATAGCGTAAACAGAATTATGAGTATTTTTCTTTTGTTTTCTTTTCATTGCTATATCACTTACAAAGAACAGTTCAAACCTGTGAAAGAAATAATTGGTAGCAAAACAAGAAATTATTTACGGTTGTTTTCCTTGTGGCCAATTCTAATTAATTATGTAGAATGATTTCTTTTAAATGGAAAGACAAACACAGCCAGGGTTATGGGAGGACCGTTAACCCTTTAGGCCAGAGACCTGGCTAAGGGTAGGTCGTCCTCCGCCTGGGAGTCAACACGGACATGAGGGGCGGTCCGGTCGCCAGTAGTAACCAGTTAGAAGAGAGCAAATAAGCATAAAGAGATACCAAGAACCGTATTAACAAACTCGTTTCGCTTGACGAAAACAACACGGGAAATATTAATTCTACGCTCAAGAATAACTGAATAACAGTAGCAAGAAAAGACGAATACTGCTTGAAAAGAAGAAACTGGAACCAAACAATGAACAATGAACCAAAATACCAGTATCGCATAGCCCAGCCAAAACTGGAGCAGAGTCTTTACAGTAACCATTATAAAACGGCTATAGATGAACTAAATAGCCTTCACGGCAGTCAACATATGATATATATAACTACAAATGAAGTTTCACTGAGAATGTAAAACCCTCGCTGAAAACTGTACCATAAATATAACCGATAACACAATTGCACTGTTCAGGAAACTTAGCTCATTTAGAAAATTATAGAAACTGTTGGAAACTGTAAATACAACTACGAGTTCCTTTCAGGAAATACACCACTAGGGTGGACATAATTATACAACAGGGGGCTCGTGGCCACAATTGCTATAAGAAACCTGGACCAGGAAAAACTATCCTGCACAAATTAAGTAACCTATCAGGCAACTCTGAACAGGACCTCAGCCGAACTACCATCTAGAAATTCCGCAAAGAGAGTTTAAGACCTGTTGGAAATGGATGTACCTGTGAGACGCACGCAGTGAGTTAACATCCACTCCGTGTGTGAACTGGAACAAAGGTTGACAGGAAACTCGAGCTGAGCAAGGGATTAAGGCAATACCTGTCACAAAAGCGAAGACGTTATAATTATGGAAGAAAATTCTAACTAGAAACTAGAAAATCGTTAACCTGCTACGGAATGGGTTAATTTTGAACAGAGCCGGAATCAATAGTCCTCGGCGGAAAATACCTGTCATAATTAAATCCTGAGTGTAAATCTTTAGCGGCGCTGAACCTCCACTGTTCAAAACAAATCCAAACGAGGAATTAAAACAAAAACAAGAATCATTTGAGCGCTACGACGGAGAAGAAGCTTCAGGGTAGAAGGGAAACTCTGTCCCGTCACTGAACTTACACAAGAAACTTAATCCGGCCGCAAGAGGAAAAAACGCAGAAGGATTTAAGTTTGATCGAAAGGGGGGGGTTACCTGTAAACCGGAAGCAGGCTCTATGGCCTCAGCGACGCCAACACCGCCTCAGAAGACCAGCAAACCCCAACTCAGAACCATGGCGGAGCACCGCCTTCAGAACCCTCTCGACGCGAAAGAAAAAATGAGAATAGGAACGGTTAGAACGCCAGGGGTAGGTCAATACAAACCCTAGGCCTCTGAGCCGTCGGATCAAGTCGCAATCAACGGAGATAGACGAGCCATGTGGCGGGCGGATGGGCCATAGATAGCAAACCCATATTCCAAGGTCGAAATTGATATTTATAAATGCTGAGTGGTTAATTAATTCTGACAGCACTATATAGATCACTTTATAAGTTCCGTGATTTAGTATTCAATAATTCCGCAGAAAAACATTAGTCATAAGTGCTTTGACAATGGAAAAGTGTTTGACACTTATGTCGCAATAATCCGAAGTACAGTAGGTCACATGACTTAGAACTGAACTCGTAAAAAAATAAGATCGGACGTACAGTACAGTCATTAGTTCCGGACCATAAAATTGTACATGTTTTAAATCGTGGATTGGATTTTTTGTTAATGATTATGTAATAGTTAAAAAAATTTACAGGGGTAAGATTATGGTAAGTTGAATGTTACAAGTTTATTTGGAAAATATATGTTAAAAAATAGCAAAATTTTAAAATAAATGGTTAACAATTCAATTTCATTGCAAGATATTAATTTTAAAATTTTTTAAAAAATAAGACATTAAAAAATATGTTTGAATCTTCAAATTTTATATGTATAAACCGTGATTTATTAAATATTGAAGAAATAAAAAATATTTAAAGATTAAATATTTTTTATTTGTAAATTTTTGAGATTAGAAATCTGAAAAATATGAAGCCAAATTATGATCGATAGTGTTCATGCTTATGTTTAGGGTCATCAGCAAGTGGCATTATTATTTTTTATTTTCTCTTTGTTTTACTATAGTGAATCTATAATTTATTGAAGTAATCTCAACTAGGTCTAAATATCAAACCTAGTTGTTACTACTAACACCAAAAAATATATCCAACATCTAGTAAACCAAATATACCAGCAATTTAAGATTTAACAAGAGTCAAAACACCACAAAAATAAGAATCCTGATCCTGAAACATTATCACAATAAACCAAAAATAAAACATGTGTATCTAGATTAAAAAAAACACCATAATCCATCATAAATTAAAAAGAAAAAAAATTCTATTAAAACCTCAAATTAAAATAACACAAACAAACTCACAAAATAAAATAAATACCCAAAAACAAAATTGAAAACATAATTTATATATATAATAGGTCAACGACCATTAATATTCATTTGTGAGCCTATATGGACGATAGCCCATGTTGTTAAGACTCCAATATCTAACGTTAGTAGTCACTAAAATATAAAACCAAATACTAAATTAATTAACAATTTAGTGTTATAGTTTCCAACAAAACACCCCTATTATCTTTAACTACCCTTTTTATTATGCTAAATATATTTAAATTTTAAAAATGTGTTATTGGGTTTGGTCTTTACCCGCCATAAAGAAGCTTTGGTTCTCTCATGAGAAAGCACCACGCGTGAACTCGTAAGAGTTGATGCCACACCTCGCTTTTCTTTATCTCCGTCACTCCCTGTTCCACAGTTTCAGTCGTGCATACGCTTTTGTTTTGTCTCTGGTC
The DNA here is from genome assembly GCA_034641835.2 of Pinus albicaulis. Taxonomy (NCBI): domain Eukaryota; kingdom Viridiplantae; phylum Streptophyta; class Pinopsida; order Pinales; family Pinaceae; genus Pinus; species Pinus albicaulis. The sequence goes on along the minus strand of CM076579.1, from coordinate 386,484,332 downwards.
CACCCGACTCAATCGCTAATTATATTTATCTAATAAAAATATTTATATTAATTAAATTCATTTATCTAATAAAATTAATTAAATTACGTTTATCTAATAAAATTATTTATATTAGTTAAAAAAATTTAAAGTTATTTATAAATTTATTTTTTTAATTAATAAATTAATGTTTTAATATTTTGTTATTACTAATTAATTATATTATTTGTTTTAGGTTGTTAAATGTGTTTTTTTTAATAACATTTTTAAAATTTTAATTTAATTATAAAAAACTATTAAGTGGATGGTATAAATTTAACTTTCATAGAATATTCTAGAATATCTTTAGTAATAATCACAAATTAAAACTTATAATTTTTCTTAAAAGTAGTTATACTATTTTTATCTTTTTAACTAAATAGATAATTATAAAAATGTCATATCGACAAGTGTCATATGAAATGAGTTATGATTTTTGGGCATTTGGTACTGATAAGTCATAGCATTGGCCTCTAATATTGTTGCAAAGCAATCTTCATGGTAAAATAGAGGTATGTCCTCGCGATTAAGAATCTTATTATATGTTTTTTTAAATCTATATATGTTTTTTTTTGTAAGCTTGGTAGGTCCTCTTCATTCATTCATTTTCAAAAGCAGGTTACATCCATGAAAGACGTTCGGTGGCTTCAACCTTCCCATTGGGAAAGCAGGTTTGTAACTTTTTTGGCCACCAAAACACATTATAAGCCATCCAAGATATCGATAACTTAAGGTTGTTAAACAAAGTCTTATAAGATTGAATGTCTAAAAATCAATTTTCATCTACAAATCAATAATATATGATACTAGCCGACATATACATCAAGAAATTAAAAAAAAAAAGATATTCATAACTGTACTAACAACTAATCATTAGAGGACTCCACAAGAGTGGGGTCCTTAGCACTGGATCGTGGTAATTCTAACTGGGGGAGGCACACAATGTGCTTTTCAATGCGGCCATGGCAAACATTCTGCTGTTGGATTTTGAATTGAATAAGTTACAATTATTTCTAGATTTTCTAGAGGTCTCGATCTTCTTTTCTAGAGTTAACCAAAGATTTCATGATGTCTTTAGCCATGAGGTTCTTCATAAGCCAATAAAGGTGCAATGTTTGTTTATAATGGGTGGTGTGCCCGCGAATGTGTCTAAGACTTGGAGCAAGAACTCATTAGTCCTCCATGTGCACTTTATATTCTGCTCACTGATTGAGATCAACTTCCCATGACGATATTATTTGTTTAACTTGGGTTGGGGCTCCAATATTATAAGTCTGAACCACCTCTAGGATAATCTGTGTCTGATATGCGACCACTTCTCTTCAATGGCCGAGTTGAGGAGGTGCCTCTGCTACCATGATTACTTGTCTCCCTGCCTCAACCACAACCCCCATTCCTAGTCAATATACCACTAGGGGAACAAAGATCCATCTTATTTACCTCTAGGTTAAGCAAACTATAGGTTATCTAACAGATAAGGTAGGTCGAAGAACAATACTAGACTTTATGCACACGACCATAGTGTAAACACAAATTATGAGAACCTGATGCATAAACATTAAAGGGAAGAAATAAAAAAAATTGTGTTAGGATTAAGCCTAACAGAAAGGAGAAAATTTGAACAGGGTGGCCTCCAACACCATTCAACTGCATTGTCCAACATCCCGTGCTAAAAAATGTCGTATACAAAGATATTCGAAAAGGTTGTTGAATATTCAGATAGTATATACCATAGACCGGCTCCTTGATCCAAGAACCGTTACAGGCCACCTCATGGACAGAATAAATCAGATACTGGAAGTTTAAATTCAATGCTTTGCTCATAGTGAAAAAAACATGAAGATATCCCTAAATATCAAGCATACAGTGTTGAAACTGGCAACATGAAATGCTTCTTATTTAATTTTCCCTTAATTAAATTAGAAGTAAATTGTAATTCCACACCATATGACAACTTATACGCATTAATTGAGTCAGGAAGACCTAGTTAGCTGAGAAAATTCAAGTTGAGGGTCAAACTAGAGGCATGTAGAGTTCACTCTAAGTTTTAGAGGGTCCATTTACAGTTTATTTAGAGTTGTAATTAGTTAACTCAATTATTTGAGTTAAAATCAATTTAACTACTTCTAACTAAGAGATGAGCTAGTGAGAGGTCCAGTGAATTAAATTGGATTTAATTCACATGCAATGATCAATCATATAATGGATAATTCACTATAAATAGATGTTGCATGTCAGATCTAAGGATGTCCCAATTGAGATTGGAGTTAAAGGGAAGAGAATTATCGGTTGTATAATTAGAAAATTGTACAGGTCATGCATGAGGTCAGCAGGATGCGTTAGATGAATTGCGCAATAAATTCTTGGGAATTTCCTAATTAATAGGGGCACAATTGCTCCAAGAATTCCTAAGCAAGGTTGATCAACCCAGAGCAGGAAATTGGTTAAGTATCAGACCATTCTTGATGGGATCAGAGTGAGACAGTGAGAGATAGTGCAAAGGTTTTTCACGAAGGGAAATAAAATTGTAGTGTTTCATATTCTTTACTTAATTCAATATATCGATAGTGGGGGTTTTAGTTGAGGATTTCCCGAGATACATATTTGTGTTGTGCGATTTAAATTCTTTCTCTTTCTTGTTCATGTGATTGTGCGATCGTAATTGGTTTCTATGATTTGTAGAATTGATTCAGTATTTTGTTTTAGCATATTACAAGATCAATTGAATATATTTAGATTTTCTACATGGTGTCATAGTACGAATCACTATAGAAGATAAGAACCATTTTGTTTTTGAACAGGTGAATTGAATTTTCAGATTTATTTTTCAGGACCAACAGTAGATCAAGATGTCTTTCTCTGGATTGAGACTCGAATATTCCCTTGAGGGTAATTCGAATTACATAGCATGGAAGGACATGATGGATTCAGTGATAGAGGATAATGGAACAAAGGAATTCATAGATACTGATATTCCCCATCCCGCAACAACAGATGCTTAACTTCTTGATTCATGGAAGAAGAATGTAGCAAAGGAGAGAAGGATTTTGTTAGAATTAGGTTGAGATCATATTGTCTCGAACCTCCATGGAAAGGAAAATAAATATGCTTTGTGGAAGGACTTAACATATATGTTTCATAATAACATCGACCAAAGGAAGTTGACGTTGAAGGACAAGCTCAAAATGATCAAGATGGAGAAGGACGACACGATACCAAAATACTTGATGAAGTTCAGCCAATGTTGCGATGAGCCTAGAAGTGTTGGTGTGACAGTATTCCAGGATGATTTGGTGTACCTAGAACTTCTAGGCCTTCCAAAGAGCTGGCAGAGCTACCAGGACTTAATGAATGGGAGGGAGAAGCTACTAGAGTGGGAGCGATTATGGTCTGATTTAGTAGAAGAAGAGATTCAGCAGAACACCAAAGATGGATCCTCAACAAATACTGAGGATGAGGAAAATTATGCCTTGGCTAAAAAGGAAAATAAAGGGAAAGGGAAAGAATCCCACTCCAATTCAGAATCTGGTCAGGCGAGCAAGAAGCGAAACTTGTCAAAGTGTAATATTCCAAGTAGAAATAAACAATAATATAAAGCAACATAAACATGAAACTACAACAAATAGAGAGACATCATACATAGAATGAAAATCATGGAGAATTCTGAGCCATTTTATTATATAACTGAAAGTCATAATAAGTACAAATGTGATCAGAATGATGGCATCTTGGCTTGCATAAGGCAAGCTAGAGATATTCTCAGAAATACTCCTGGAATGGTTGCTCTATCAGTGATTGCGTTGTCTCCAAGCTGCTGCTGCTACTGCTGCCAGATTGCAGTTGCTACTGGAATAGGATGAATCTTTGGGGTTGTTCCCCTGCTCAGAAAAATACAGGACTCTGGAAATGAGCTCCCCGCCTAATACCCAGAAAATCCCAGAAAGGGTTTCCGGAATGGATGAGCCCAAAAAATCACCTCCCTTGAGAAATAATGCTATCCTAGTGGGATATGTTGGCCCTAAATGTGTGTCTACAAATGGGTGCCTCCTCCTCTACCAAAAGTGATGGAATAGCTAAGGGTCGATCCCTTCTCACTCTCCTAGGCTGAATCCCTAGATAAATCTCCGCTCCTAGCACTACCTCCTCCAAGAACTGTGTGATCTCTCCTTAAGACTGCGCTGCCCAAGTAAGTGTGTAATCCCTACTGAAGATGCTATAACTCCCACCTAAAAATCAACGGATAGAACTCCTCACCCAAGCAGGCACTCAAAGTCCCCCGGGGTTGAGGTTGGGATCTTCGCTCAGAGACACCTGGTGTGCTAAACAACACTTGCAGAATTTGCTCAACATCAAAAGTGTGCTCAATGTCAACAGACAAAACAAAGATGCATAATCAAATTAGGAAAAGAGGAGCCTCTCCCTCTCTTTATGCTTGGAGAGCATTTCTCTCCCCTAGGCCCCACCAAAACTTCACTGTCCCTCTTGGCCATGCTGTCCATCTCTCTCTGCACTACCTTGGGCCCACATTGTCACTATCCCCACATTGTCACTTCGACCCCTGGGCCCCATGCTGTCAAATAAATGTGCTCAAGTGACTTTATGAAGTGTTTTATTTCCTAAGTGTAGGTTGAGTGTCTTCTCACCCACTTTATTAACTGACTTTAGCTTTATAAAAGTAAACTGGGAAAAAATTAATATTTTCAATTAGCTGCTACTAATTGGGAATATTATAGTCCTCCCCGTCAAAATGTTGCTTGTCTTCAATCAACTGCAATGATGGATTCTGCAAAATCTTCTCACTCTCCCAAGTGGCATCCTCATCGGGAAAGTTCCTCCACCTCACTAAATACTCCCTGACTATCCTACTCCGTAGATGCCTCTCCCTAGTATCTATGATGACTTCTAGTTGTAGCACCTAATGCCCTTCATCATCTGTTGGTGGAAGGTCCTCTGTTGCAGTCACCTGCTGCCCCAATGCCTTTTTCAGGCAAGATACATTGAAGATGTTATGGATCCTACTACCTGTGGGTAACTCCAGCTCATATGCAACCTCCCCGATCCTGTATATCACCTTGTATGGTCCATAGAAGTGGGGCTTGAGCTTCTCGTCCCCCTTCTGATTCAGTGTGGACTTCCGGTATGATTGAAGTCGTAGGTAGAACAAGTCTCCTACCTCAAACTGCCTCTCAACCCGTCCTCTGTCAGTATACAATTTTTGTTGGTTCTGTGATGTAGCTAAGTTGTCATTGAGGGCCCATTGTATATCCTGACTCTCTTGGATCCAGTCCTTGGCCTTGGAGGCCTTACTAGCACCAAACATCACGTCAGAAAAAGACAAAGCATGATATCCATATAAAGCGTAAAATAGAGACATATCAATGGACATGTAAAAAGTAGTGTTGTAGCAGTACTCCCCCAAGTGCAACCATTGTAACCATGCCTTCTGCTGCCCTATAACATAGTTTCACAAGTAGCCTTCCAGCCAGTTGTTTACTATCTCCGTCTGCCCATCTGTCTGATGGTGATAACTGGTGCTCGAAGTCAACTCTGTACCCACCAAATGAAAGAGTTCCTACCAAAAAATGACTATCCCGATCACTAACAATGGTCTTTGGGAGACCATGCAACCTGAAAACATCCCTGAAAAACAAATCTGCACCTGAGCTGTTTTTGTACCGTGCTCATATAGCAAAGAAGTGTGTGTACTTTATTAGTCGATGAATGACTACAAAGATACATTCCTTGCCCTGCATCGCGGGCAACCCTGTGATGAAATCCATTGATATGCTTTCCCATTTCCCCTCTAGAATGGGAAGAGGTTGTAGTAACCTTGTTAGATGGCTCATATCCCCCTTGTTCTGCTAAAATACTTCGCACTCCCTGACATGCTAGAGTACGTCCTTCTTGAGGCCCTTCCAAGAGAACATCTCCCTAATGGCCCTGTAAGTTTTAGTGAACCCCTAGTGGCCCGATAGTGGTGAATCATGTGAGGCACCCAGCGCCTTATCCTTGAGTTGAGAGCCCCCAGTCAAGAAGATTTGATCTCTGAATTATATTAACTCATCCATCACCCTGTATCTGTCATCCATGACCTATCCATCCAAGATCTCAAAGGAAAAATGGTCTTTGGAGTACTCCACTAGCAACTGAGCTCTCCAATCCATGTTTAAACATGTCAGGGACAACGCTGTCGGTCCACGTGAGAGAGCATTGACCACCACGTTGTTCTTCCCCTTGACATACTCAATGTAAAAATTATATGACTGGATCTTGCTAACAGACTTTTGCTGCCTCTCCTGCAACTACTTCTTCTCTAAAAAGAATCGAAGGCAGTTGTGGTGAGTCCTCACCCTGAATCTGTTCCCCACCAAGTACTGCTGAAACTTGGCCAGTGCATGCATGATAGCCAACATTTCCTTGTCGTATATGGGATACAACCTCTCATGTGACAATGGATTCCTGCTCTCGAAATCTATGGGATGTCCCCCCTGCATCAAAACTACGCCTACCCCCACTCCTGATGCATCACACTCAAGGACAAAAGGCTGTGTGAAATCTGGAAACACAAGAACTGTGCAGCTGCTCATTACCTCCTTGAGCCTATCAAAGGCCCTCTATGCTATGTTTGTCCAACTGAATGCCTCCTTCTTCATAAGAGCTATGAGGGGTGCAGCAAGTTGGGAAAATCCCTTGACGAACTTCCAGTAGTAGCTGCAGATGCCTACAAATCCTCGAAGCTCAGTCACATTATTCGGCTTTGGCCAATCCCGGATGGCCTTGATCTTCTCCTCGTGGACCCTCACTCTGTCCACACCAATGATATGCCCCAAATAGAGCATCGTTGTCAATCCAAACTCGCACTTAGAGAGCTGAGGATAGAAATGTTGCTCTTCTAGTATGCGCAACATAACCTGAATGTGTTGCAAGTGCTCCTCCCACGTCCGGTTGTATATCATGGTGTCATCAAAGAACACTAGCACAAAGTTCCTTAGTTTACCATGGAAAATGTGGTTCATATAGGACTGCAAGGTGGCTGGTGCATTGGTTAGCCCAAAGTGCATCACCAAAAACTTGAAGTGGCCATAGTGACATTTGAAAGCAGTCTTGGGAACATCCTCGTCCCTTACACGAATCTGGTGGTACCGTGATATTAGATCAATATTTGAGAAGAAATTCGATCCCCTCAACTCATCCATCAACTCATCAATCCATGGGATGGGGTATCATTTCTTCATGGTATTCTTGTTGAGAGCCCGATAGTCGATGCACATCCTCAGTGTGCCATCCTTCTTCACTAGTACAACAAAAGAAGCAAACAGGTTAGTGTTAGGTCAGATGTGTCCCAGTGCTAAGAGCTCATGAATAGGCCTCTCAATCTCATCCTTGTAGGCTTTAGGATGCCTATATGGTGTAGTAATCACAGCCTAGATGCCCTGCTCCAGCTCAGTGGTGTGTTCAAACCCCCAATCCGGTGGATGCCCTAGTGTTATATCTCCAAAAACTATGGCATATATGTCCAAAATAGACTGCACATCTGGGTGTACGGCCTGCCCTATAGACACTGCCTCTGAAGCACACAACTCTACTTCCCACTCTATATCTCCCTTACAGAAGTCTGCCTCCCTCTAGTGTGTTGAAACTGTCTGTGGCGGATAAGTATGCATGCCCTGAATCATCTCGTGCTTCCTGGTCTTTTTGTCCGTCCACTCCATCTCCAAGGTCTCCCAATCTATGGTGACCTTCCCCAACGTGATCAACCACTACACTCCCAATATCACATTGGTGTCCAAAATTTCCACCACAAAGAAATGATCTATCAGAGTGTAAGTCCCCATAGTCACTACCAAGATTGGCACATATCTAGCACATTGCATGGTTCTGGCACCTGGTACCAGAACTGGAAACCCATCAAAGCTCTCTGTCGGTATGGTCCTCCACTTTACGAACTGTGCATCAATAAAATTGTGGGTATCCCCACTATCCACTAACGTCGAAACACTTTTTCCCTGCATAGTACCTCAGACACGCAGTGTCAAGTATTTGGGAACCCCTCACAAAGAAGCAAGGACTCCCCCAGTAGGTGAAAAAATTGCCCCTCCTCCTCCTGTTGGTGGAGGTGGTGGATGATCTCCTCTTTGTACTACACCACTGCCTCCTGCCTCCATATCCTCATACGCATCCTCTTCCTCATCACTTTTAGAGAAGACCTCTATATAGTGTGCCTTCCCAATGACACAACGATGTCCCAGTGCCCATGGCTCCTCGAATGTGAAGCATATCTTCTTCCGTCTCAGATCTCTCCAAGTCTCATCGTCCAAAGGCCCCTAGCCTTGGTTCCCCTTTGGAGGTGGAACCCTCATGTCCTTCCCCTTTGGCTGAAATGCCAATCTCTGGGGGAAAGGAGCTCTGGTCCTAGGTAGGGTATCCTGTAAATCCCTAGTCCTCCCAACTGCATCGTGAAGTGTAGCCAGCCTCATCAATCCAATTAACCCCTAAATAGGTTCTGCCAACCCATCAATGAACATGTATATCATCCTGGCCGAAGACAAGTCAGGTACCATCACAGAGAGTCTCAAAAAATAGGAAATGTAGGTGTCTAGGCTCCCAGTCTGTTTTAGCTTAGTCATCTCAACAAAGTGCTCCTCCGGATCCCTCCAATCAAACCGCTCTATCAACCTCCATGTAAACTCTGCATATGTTGTCACCACTGAGTGACCCAACATGGCCATCCCGTGGAACCACCAATCATGGGCCTCACCCTCCAGGTGAAGCACTTCCACCTTTATGGCCTCTCCCTCTTCCATCTGATTGAGCTAGAAGAAAATATCCAACTTCTCCACCCTAGCCTTTTCTGAACACTTGGAGGATCCATCAAATGTCGGCAGAAAAAATATGCCCACTATATGTTGTACATCCCCATCCTCTGTGTATCTGGCCCCTTTGTTCTAGTTGCAGGGTCTGTTGTCCTTATTGAGCTACACAAAGTCGTGGAAAGTGAGAGCCTCACCAAAATATCACTCGTAGGACTGATACTCGGAAAAATAATCTCCCATGTGAACCGGTTCCGGTTCCTGAGGTGCTCCTACTCCCATGCATGTAGCTAGAAATGTGGGCATCGTGGAATGTGAGGGTGTTAGTGATGCCATCTGTTGCACTGTGAGATGCTCCTGCAAGTGATGGGATGTGTCAGACCCTTCTCTGGTGTGGAAACCCCTTGGGGTTTCACGCTGTCTCTGGTCTACAATAAACTTCTTTCCCATATCCTCTATCCTCCTCAACAAATCCTACACACACTTTATGAGAAGTTCCCCGAACTCCTTCCCTTCATATTTTTCCTCTGCCATTGGTTCCTCCACTTCTACGTCCACTACTAGAATGTGGTTACCCTCTCCAAAAGTGACCTCAAGCCTCCTCTCTTGGTCCTTATACCTCCTTCCTCGGTAAGTGATGTATGGTTTTCCTGCGGGTGTCATAGACAATATTCTCCATAGGCTGAGCCAAGTCTATGAGCTATAATACCACTATAATATTCCGAGTAGAAATAAACAACAATATGAAGCAACATAAACATGAAACTACAACAAATAGAGAGACATCACACATAGAATGAAAAACATGGAGAATGCTAAGCCATTTTACTATACAAGTGAAAGTGATAATAAGTATAAAGGTGATCAGAATGATGGCACCTTGGCTTGCACAAGGCAAGCTAAAGATACTCTCAGAAATACTCCTGGAATGGCTGCTCTATTAGTGACTGTGTTGTTTCCAAGCTGCTGCTGCCAGACTACTGGTGCTACTAGAATATGCTGACTCTTTGGGCTGTTCCCCTGCTCAAAAAAATACAAGACTCTGGAAATGATCTCCCCGCATAATACCCATAAAAGCCCAGAAAGGGTTTTCGAAATGGATGACCCCAGAAAATCAGCTCCCTTGAGAAATAACGCTATCCCAATGGGATACGCTGGCCCTGAATGTGTCAATGCAAATGGTGGCCTCCTCCTCTACCAAAAGTGATGAAATAGCTAAGGGCTGATCCCTTCTCACTATCCCAAGCTTAATCCCTAGATAAATCTCTGCTCCCGGCACTACCTCCTCCAAGAACTACATGGTCTCTCCTCAAGAATATGCTTCCCAAGAAAGTGCGTAATCCTTGCTGAACATGCTATAGCTCCCACCTGAAGATCAATGGATATAAATCATCACCCGAGCAGGCACTCGAAGTCCCCCATGGCTGAGGTTGGGATCTCCACTCAAAGACACCCGGTGTGCTAAACAACACTTGCAGACTTTTCTCAATAGCAAAAGCATTCTTAATGTCAATAGACAAAAAAAATATGCATAATCAAATGAGGAAATGAGGAGCCTCTCCCTCTCTTTATGCTTGGAGAGCCTTTCTCTCCCCTAGGCCCCACCAAAATTGCACTGTCCATATTGGCCACGCTGTCCATCTCTCTCTGCGCTGCCTTAGGCCCACGCTGCCCATGCTGCCACTGTCCCCACATGAACCCTAGGTGCCATGCTATCAAATAAATGTGATCAAGTGACTTTAGGAAGTGTTTTATTTCCTAAGTGTAGGTTGAGTGTCTTGTCACCCACTTTATTAACTGATTTTAACTATATAAAAGTAAACTAGCCAAAAGTTAATATTGCCAATTAGCTTCTGCTAATTAGGAATATTACACAAAGGTAAAAAATTTCATTTTCATGAGGTTCGACACTGTGCTACAAAGTTTATGCACAAGAACAACAACAACAAGTCCTGATGAGGAGCGGCACGTGAAGCACTTGCTTCATAGTTCGAGTTTATTTCAACCTCATCACATGCATGGTGTCATCAATGATGGGTTTTGTGTGGTACTTAGATAGTGGACCTTCGTTCCATATGACCAAAAACAGAGAATTATTTAGTAACTTGTTGGAGAAGGATCTCCAAATGCACATCGAGCTGGGAGATGATGGGAGGTATAACGCTACCAGGATAGGTACAATTATCTTTCAGAGGGAGTCCGGTAATCATATAAAATTAAAAGATGTCATGTATGTTCCTGGTTTAAAAAATAATTTGTTTTCTATTCCTATGTTGGAATATCATGGCTATGATGTGATATTCAATGAAGGAAAATTGTTCCTTTGTCACAAATCCATAGGACATGATTAGGAGATCATGTCCAAGTTATGAAAATTTCTCAAAAATGAAAGTGCTCAAAAGTGGTTGCAATATGAATGACCAGAAAGATGTCGTTGCTGCAATTATAGCATCATGAACGGTTCTCAAAACCGAGGTTGTAGCAAAAGTTATGAAGGTTTGAAAAGCCCAACAAACTCCAAAAATGAGTTGACCAAGTTTGACTTTTTTAATTTGGAAAAATTAAAAAAAGAATATTCCAAGGAATATTTGGGAATATTCCCTAAAATATTCCATGTGGACAAATTAGAATCTGACAAATGGTAGCTTGAGGTTGGATGTCTTTTTGACTTTGGGTTTTGAGGGCCTATCAGTGGGCGCCACATGGCCTGGCCAGAGGCTGCCACATGGTCCTAGGCCAAAGAGAAGTTGGCATATCAAAAAAAATTTACAGTCGGCAGGTTTCGAATAAGGGTCTCTCGCCATCTAGCTCTGTGACTTGACCAATCGAGCTATATGGTGTTTATTAATAATGACAGGTCTCTGAACATATTTATCTTTTAAAGTTTGAATCAGCGGAAAGGTTTAGGGCTAGCCCTATTGATGTGCGATCAATGCTCAAAATCGAGGCCTTAAGGCCTTAAACTTCATGTCTAAATGGTTTATCAAATGCCATGTGGCCAAGATCCATGGTGACAATTAATGTAATGGTTAACGAAACATGCAACCGGCTCCAAGTTCCAATTCAAACAGTTTTTGTGCAGATAAGGCAACAGTTAATGCGGCAGTTAGTGTAAGGGCAGTCACATGCCTAACCGCAACAATTAATGTAACTCCCAGACTTCGGTGGTTATGGTTGGTGGAACCGCCAATTTTGGTGGTGGAGCCATGTTTAGCAGGTTTGTCTGGAGTTACTCCACATTTGGAGGAGGTTTTTGAGGGAAATTGGGAAAATTTTCTTTCTACCATAACTCCCTCATTATTGAACGAAATTGGATGCAAAAAATAATCAATTTTGGGTTTCTTTGACATTTTGAATAGTTTTGGCATAGGTTTCAGGTCTAATAGAAGTCATCTTCAGTAGTTTTAGCTTCGGGGAAGATCAAGGAGCCATCAAGGCAATCATGGAGAAGGTAGTGTATAGGGCATCCTTTATCAGTTTTATGTAAATGAATAGTCATCTTTGGCTAATTGATACCTTCCGAAGTTGATTTTATAGAGAGTTTTTCCTATTGAGGCTTATTTTTAGTTGTACTTACATTTTGAGCAAATTAATACAAGAGGGACATGCCATTGGGAGTTGGACCAACAGATGTAGCCCAGGAGGGGTGAAATGCTTCAACAATTTGCTGAGTAATGTGCTTTCTGAAGTTTATTTTCTCTATTCTTTACTGTTGTACATTGATAAACAATTAAAATACTTAATCAATCCTCACACAGAAATCTGATTAACAAATCCAGAACTATTTGTTTAACCTGCAATTTAAGGAGAAACTTATGCACACATTATTATTACTGTTTGGATACTTAGCACAACAAAACTAATACATTCCATTTAGATCAAGTTGGTATTGGAGCTTAGGTTGATCATTAGAAGAGCTAGAGTTCTACTCACTGTATTGTTCTTGTGCAAGGTTTTTTTAATTGTTTGCAAGGTTTTTGATGCTTACTAGGCTTAAGCTCAAGAGAGGAGAAGGTGAATTGGCGAAGACATTAAGTAATCCTCAGCCAAGGAGGGAAAGAGTTCCATTATCTCCACCTTCAATTTCACCTCAAAGAGAAGCAGAAGAAGCCATAAGCATGTCTTCAAGAGAAGGAGAAATCCATGAAGAAGTTGATCCCAAAGAGGAAGAAATGGTGTTTATAAAAGAATTCCTTGATTTGACAGAAATTGTGAGAGTCCTTTATCAAGAAAGGAATGGGAGACTTGAAGGAGAAGGATCCAAAATTCACAAGGAAGGAGAGGGATCGTCAGGAGGCCATAATGATGAAAAGAAATCCAAGAAGGGTAATGGAGGAAATGGAGACAGTGGAAAGTCGCCATCATCACCCTCATATTCATCTTCATCGTTGTCTACCTCTACATCATCTTCAGTACATAATTCTCACAAAGTAAAGAACACGGGTAAAAGTCCTTTTCCTAAACTTGATGTTAAGTTTCAATTGCCAATGTTTGATGTTGAAGTTAATGCAGAAAAGCTAGATAATTGGATTAGGCAATTAGAGGTCTATTTGAGAATTAAAAATTTTCATGATGACGAAACCAAAATCCAATTAGCTTCTTTGAGAATGGAAGGTGCAAGGCTTGTTTGGTGGGAAGCCAAGACAAGGGAGGAGATCAAAAAATATGATAAGATTATCTATCATGGTATAATTTCATTTCTACAATTAAATAACAGTTTTATTCATTATCTGACATGCAGAAAGCCATAATGGTCTGGAAAAATTTTAAATAGTTGAAAGGACAAACTATTCAAGTTTATACCCAAGAATTTAGAAGAAGAGCTCTTTTACTATGAATAGATTTGAATAGCCAAGAAACTTTACTCAAGTATATAGGAGGTTTTCATACTTACCTAAGACATACCATTCTCATGTTTAATCCTACAAGCCTAGATGAGGTTTGTGTTCAAGCCAAACATTTATAAGCAAGGGGTAAAAAATATTTTGATGGGAATGAGGAAAGTGAGTTTAAAGGCAAAGGGAGAAAAAATACAAATGAAAATTCTAGAAAAGAGAAGGGAAAATTTTTCTGCAAAGACTGTTCCAAAACAAGCCATGATGAGGACCATTGTTGGAAACTTCATCCGGAGTTGAAACCAGAAAGTTTTGAAACCAAAGATAAAGCCAAAGAGAAAGGCAAGACAGTTGCAATAGCTAAACATGACTTAGGGTCTGAATCAGGAGATGAAACAAAAATCATAGCTATGTCACTAAAGAACTTGAAGCGAAAAGAGAATGTAAATGAACCCAGTTCTAGTATTTCTAACTGTCACATAGAAGCTCCAAGTGAAGAGAAGAGAGTTGAATTGATTCATTTTAGGGTAATTTCCAAACACACAAATATAGACACACTATTCGACAGTGGGTTGCAAGTGAACCTTGTTTCTGAAGACTTACTCAAGAAACTAAATCTTGAAACCATTCAACATCCGAAACCATATCCTCTTGGTTGGATTTGTAAGGATGAAAATTTACAAGTTTCAAGGAAGTGCATGTTACGGTTCGCCATAAAAGCACATTTTATTGACATGGTTGAATTAGATGTTGTTTCGCTTGATATTACAGGTGTGGTGTTGGGGAGTCCTTACTTGTATGACAGGAAATCTATCTTCCATCACCATGAGAACAAGTACCATTTATTCAAGGATGGCAAGGAGTACATTGTGAGAACTCATAAAAGAAAACTAGACTCTTCTTTAGTGAATGCAGGGCAGATGAAAAGGCTTGACAATGCAAGTCAAAATTTCACTTTATTGATGATTAAACAAAAATAATTTGTACATAATCCTTTTCATGTATATGCTAATGTAAATAATGAAATGTTTCAGTCTGAAAGTAGGTTGTCTTTGAAAGAATATGAAAATAAGTTGCAGCAATTGTCTTTGGTGTCGATCGGTGCGAAAAATAAAGTGTCAGTGCAAGGAGGTGCAAAAATCCAAGAGAGGGTAAAGAATCCAACAGAGAAGGCACAAAGTTTAGCAATGATCATTTCTAGTTTCAGAATGGCAGGGTACCATGGCGAGGAAACTTGGTCGGGAATCGACACAAGTACATAGCTAATTCAACAAAAAATCGCCATAAGGACAGGTTGGAAGGTGAATGTTTTCAGTTTCATTTGAAGGTAGACCAATGTAGGAACAATATTTTTACTGCAAATTCCAATTTTTGTTCTACAAGGTTCGAAAATTTGTCGCATGACAAGGTCAAATTAAGCAATAGTTAGTCAACATATTGAAGGAAAAATTTATCATTTTATGAGAAGCTCCAGTTAATGAAATCAGGGAAATTTTAGTGGATCAATATTGGAAGTGTGGAGATTCAGTCTCCTCATCTTTAGGTTCAGTAGTCTAGAGAGATTTTGGGGTCCAAAATCTTCCTAGTGGGGAGGTGTGATTAGGAGATCATGCCCACGT
This sequence comes from Pinus albicaulis, assembly GCA_034641835.2. NCBI lineage: Eukaryota > Viridiplantae > Streptophyta > Pinopsida > Pinales > Pinaceae > Pinus > Pinus albicaulis. Next base: position 386,469,050 of record CM076579.1, on the reverse strand, counting down.
TATGAAAATTTCTCAAAAAAGAAAGTGCTCAGAAGTGGTTGAAATCTGAACGAACAGAAAGGTCTCGTCTCTGTGATTCTAGTGCCATGAAAGGTTCTCAAAACTGAGGTCGTATGCAGAAGTTATGAAGGTTTGAAAAGCCTAGTAAACTCCAAAAATGAGTTGACCAAGTTTGACTTTTTTAATTTGGAAAAATTAAAAAAAGAATATTCCCTGGAATATTCCATGTGGACGAATTAGAATCTGAAAAATGGCAACTTGAGGTTGGATGTCTGTTTGACTTTGGGTTTCGAGGGCCTATCAGCAAGCACCACATGGCCTACTCGGAGGCTGCCACGTGGCCCCAGGATGAAGAGAAGTTGGCATATCATTTTTTTTTTACAGTCCGCAAGTTTCGAACAAGGGCCTCCCGCCAGCCAGCTCCACGACCCGACCAGTTGAGCTATATGGTGTGTATTAATAACGACAGATCTCTGAACATATTTATCTTTTAAAGTTTGAAGCAACGGAAAGGTTTAGGGCTAGCCCCATCGGTGTATGACCAGAGCTCAAAATAGAGGCCTTAAGGCCTTAAACCACGTGTCGAAATGGTTTATCAACCGCCATGTGGCCAAGATCCATGGTGACAGTTAATGTAACGAATAACAGAACATGAAATCGGCTCTAGGTTTCGATTCAAATGGTTTTTGTGCAGATAAGCCAGCGGTTAATGTACCGGTTAGTGTAGGGGCAGTCACATGCCTAATTGGAACAATTAATGTAAATCCTAGGCTTAGGCAGTTATGGTTGGTGGAACTGCCAATTTCGGTGGTGGAGCCATGTTTAGCGGGTTTGTCTGGAGTTACTCCACATTTAGAGGAGGTTTTTGAGGGACATTGGTAAAATTTAGTTTTTGCCATAACTCCCTCATTATTGAATGAAATTGGATGCAAAAATAGTCAATTTTGGGTTTTTTTGAAATTCTGAATAGTTTTGGCATAGGTTTCAGGTCGAATAGAGGTCATCTTCATCATTTTTAGCTTCGGGGAAGATCAAGGAGCCATCAGGGCCATCATGGAGAAGGAAGTGTATAGGGCATCCTTTATCATTTTTATGTAAATGAATAGTCATATCTAGCTAATTCATACCTTCTAAATCTTATTTTATAGATATTTTTTCCTATTGAGGCTTATTTTCTCTTATACTTACATTTTGAGCAAACTAATACAAGAGGGACATGCCATTGGGAGCTGGACCAGTAGATGTAGTCGAGGAGGGGTGAACTACTTCAACAATTTGCTGAGTAATGTGATTTGTGAAGTTTATTTTCTATATTATTTACTGTTGTACATTGATAAACAATTAAAATACTTAATCAATCCTCACACATAAATCTAATTAACAAAGCCAGAACTATTTGTTTAACCTGCAATTTAAGGAGAAACTTATGCACACATTATTATTATTGTTTGGATACTTAGCACAGCAAAAGTAATACATTCCATTTAGATCAGGATGGGTGAAGATGATAGGGGTTCAAGTAAATAACCTATACAAATTGGATGTAGAAGATTGTTTTTCCTTGAGCACAAAAGTAGAGAAGGTGGTGAGCAAAGACATCTGTGGCTTATGGAACAGAAACTTGGGCCATCTACACCATGGTGCTTTGGAAATCAAGAAATATATTTATACAAGACTTCCAAAGTGTGCACTTGATTAGCGAGATACATGCAAAGGGTGTATATTGGGGAAGTATACCAAAGCCACATTTCACGTTAATGAAAGTCAAGCAAAGGTGATCCATGAGAGAGTTCACTTAGATATGTGTGTACAGTTATTGACAACATCCATAGCAAAGAACAAGTATTATGTTATTTATTTAGATTATTTTTCATGCAAGTGTTGGATTTTATTCATGTAGAAGAAATATCAAACATTCTCAAAGTTTTGTGAGTTCAAAGCACTTGTCGAGAAAGATACAGGGAAGAAGGTGAAGGATTTAAGGAGCGACAATGGTGGAGAATATGTCTCTAATGACTTCAAGAACTTCTATTCTTCTGAAGGAATTCGAAGGAAATTAATAACACCTCATAACCCACATCAGAATGGGGTTGCAGAAAGGAAGAGAAAAACTATTGTCGGAGCAACATGAGTGATGTTGCATGATTAGGGCCTATGGTTTCATCTATGGGCGAGAGCATGCAATACAACAGTATTTTTGTAGAACAGAAGTCCTCATCGGTTACTTGGGATGAGTACACTAGAGGAATAATTTTCAGGTAACAGACAAAATGTGTCACATTTTAGAATTTTTGGTTCATTATTTTATTTCCATGTAACCAAATATTACAAGAAGAAGCTAGAGCCAACATCTGAGTTGGAAATAATTGTGGGGTACAATGATGCACCTCACAACTATCAGGTGTAATTTCTAGCACACATGATGGAAATGGTCAGAAGAGATGTGAAATTAGATAAAGAGAAGGCCATGCGAATTTCCCTTGAGAGGGAGCTTCAGTTGCATGCATTTGGGGAGCTCTTGGCTCCAAAAGAAGAAACTCAAGATGTGGAGCAGCCACAAGCATAGAGTGGAAGAACCCACGCATGTAGAGACATCCAAATATGGAAGGAATCATACTAGAGTGGCTAATAGGTTGTTTCTTGATGCCAGAGAGAATGTGGGAGAACCCACATCACATTGTAGTTAGAGAAGGTCCCCAAAGCGGTGCACTAGATGCATGGATATTATGAGCGAAGGTGTAGAGATAGATCCATCCTCTTTTGAGGAAGAAGTGCAGCAACCAATTTGGGTTGATATCATGGTTGAGGGGTATGACTCCATTACCAGAAATAGTGCATGGGAATTTTTCCCAATACCAGAGGGGAAGTCAGTTGTAGGATCCATGTGGATCTACAAGGTGAAGCAGGTAGTAGATGGGAGTGTGGAGAAACACATGGCCAGGTTTGTTACTAGAGGGTTATCTTAGGTGGAGGGGATTGATTGCGATGAAAATTTTTCAGCAATCGCAAGGTACTCATCAATCAGATACATCCTTTCATTCTCAATGTAGATGGGATGGTAGATACATAAAATGGATGTAAAGACAGACTTTCTCAATGAAGTGATTAAGGAATAGGTGTAAATTGAGAAACCGAAAGGTTTTGAGACCTTCGACAGAGAGTGGAATGTGTGTAGATTGAAGAGAGCACTCCATGGGCTGAAGGAAGCACCTCATGCTTGGTACACCAAGATTGACAACTACTTCAGAAGAAGATGTGAACGTTTACCATATTGTGGTAGAAGGTAAAATTTTGATCATTATAATTTATGTCGATGATTTGATAATGATAGGTGATGAGAAACTCATCAATTCTTGTAAAGAGGATCTTGCAAGAGAATTTGAGATAAATGACATGGGGCTCTTGCATTATTTCCTGGGATTGGAAATTTGGAAGAGAGATGGGTAGCTATTCGTTTCTTAGGGAAAGTATTCCAATGAGATTCTTAGGAAGTTCCACATGGAGGGAAACAAACCCATGGAGACTCCTCTAGTAGGAAACAAGAGGAAGGAGAATGCTACTTCAGGTGAAGTAGTAGATGCTACTGTCTATAGGAAGGTTGTGGGTTCACTCTTGTATTTGGTGAACACAGTACCAAACATATGCTATGTAGTTAGCTAGATTATTCAAGATATGGTTAATCCTACCAAGCTCTTTTGCAACGCAGCAAAGCATGTGTTGAGATACCTTAGAGGCAATACAAAGTTTAGGCTATGGTATATATGGATAGAGGGAGTGAAGCTTCAAGGCTTCACAGATGCATATTGGGCAGGGATTCCATCTGACAGGAAGAGCACATCAGGGGACATTTTTAGCATAGGATGAACAATAGTTTCCCGGTACAACAGGAAACCAAGATAATTTGCACTCATTTCAGTAGAGGCACAGTACATGGCAACTAGTCAAGCAACATGTGAGGCCATTTGGATGAGGAAGATACTTGTTTTTTTTTTCGACATATGGATCCAAAGGTGATTTATTGTGATAACTAGAGTTGCAAAAAACTCTTAGATAATCCAATTTTTCATGACACGTCCAAGAATATTGATATATGGTATCACCATCTCAGAGGTTGTGTGCAGATATCGATTATGTCATTAGAGTACATTCCCACAGAGGATCAGGATGTAGACATGTTGACGAAGGAACTGTCAAGAAGAAAATTTGAGTTCTAGAGAGGTGGGATTGAGGTAGCATACAATCCCTTTTGTTTTGAGAGGGAGTGTTGCAATTGGAAACATGAAGGGCCTCTAATTTAGTTTTCCCTTAATTAAATTAGAAGTAAATTGTAATTCCATATCACATGAAACCTTGTACGAGTTAACTGAGTCAGGAAGATTTAGTTAGCCCAGTCAATTTGAGTTCAGGGTCACACTGGAGAGATGTAAAGTTCACTCTAAGTTTTAGAGGGTCCAGTTACATTTTATTTAGAGTTGTAATTAGTTAAATCAATTATTTGAGTTAAAATAAGTTTAACTATTTACAACTGAGATATGAACTAGTGAGAGGTCCAATGAATTACATATGATTTAATTCACATGCAGTGATCAATAAAATAATTTGATAATTCACTATAAATAGTTGTTGCATGTCAGTTCTAAGGAAGGCCTAGCTGATATTGGAGTTAAAGGGAAGAGAACTAGCAGTTGTATAATTAGAAAATTGTACAAGTCATGCATGAGGCCAGAAGGATGCCTTAGATGAATTTCACAATCAATTATTGGGAATTTCCTAATTAATAGGGGGGAAATTCCTCCAATAATGCATAAGCAAGGGTGAGCAAACCAAAGCAGGAAATTGGTTAAGTATCGAACCATTCTTGTTGGGATCAGAGTGAGACAGTAAGAGATAGTGCAAAGGTTTCTCAGGAAGGGAAATAATTTTTTATTGTTTCATATTCCTGACTTAATGCAATATACAAATGGCAGAGTTTTTAGCTGAGGCTTTCCCTAGATATATATTTGTGTTGTGTAATTGAAATTATGTATCACTCTTGTTCATGTGATTGTGTGATAATAATTGGTTTCCACAATTTGTAGAATTGATTCAGTATTTTGTTTTAGCATATTACAAGCTTAATTGAATCTATTTATATTTTCTACATATAGTCCTTCAGCATGCAACAATTATCCTGAAATTGAACATACATTCCCATTATAGACAGTAAAATTCCAAAGAAAACAGACACCGACATAGAAACATCACACAAAACAGAGAATGAAACCACATAAGCTTTCCAACTTTCTAAATACCCATTTTCATTTCTTCCAGCTTTCTAATTATAGAGAGTGTCAATGCCATTATAGTGGATAGTATATTGAGCAAGAAATAATCGCAGAGGTAAGGGAAAAGAAAAGGAGACATACCCATTTGTGAACGCCATAAACAAGAGGAGCTTGGTGCCAGCTTGAACACATCTCCTCCAACTCGTTCGAGCAAGCGTAAATGAGAGAACCAAACGTTTGCAATTTATCCTATGTACCCAACACAATGACAGGAGAAATTCATGTAGGAGGTTTTCCACCCTTCCCACCTAGAGCTTATGAGATCTACAACTTGTCTCTTCTCTATTTATCATCTAACACAATTTTTCATCCAACTAAGATGTTCACACATGTGAATCTTGAGGGGTGGGCACCCTTCGACCTTGCCAAGAGTCATTTCAATCATAACGTAGATCCTGAGAAGGATATTGAACTATATCACACCTCGATCAGGGACCTTGATGGACATCCTCCTCCAAATATTGGTTTTGGGGAGAAACCAGAGCCATGATTTGTAGAGGGGAATCCATCTCCTCTCTCTTGAGTGATAGAAGGTGCTTTTAAAACTCCTAATTATCTCACATTAATAATCAATCTAGGAAAGTCCTTTAGTTTCAAGAGTTTACACAGTATGTGGCTACTATTAATTCAAAGAGTAATATTTCCTAAATTGTAGTACAGATCTTAATCACAAGAATAAATGGAAAATATCTAATGAACTCCAATTGCAATCATTACAGGAAATATCAAAGTGTAATCTTCTATTGAAATCAAATCTCACAGCAATCCAAAGGATGGTATCATCAGCTAGGAGCATAGTAATAATAAATCACTCCTACTTAGCTGATTCAATTCTAAATTATATTAACTTTCTGCAAAGAAATTACGATAGATACAATATCACTTCCAAGAATCTAATAGCAATAATTAAACTCTTACGGATGGTTTAAGTAATGCAATATGCTGTCTCAAATAACTCACGCTGGAATGAACAAGATTCAGATCGAATGATAACAAAATAAATCATAAACAAAACACATAATATATTAATACAGAAAACAACTAATGAAATGAACTTAAGGTAGCAAGAAATTACCAAATCAATCACACGCTATAAAAGTTGGAAATATAACACAAAGAAGCAATTAACGCTACTAGGGGCCAGGCCCTTAGCCACCAGCAGGAACTACTAAGCTACTTCATATGATGAGAATGAACATAGAGACTTCAATTAATCATTAAACTGAGTAACATTACAATGTAATTGCGCTTTCCAATGATGCAGTCTGTAATTAAGTTTACAATTTGAAGAGTAACAATGATTCCCCTTTCTTCCTATAATCATTCCCTTTTATAACCAGAAAGAGGAGAAAGTAAATAGTAAATGTGATCAACCAATTGCATCCAATTGCTAACTTTAAGACATCTGCGTTGATTCCTTTGATTCGTTCTTAGCCTTATCCACAACCAACTCATCCTTTCTTAGCTCGTCGGATTTGGTTGTGTCAACAACAGGGAACAACAATCGTTCCTTTTCCGATTTCCTGCATAAAGAAGGGTAAATGTTAGTTAATTCACAACTGCAATCATTCCTCATTTCTTACCATAATTCCTTAATAGATTAGCACATTAAGATGTGGAAAAGATTAGAACTAAGGACAAAAAAGATGAACTTACTAGCAAATACATACCCATTTTGCAACCCAACATACTCCCCTACTTACTCTGTTTCATGTCTTCATGAAAATAAGAAATTCTGATGGAGTGTAGTTAAAGAGTAGGCTAGAGAAGGGGCATCAAAAATTGGTCTGAAACCATGATGTTGAGCTAACAGTGCAAAAGCAGTCCTTTCCTATCCTTCAAGAAATTCATAGGTGGCCCGGTAACCTTCGGGAGGATACCAAATGATAGGGCTACGAAACTGATAGCCTAACCAATAAGGCCACTCTCTTAAGATGAGGTTGCTATAAGTGATCAAACGCGCTGCGGCTGCTTTAAAATTTCTATAATGAAATGGCTCTCTATCCTTCACACTACCAGCAGAGCCTGCCCACCTAAGCTTGGATGCAATCATATAAATTTCTCGAATGGATTGAAAATATGACACTTCATTTTGTACAATCCCTTTATGAATAGGCCCTAAGACTTGAATTACCCCTTCCCATTTCATCAGACTCTTTTGGTTGGCAAGCATTTGCAAGGGATGCTTGGGTTCACTTCTTACCATAAGATCCAACCCATGCTCTTGTTTTTGGAAGGTGTTATGAGATTTGAAGCATTTAATTTGATTAACTGCAAACGAAATAAAAGCTTGGAACTAAACGTCTCCCATGAAAGAGTTGGGGTTCTTTTCCACTTCATTTGCTAATATAAGATTGTGAAAATAAAATTCGCAAAGCAATCTTTTGAAACTTTACACTATACAATTTGCAGCGATGTATAAAATCTTCAACTGTGTTCAGCCTTGCATGCCAAGACGTCTGAGTATAAGGAGAAGATGGTGTCTGTCTGGGCTATGACCTTATCCAATCTGAGCTTGATTTTTTCTATTTTCTCTTCTGCCTTCTTATATTTGTCGAAGGTCTCGTTCTCTATCTCATTCATCTCCCGAAGTTGCTTCTTCAATGCTTGATACTTTTGCTGGGGAACAATTTCTCATTCAAGTCATTCTATCATGAGTCGAGCCTGTGCTAGTTCTTCCTAAAGATTCAGAATAGTGGGATCATTGTGTGTCGCGTTGTCTTCAGCTGGTGTACTTATCTAGGTCTCTTTTTCATGAGAGGTCCATGCCTCCTTTTGAGTAGCTATATCTGCAAAAATTTCATGTTGTTCTTTTTTTATGATGGCTGGTTGTATGGGCTCAGTTTGATACTGTTATTCTTTGATGATGACTGGTTGAGTGGATATGAGCTCTATTTGAGCTGCATTTTCTGTCTCTGGGGTTTTGTCCGGGACCTTCCCCACTATAATTTGCTTTATTTTCCTTCTAAGCTTCCTTATTTTTTTACGCAGCTTTTGTTGTTCCTTCCTAAGATTTTTCATTTTGTCTCTATAGTTTTTTGAAGGAGCCACCACTCTACTAATAGTCTCATTAATATTTTCTACCTTTAGAGAGCCTGGTTGCACATTGTAGATCTATCCGAACCGTGTCTCCAGATTGAGTATCGACTTCCTGAAGTATCTCTGTCTCTACTTCTTCTCCTTGACCTATGTTTTCTGTGCTTAGGCCTACCTAGCTATTTTCCATGGGAAGCGTGTCACCGGATTGGTGTTCTGCTTCATGGCTTGCACCTCTTAAGGGAGATGGACATTCGGTGTTGCCATCATTCTCGGGAGATTAGATTGCTTCTTCATTAAAATTGTGTGTGCTTTCGGACTGCATATAATTACTCATATTGGCCAGGACCTGGGCAAGGTCGAAATCATGCAACAAATCTTCTTAGGGGCCCATGCTTGGTGTTGAGGGGAGTTCTTATTCATTTCTTTATTCGTCTGAATGCTCTGGTTCTTCCTCATGGTTTGATTCAGGAACACCCTGGTCTTGCGGTTCTCGATACAAGCATTGTTCTCTTACCGAGCTAGATAATTCTATCGATTGGCTGGTACTGCCTTGAGGTTTTTCGGACACTCCTGCTCTTGACCTCAACCTTGCAGACCGTCTGCACTTTTGAGGGATAATATTGTCCTGAGAATTTTTGGCCATTCCTATCCTCGACCTTAGCCTTGCGGACAATCTGCGCTCTTGAGGTATTTCCCTTGAAAGGGGAGTCCTTTTCCTTTTTTGAACCTGGTTAGGTGCAGGCGGGGCTAAACCTCCTTCCGAAGCTGAAAGTAAATCATCCTAGCTTGACTGCTGCTGGGCAAGGTTATGGCTGACTACTAGCCTAATCAAACAGTGATGGCTTACCACAGTTTCTACATGTTGGGACTGTCTTAGCCTCTTGGCAATGTCATGCAATAAAGATTTTAACAATCCAGGTAAATTAACAGAGAATTTTTGTTTTAAAACTGCTAAAAGTTTCAGTTGGAGCAGCCTTACCACATCTTTTCTCCTGTCACATGTAATGTAATTCTGCACAATTTTTTCTAGCTCCCCCCATGGTTCTTCAAGAGAGGATGGCCGAACACCCTTACCCTTTTTTACCAGGTCTTGTCCTTCGTCTCTGAAAACTTCTATAGCGTCCTGCAACTTCAACCGTTTGCTAAACCACATAGGTCCCTCTGCAGGTAACCCACATGCTTCTGCTATCACCGCGTTTGATACTGTGATTTTCCTTTCCCCTACCACAGAATGTCCATTCTGCAAATTTCGTAAAAATTCGATGGCAATTTCCTCGTTGGGTGGTTGGAATCTTGTAAATAATTTTATCCACCCAGCCTAAGCTAAAATTGCCCTGGCTGCATCAGAGACAGCCAATATCAATGGTTCTCTATGTACTTCTCTTCCTCCCATAGTGCTGTAACTCTGCAAATGATAAGTGTAACAACAAAACACAACGACGCACAAAGCCGAGTAATGGAACAACAAATGGTTATGTGATGTTTTATAAGTATAAATACTGTTATTGAGGTTATTATCATACCACATGCGCAGAAATCATGGAATGTCGTATTATTTAGCACAATCAAATGAAATAATGACAACGCACTCATAAGTACACTGGGGGTCCCCTCCTCCCTTCAAAATGATAGGTCGTCCTCATTCGAATGAAATGAAAGGGTAAGGTGCTGGCGGCAAAGTATAGGAGTAATGGGTTAGTAAGGCATGCACATTAATGACAAGATCATAAGGAGTATGGGCGGAGTGAAATCAAGGCTTGTACCGTGAAATTTAAATAATAAGCTGTTGTGATGTGATATAATGAAGAAAAAGGGAACAACAACAAAAACATAAGAAATAATACTTTAATGCCATTATTCCACTTAAACCATTGTGATTGATTTTAAAAAATATTCATGCATATAGGTTCAATGGGATGTTAGGACCATAACCTCTCCATAGAAAATATTATAAGAATAGGGTATTATAATAATTATTGATGTAAAATAAAGCTTCAATACCATCAGTAGAGCTTCTGTTGCTCGCAGGCGTCCATACCCTCGACATAGTTTCTTTTTAATGCTTGAGAACCATGGTACTCTATGTATAATTGGGGAAATGTCTTATTATGTTCCATAGTAGATACCAATGTACTGGCTTGGTGACCAGGTGAACACATTTCCATTCATTGGGAAGTAGCGAGAGTGGTCAGGCCAGCTCGTGATGAGACCTCCTGTTTCAAAGGACTTCGTCTATTTATGCATCCATTGGATCATATCCCTGGCGTGGTGGCCATAGTGGGAATTCCACTATGCTTCTTCCTTATGATCATGGTAGGTTGGCTCGTGATGAGACCCCTTATCCTCCATCTATGGAAAAAAATTCATAAAATCATTAGTAAATATAGATATTTTTTTTTATCTCCTTTTATTTATTTATTTTTTAATCCCAATTTTATACATAGAGGGTGGCACATCACTCCTTAAGAGTAGGGATGGTGGAAGAAGTTTGACATATCAATATAAAATAAGAATATACCCATAAATCTGATTAATAATATATAGAGAGAGTTATACAGACAAGGGAGAACCAACATGATACATATAATCAATCAATTTGATTTATAGTGGAAATGAGGACAGTAAAGTGAGATAGATAACTATGTCTTTTTCTTTTTATGGATCATCACAAAGAAATCTTGTTAAAGATGATAATATTCATGGTATTTTCCTATTCCACTATACCTCCATACATATTGTACTTTTCATTTCATTAAAAGGATTATCTAAAGTGAAACTGGGGTGGTTTAAGGATGAATCTGGAAGAAATAGGATGTTCTTTCAAAAATATTTACAAAGTGTTTTTCTTCGAAAGAAAATGGTAAAAAAACATTCACATTGAAATGTTGTTCCTTAAAGGGAACAATAGTTGTTCCCTGTAAGGAACAACAAAGCAAGCTATACTCAAAAAAATTGTTGTTCCATAGAGGGAACAACAAAACAAAATTCACACAAAAGAAATTTGTTGTTCCTTAGAGGGAACAACAGTTGTTCCCTATAGGGAACAACAAACAAAATCCATGCAAAAATTGTTGTTCCTTCTAGTGAATAGTAGCTGTTCCCTGTAGCGAATAGCAAAGAAAAATACACATACAAAAATTGCTGTTCCTTAGAGGGAATAGCAGTTGTTCCCTGTAGGGAACAACAAAGCAAAATTACACACAAAAATTGTTGTTCCTTATAGGGAACAATAGTTGTTCCCTGTAGGGAACAACAAAGAAAAAATACACACAAAAATTGTTGTTTCTTATAGGGAACAACAAAGCAAAAATACACAAAAAAATTGCTATTCCTTATAGGGAACATTAGTTTTTCCTTGTAGGGAACAAAAAAGAAAACAGAGGAAAAAAATAATAAGCAATCATATCCAATCAAGAATATAAAGGCAAGCTTATGTACAGATTTGAAAAAAAAGTATATTCCTTCATTGAACTGGTGTTGTGGAAGGATTTCCCTCCTCAGCAAGAATTTTTATTGTGGAATCTTCCCGTATCTGCTGGAAAAAGGATTCTCTTATAAGCGGTTTGTGATAGAAGCGTACTCAATGTTCGTTTGCTTTAAAAGAATGGCCAGACCCATCGATGGTGATTAATGTAAGGGTGCCATTATCATGCACCTCTTGTATCTCATAGGGGTCTAACCATCTAGTCTAGAGTTTGCCTGGGAAGTCCTAGAACCTGGAATCATATAAAAGTGCCCAATCACCTTTGTTGAAGGTCTTCTTTTTTATGAGGGCATCATGCCATTTAACTCTTTGTTGTTGGATTAGTGCAGTATGTTGAAGAGTTGATAGTCGAATCTCATCTAATTCATTTATTTGTTGTAATATATTCATCTGGGCTTTAGTTAAATCCAGTCCCACTTCTTGGGCTAGCCTTAGCATTTGTATTTCAAATTCTATGGGAAAAATAGGTTCCATACCAAATACTAGTTGATATGGGGAGTATCCAATTGTATTCCTCCAAGTTGTACGATATGCCCACAAGGATTTTGGCAGTCGAGTAGCCCAATATCTTCTGTGTGAGGAGATCGTCTTCATTAGGATAGCTTCAATTACTTTTTTGGTGCTTTCTACCTGCCCGTTTTCTTGCGGGTGATATGGAGAGGTAACCTTGTGAATAACATTATGATTTTTCAGTGTGGCAACAATCTTATGGCCCATAAATTATGGCCCTCCATCAGTGATTACTTCTCTGGGTAATCCATACCGTATAAATATTTCAAAAAGAAAATGTATCACGATGTCTTCTATGGCTCTAGGTAATGCGACCGCTTCCACCCATTTAGTTACATATTCTATTGCAACCAGTATATATGATTTCTGGTTGGATGATGGGTTGATTGGCCCAACAAAATCTAGTGCCCAATGCTAAAAAGGTTCTATAACCAGTTGCGGATGCAGGGGCATCTCATCAGAATTGCCAGGGCGGCCCATCCTTTGACAACCATCACAAGCCTGAACAAATTTCTTAGCATATTTAAAGATCGTGGGCCAATAATAGCCCATTTGTAAAATTTTGTGTCCAGTTCTATGATATGCAAAGTATCCACCGCACGGTGCATTGTGGAAATATTTTAAGATGTCATAAATTTCATCCTCCCTGATACACCTACGGATGTGCATATCAGCCCTTGTATGAAAAATATATCCTCCAATCCAGGAAAATCGAGTGCTGTGTTGTACTATAGATTTCCTTTCTCTGGGTGTCAGATGTTTAGGTAGTTTACCCATTGCTAAAAAATTTTCCACATCTGCATACCATGGTGTTTTTACAGCGACAAAAAAGAGATGCTCGTCTGGAAACTGATCTTCTACTACTATTGCATTATCTGTTCTTGGAATTCGGGAGAGGAAATAAGCCACAAGGTTCTCCTTCCCTGGTCGATACCTAATAGTTATGTCAAATTCCTGAAAAGGTGGAAAACAATGTGTCACTCTTCCATTTGTAATAGGTTTATTAGCTAAGTATTTAATAGCAGAGTGATCCTTATACAAAATTACAAGGTATCCAGTTATATAGTGTTTGAATTTGTTAATAGCATAAATAACAGCTAAAAACTCCTTCTCTGTTACTGTGTAATTCAACTCAATAGGGGTTAAGTTTTTGCTAATGTAATATATAACATAGGGTTTATTTCCTTCTTCTTGGCCAAGAACTGCCCCAATGGCTGTGTCTGATGCATCAGATGAAATTTGGAATGGTATATCCCAGTTTGTTCCTCGTAGAACTCGTGTTGTTGATACTAGCTATTTGAATCTATAAATGCAGTATCACATTTGTCAGTCCATATGAAATCAGTGTTTCCTGTTAAAGCATATAATGGTGCAACAATCTATGAAAAATTATTGATAAATCTACGATAATATCCAACAAATCCCAGAAAACTACATACCTCTGTTTGAGTGCAGGGAGTAGCTAGTAAAAGAATTACCTGTATCTTTGCTAGATCTACTTGGATTCTAGTTGCCGAAATGTAATGACCCAATATCAGGCCTTCTGTCTTCATCATATGGCACTTTTCATGACTTAAACATAGGCTGGTAGCAATATGCCATTTGAGAACTTTTTCCAATGTCAGCAATGCCTATTCAAAGTCATCTCCATAGGGTGTGAAATCATTCATATATACTTCCAATCCTTCATTTATCAAGTCGGAAAAAATACTGAGTATGGCTCTTTGGAATGTGGTAGGTGCGTTAAATAATCCAAAAGGTAATACCCTATAGGCAAATGTTCCCCATGGAAAGGTGAAGGTGGTCTTATCCTGGTCCTCAGGAGCAATTTGGATTTGATTGTATTGACTGAAGCCATCCAGGAAAGAGAAAAATTTCTTCCTAGCCAGTGTATCTAGGACCTAATCAATAAATGGAAGAGGAAAGTGGTCTTTTTGCATGGCTTTGTTGAGTTCTCTATAGTCAACGTACATTCACCATTTCCCATTATTTTTGGGAACCACTACTAATGGAGAAACCCACTTACTGTCAGATATAGGATAGATAAAATTGACATCTAACAGTTTTTGAAGTTCTTCTTTAACAATGTCTTTTAAGTGAGGTTTTAATCTACATTGAGGTTGTAGAATGGTTTTTGCATCCTTTTCAGTATAGATATGATGCATGCATAGCTGGGGATCAATCCCTTTCATGTCTGAGTAGTCCCAAGCAAAAGATTCTTTGTTTTTCCTAAGAACTTGAGTAAGTTTTTGCTGTTGGTCATCACTCAGATTGCTATTAATGTTTAGAATTTTCCCTGGCTTGATTTCGATAGGTTTTCTATTATAAACAGTGGTTGTTGGTATTGTTTGTTCATTGATTTCTTTCAAGGGATCTTCTTCAATTTCTTTGTCAAGGACTGCTTCAATCATGTGGAATTTCAAACTTGATGCTGTGTTAGGATGATTGATAAAAGTATTGATAACATCATCTTCAATTTGGTTTTTATATTCAAGAGCATATACCACAGTTAATGGTGAGAGAATTTTTTCCATGAAATATGTTGTAGGTTGTTTCCTATTTTTTATAATAGTCAGGCTTGGATGAGCAGGAGGGTATAAAGCTAAATTTTTTACATCATTTTCTCTAGTTATAGTCATGTTGCCTATTCAGTAGCTGATATAAGCATCAGCAGTCGCTAGCCAAGGCCTTCCTAATATTAAGGGGTGTCCATCTAGCTGGTTCCTAGGATTAATAATTAAGAAGTCTGCCGGATATTCCCAAGTTTCTATAGAGACCATCACATCTTGTAATGTTCCCTCTGGTTTGATGACTGATTGATCAGCTAGCTCCAGTAAGGTAGTTTTTGGTTCCAAGGTTGTGATGCCAAGAATGTTGCAAGTTGTAGTTGTGAGAATATTAATGGCTGCTCCTAGGTCAACTAAAGCATTGGGAAAATAACAACCATTTATTTGAACTGTGACAATGGGGTTTCCAGGATCTTTATATTTTACAGGGGTTTCTTTTCCTAATAAAAAATCAGACAAAGTTCCAACAACATGGACCGTAGGATTTATTTTTGTTTTCCTCATAGGATTATTTATACACAATTCTTTGATAGTTTTGGCATATATTGGAATGTCCTGGACATCATGGAGGAGAGGGATTTTTATACAAATATTTTTCAGTTCTCCAAGAAGATCAAAGTTAGGATATTCAATTGGGCATGGTGTCAACAAACTTTCTAGGAATGGGGGGGAAGTGGATATGATTTGTTCAGGATTTTTTTGTCTAACTATATCTTCCCGTTGTTTTATTTGTTGATCATCTACAGTCAAAGGCTCATTTGTGTGAGGTTATTCAGGTTGCAAGTCTTTATCCTTATCTAGAGTGATTATACGTCCAGATCTCAACTTAAGTTCAGTACATTCTTTCACCTCATTTTCAGGGTCCAGACCTTCAATGATTTGTATTGAATGAACTAGTCTGTTATTTGGGTCTGGGTTGGGTTGAGCTGGGAGTTGCAGTCATATACTAGATTATGGATTTTTCTCCAATGTATAAGGTGCTGGTAAAGTTGGTTGAGGCGAAGGGACTGTTCCCATGGGCTAGTTTGTAGCTCTTTGCCAATTTGATTGCCAATTCTGATTTTTAGAAGTGGAAGGGGACCATTGGGACAAATAAGGGTTGTTCTACCATAATTTTGGTGGGTACGAGAAATTTGGCCAACTATTATTATTTGAATTTGACTAGTTAGGCCAAGGTGGCATAAAAAATTCTTGGGGTGGTAAAAAGGATGGTTGATTTTGCCATGTTGCCCCTGAATATAGTTGAGAATTGTATTGCGAGAGAGGAAAAAATGAATATGGATCCATGGGCTTATCTGTCTGGCGTGTTTTCCATTGATGATGTTGATTCAACTGATACACTGGTTCCACTTCTTCTTTTTCTTCCTTGAAAAATGTTTTTAATCCTGGGAGTGATGGTCAGATTTCTGTGGCATGCTCCTTAGTGCATATGGCACATGTTCATATCGCATCCAGAGGGCATTATTTGTGCTTGTGCTTTTGGCTGCAACGAGGGTAGAAGATAGCCAAGTTTTGTTCTTCTATGCCTTGCTTTTGCTTAGCTTGCATGACATCTAATTATGTTGTCAGAATCCCCAGAATATCAGTCCTGAAGTCCTCCAACAGATTGCTAATTTCACTTCGTGTAATGCTTTCTCCTGAAGCTTTGTTGTCTCTGAGGTTTGCATCACGTCTGACTGGTTTTAGCCTTGAACTGCCCCTGGAACACTTAATGCACACATTTACGATATCGTTATAATTCTCTTGATAAATATCACCTTTGCCCATTATATTTAGTGTCTCTAACCATTGGTCTTTCATACCTCTAATTAGTGTGGTTTTTAGAAAATTATCAGGTAGATTTTCATAAGGAGATATTTGCAAATTATATTGGAAATGTTCTACATATTCTTCTAAAGTCTCGCTAGGCTTGGCTACCATTTGAAAGATTTCATCTTTCAGTTCTCTAGTTCGGCAATAATCTTGGTATTTTTTAGGAAATATGTTTTCATTTGATCCCAGTCATTGACGGTGCCTCCACCAAGTCCCATGAACCAACGTAGAGCTGCTCCCTTCAAATTAGAGGGGAATAGCTTCAGTTTTTGGGGTCGGTAGTGTAATCATAACCCCTGCATAAGACATCAAATTCAAAAAGAAATGCATCAGGATCTTCTGAAGTTAGCCCATGAAAGGTAGGAATGTTTTGTAAGGGGATAGCTTTCATGGGAGCATTGATAGTTGTGTCTATGATGGGGTATTGCAATGTAGAAGTTTGGGCTTGTTGGTTATGGGCTATTTGGTCAAAAATGTACCAATATCCTTCAGGGATTTCCAAAACTGGGGAGTTTTTCTTAGGATGCCCACCAGAGGGTGGAAAATTTTTAACAGCACTACCCTGATCTGGTAGACTGGGTGTCCTTTGTTCAGTCACTATTTTAGAAGATCTAGGTTCTAGTAATTTGATTTTAGGCTTACCCATTTCTCCTTCTCCTTCATGAAGTTTGCAAGAGTTTCCTTCTTGTGAAGGGCAGGCTTGTATGTTATCGGTATCTTGAAAACTTGGCTCGGTTCCTTCAGTTTTACTATGAATCTCAGTGTTAGCTACAGATGGTGATTCTGTAGTTTGAAGGAAGTCAATAGAACGTTTGGCAGCAATAACTAGGGGTCCTACTGATGACTGAGACTCAGCTTTTCTTAAGATTTTGTCAATAAAAGTTGATCGTCGAAGGGTCACTGGTCCCTTAGGTTTTTTAGGTTTAGAAGGAAGAATTTTGTCTTGATGAGGTTTCTTAGTCATTAACGCAAAAATAAAAACATTCATTCCTATCTTGAACTCCTATGCAATTCTGCTAGAAAGGGGGCAGATGAGCGAGCATGTTACTCGTTCGTTACGCAGGTTCATACCTTCCATTTTTAATACCCAATTCTTCCCCAGCAGAGAAAAAAAACATCAATTCACTCTTTGTAAATGGCTACACTCTCCCCGGAAACGGCACCAAAGTGTTGAGTGATATAAGGTGCTTTTAAAACTCCTAATTATATCACATTAATCATCAATCCAGGCAAGTCCTTTTTTTTCAAGAGTGTACACAATATGTGGCTGCTATTAATTCATAGAGTAATATTTCCTAAATTGTAGTATCGATCTTAATCACAAGAACAAATGGAAAATATCTAATGAAATCCAATTGCAATAATTATAGGAAATATCAAAGTGTAATCTGTTATTGAAATAAAATCTCACAACAATCCAAAGGATGGTATCATCAACTGGGAGCACATTAATAATAACTCACTCCTACATAGCTGATTCAATTCTAAATTATATTAACTTTCTGTAAAGCAATTAAGATAGAGACAATATCACTTCCGAGAATCTAATAGTGATAATTAAAGTCTTACGGATGATTTAAGAAATGCATTATGCTGTCTCAAATAACTCACACTGGAATGAACAGGATTCAGATCGAATGATAACGAAATAAATCATAAACAGAACGCATAATATATCAATACAGAAAACAGCTAATGAAATGAACTTACGGTAGCAAGAAATTACCAAATCAATCACACGCTACAAGAGTTGGAAATATAACACAGAGAAGCAGTTAACGCTACCAGGGGCTGGGCCCTTAGCCACCAACAAACATTGCTAAGCTACTTCAGATGATGAGAATGAACACAACGACTTCAATTAATCTTAAACTAAGTAACATTATAATGTAATTGTGCTTTCCAACAACGCAGTCTATAATTAAGTTTACAATTTGAAGAGTAACAATGATTCCCTTTTCTTCCTATAATCGCTCCTTTTTATAAACAGAAAGAGGAGAAAGTAAATAGTAAATGCGATCCCTAAAGATCTCCCGATCCTAAGGGATTCACAACCAATTGCTAACTTTAAGACATCTGCGCTGATTCCTTTGATTCGTTCTTAACCTTTTCCGCAGCAGACTCATCCTGTCTTAGCTTGTCGGATTTGGCTGTGCCAACAGAAGGGAACAACAATCGTTCCTTTTCCAATTTCCTGCATAAAGAAGGGTAAATGATAGTTAATTCGCAACTGCAATCATTCCTCATTTCTTACCATAATTCCTTAATAGATTAGCACATTAAGACGTGGAAAAGATAAGAATTAAGGATAATGAAGATGAACTTACTAGCAAATACATACCCATTTCACAACCCAACACTCTCGAAACTGGTTGTTTTTCCACTGGGAATCGAGGGTTCAACCCAGGTGCATACATCCCCAAATCGTCAAAAATTCAACCACTTTGTTAACAGTTCTTAGAACATGCGATGGGATAATGTAGTCAAATCAGGGGATGATTGTGTTGATCTCCTAGACCAAGCATGTCATCCTCCAAATCTCACTAAGCTTCTCCCATTTTGTACCATGATTCAATTTTTTAATAACTTAAATCACGAGGCTTGAGTCACCTTCAACCACCAACTTTTGAAACCCTTCCCTTCTTGCAATGAGAAGCCCGTTTTTTACAACATTGAAGTTTGCCTCATTATTAGTGGAAAATCCATAGTCAATTTCATTAAAGTGAACAAATTGAAACTAAGAATCTCTGAACAAACCTCCATAAGCTACATCTCCTGGATTACCTTTAGAGGCCCAAACAAAATTTAGCTTAAGAAAATCGACAATGGGAGGTGAAAACTGAGAAGGAGAGGATCGAGGGGAAACCAGGAGTTTCCAAGATACCAGAGCAAGAATTTTCAGGGAGAGATTTAGAGTAGATAAGATCTAGGCTTAATGAGGGGATACCTTCCAATCATGAGGGTGTTATTTCTTTGCTAATACAATTTCTCTTATATTTTGGATGTCTCCTGCCCACATCTCTCCCTGGGAAAGTCTTTGATCCTTGAATACCCATATACTTATTTCTTTCCAAATCGCCCCAAGTTAAAAACCCAAGGAAATACTCCATGGCCTGTTTAAGATAGGGTCGGAGAAAATGTCATTCCTCCACAACTCTATGGAATTTTAGATGCTAGTAATGTCCTGATCCATATGCCCAAAAAGTTTCCTAATGTTTCTCCATAATTGGTCCGTTAAGGAACAAAGTTTTAGAATATGCTCCATATACTCAACATTGGCTTCACACATGCCACATAGTGAGGGACCACGTATTCCACTTTTTTTGAGTTGATCCAATGTGATGATTCTTCTTCGGAACACCAACCAAAGAAATTTTGTAACCTTTGGCCAAAATTTATTGTCCATATTTTCTTGCATATGGGATTAATGTGATCGAGGGTCTAATTTGTAGCTAATATGTAGGCTTACTTCATTGTAAACATCCCTCTAGTTGTGTAACCACATCTAAGAATATCTAGTCCTTCCAGAGTTGCCACCTTCCTAGTTTTAATATCTCTTTCCAGCAGATCCCATTGATTTGATGCTAGGGATTTATGCCAGTGTTGTTTTTATTTCTATTTCCTCCAAGTTGTGTTTGTAGATGGCTTCCAAAATTGTTCCACAACTGTGAATTTTTTGTTTTTTGTAAAAATAAAAATGTCATCTAGATCCTTCTGACTGAAGATTTTCACTCTTTTCTACCAGGAATCCCACCAAAATAGTGCTTGTATCCCATTGCAGATTTCCCAAAATGTGTGAGTTTGTATAAGCTATTTGCTTTCCGATGTTGGATTCCATACTGAGGATCCTTTCAGTGTATTCCAAATTCTTAAAATATCTTCCATTGAAGAAGGAATTTGATATTTTCGCGTCCATATTGTCTTCCACAAGTTTGGTCCACCCTGTATCCATCTCCACTAATTTTCACACCCATAACTTGATTTAAGGTATAAGGATCTCAGAGGCCAAAACTGCCTAATACCTTAGGTTAGTAATGTTGTTCCAAGCTACAAGCACCCATTTCTTCTCGATAGAAATTTATTAAAGATATCAACCATGCTAGTACATGATGTTTTAAGAGAAGCTAGACCTGAAATTTGATATATCAACATAGATTGAAGCACCGCCCTTATAATGACCTCCTGTCCTGCTAGGTTAAGAGATGTGAAGGATCACTGATGAAGTCTTGATTGAATACGATCTAGAATATATTTCCAGCAAGAATTTCTGAGGGAATTAATACCTAGAGGGATGCCTAAGTACTTGGAAGGTAGGGATCCAATAATAAACCCTAGAATCCAAGCTAGGAAATACTGGGTAGGGGTTGGAGTGTAGAATATATATATATATATATATATATATATATATATATATATATATTTTATTTTTCATTATTGATCATAGTGCCTGAGGCTTGCATAAAATCATGGAGTATAGATTTGATTTATTTGGATTCATTGAGGGATACATGGAAAAATAACATTATGTCATCAAAAAATTGTTGATGGGTTAGAGGAAGATCATTGCCACAAAGATGAATTCTTGTGATAATGCTCGAGTGAATAGAAGATATGATATATCGACCCAGACCTTCCACTTCCAAATTAAAAAGGAAGCAAGAGAGAGGATCACCTTGGCAAAGACCTCTTGAGGGATTAAAATTTCATGTTGGAGAGCCATTTAGTGAAATCGAGAACATCAGGGAGGAGATCAAAGATGAAACCGAGGCTATCCACTGAGAGTCAAAACTAGAGGCCTTTAAAGTGTTTAGTAGGAAGGGCTAGCTGAGATGGTTGTAGACTCTGTAAAGGTCCAACTTAATCAACACACCCTTGGATTTGATATGATTAAGGGAATGGACAACTTCCTTGGTGGTAATGATGCCATCAAGAATTTGGCAACCTTGGACAAGACCAATTTGTTCAAGGGAGATCAGGAAGGGAAAACGGGGCTTAAGTATCTTAACCATAACTATGGAAATGGTTTTGTAAATAACATTAAAAATAGAAACCAGACAGAAACCTTGAGGCTCTTAAGACTGAGAAGATTTAGGCCTTAAAGAAATAAAAGAGGAGTTAAGAGTTGGATGCATCTTTTGGGATCTGTGATCCGATCTAAAAAGTTGAAATGGATCTGACAAGATTTGCAAAATTAGAATGCCAAAAAAAAAGAGAGAACACAGAAAATAAAACCACAAAGAAACTTGTTTTATTAAAACAAAGAATAACTGTAGAAGCTACATTGTGGTGGAAAATCTATCCTTTTATAAACTAAGGCTTGTTATTTATAGCCTTTTTTGAGTTACAGTACCATGTGTAGATACCATAGGCCAATACCATGAGTAGATACCACTTACAATACCATGGGTAAATCCCATGTGTGGATGAATACCATGGGTGGATACATACCATGGGTCACTTACAATACCATGGGTGAATAAATATCATGGGTGGATGAATACCATGAGTCGATGACATTTACAATACCATGGGTAAATTCCATGGGTGGATGGATAAGATGGGTAGATGAATACCATGGGTTGATGCCATTTCCCATTCAGATCATTCCTCCCTCCTCAAGAAGCAATGGTCCCCATTGCGTGAAGTTCCCTCCTAAGAAGCCTTTGTTGAATATGAAGAGCCATTGAATAGAAGGGTTTTGTGTAGTTAACCCATAACAGTGATGAACGAAGATCCAATGATAGAGATACCCTGTAATGCTTGTGACCAACTATGATATTGACAGTGTGTGGCCTAGCAAATGGACTTCGATGAAGTGTGGGTTTGTAAATGAACCAAAACCATGAAAAATGAAGATCTGAGGATAGAGATACCCTGTAATGCTTGTGACCAACTGTGTGACTAATAGTGTGCGGCCTAGCAAATGGACTTCAATGAAAATGATTTTGTGCGGTTGACCCATAACCGTGATGCTGATTATTGATGAAGTAGCAGGTTGCTACATAGCTTGATGTGAGAGGGCATGTCTCCAAATAACCTAAGATGAATTCTTCTATGATCAAACTGATGAATGTGAAGCAGGTGCCTACTAAAGCGGGGTAGGAGGACACGTCTCCAAAGGGAACCCGCTCTGAATGCTGCTCCAGATTTAAAATGAGCATAACTCAGTCAATATAACTAAGAATATTTATTATAACCTATTTTTGGAAATGGAATGATCATTCTTCATCTTATCATGTGTTTGAAACCACTATCTGGAGACTCTAGACCCGCAGATTCACGCTGGAACTGTTTCGCCGTCACAAAATTTCTGAAAAAATAGTTGATTTTAAATCAATAATAACTCCCACATCCGGACTCCAATTGAATCGATTTTTTTTTTTTTAAATTGGGTGATTTTTCAAGAGAAGCTCAGATATATATCCATTCTTCTAAAATTTTTCACTGAAAATTTCGAAAAATGACAGGAGAGCTGCCGTCCATCAATTGTCGTCAGAAAAATTGCTTCAACATTGCTGATTTTGAATCAATGATATCTCCCTCATCCGAACTCCAATTTGGCCGATTTTTTTTTGAATTTGAGTTTTTTCACAGGGAATCGAGATCTGGTCTTTTTTTTTTGTAAAATTTTCACCAAAATTTTTAGATCTGATCTGAAAATTCGCCGCCCAAAAAAGTTCATGGATTTTGCTGAAGATTGCTGCAAAACATTGAAACTGAAATATGTTTCAAACCCTCATTCCCATGGAGGCATAACCTGAATCTGATACCACTGATCCAGATCTTGGGGGGAGGCCCCCAAGATCTAAAAAGTTGAAATGGATCTGACAATATTTGCAAAATTAGAATGCCAAAAAAAAAGAGAGAACACAAAGAAAATAAAACCATAAAGAAACTTGTTTTATTAAAACAGAGAATAACTGTAGAAGCTACATTATGGTGGACAATCTATCCTTTTACAAAATAAGGCTTGTTATTTATAGCCTTTTTTGAGTTACAAGACCATGTGTATATACCATAGGCCAATACCATGAGTAGATACCACTTACAATACCATGGGTAAATCCCATGTGTGGATGAATACCATGGGTGGATACATACCATGGGTCACTTACAATACCATGGGTGAATAAATATCATGGGTGGATGAATACCATGAGTTGATGCCATTTAAAATACCATGGGTGGATGGATAACATGGGTAGATGAATACCATGGGTTGATGCCATTTCCCATTCGGATCAACCCTGCCAAAATAGAAGACCAGCCGAAAATGGGGGCGCCTCCAAATATGTCGCAGCTTAAACTCTAAGTTTAAATTAATTAAACATAGACTAATAGTGGATAAGCACAATTAGCGTGATAAGAGGGTTTAATTCATAATCCGAATTATGATTTGCGTTAATGCATTAATCCTTGGGGCAAGGGGTATTAACCCCGCATTAACATATTTAACCATGTTTAACACTCCACTCTATCATTGGTCATTGCAACATGGTTGTATGGGGAGGGGGATGGCCCCATCCAAACCCCCGCTAGATATTTTTTATCACATTAAACATATGGCGAAAGCATATGTTATGAAGAATCATTGTAATGGACCATTGGTATGGGCAGAGAGTAGGTTGGGGGAGGTCATGGGATCGAGCCCTAACCTCCACCCAGTTCGGTTGTAAAATTTTACTCCACGGTATTTAAATATGCCATGAAACATTTTATAACCCAAACCTTAGGTTAGAATAAAAATGTGTGCCCATATTTATACCTTTGGAATTAAACTCAACCTTCCAACTATAGGAAAATAGATATGCCACCATAAAATCTATTAAACTCGGACCTTGGTTAATTTGCAATCCAAATTTGCAACATATATGTTATACCATAGTTTCAGACCTTAGGATTAATAACATATATATTCCACCATATAAATAACCTGAATTATCATGCCAACGTTAGCATATAATGAAATTTGACCACCATTAAAAATTGAGATTCAAACTTAGGAGTTGGAGAGGGTCCACCAGAGGGGGCACATGGTAGCCCCTGGATGCACCATGTGTCATCCTCTGGTTGGATACCCTTCCATATATAAAAAAATAAATCAAATTTAACCTTAGGAGAGAAACCATAAAAAATTTCACCTTCAAACCAAACTGGTGAATCTTGTTGTGACACTTGTCACAGTGCCACTAGGCATAAACTGAAGAATATTCCCTATGTTGGGTGTGGAGCCTGATTATCTTGTTTGTTTTGTATTATAGTGTTGGAACCCTATACCTTAATGGGGTGAAAACGCCACCCGTAATTAAACGCTGCCTGGGGGGTCCAGGGGGGGCTGTGACTTTATGGAGCCCCCCCCCTATGGGGGGTTTCGAGGGTAGCGCCACCAAAGCTAAAAATAGATGTAAAATTTCCTGGTAAAAGTATTGTAATTTCTAGTCAATTTGTGTCGTTCATTAGGCAGATGATCTGAAAAATGAATTTAAGTATAATTTAGGGTTTTTTGCCCTAGAAGGTAACCCCTCTTTTTGTATGAGGGTATTGTATTGTGGTTGTGTATTGTAGGTGTATTCTTAGAGTGAAAAACAGATAGGGATACTGTGAGAGAGAACAGAGGATATTACAACAGATTTGTTGTAGGTTGTCTCTCTTCATTTTGTTGGATAATAGAAAGGAAGGACTGGCTGTTTTGGGTGGACGTAGCCCAAACTAGGTGAACCACATATATCTGTGTCTCTTTGGTTTTATGTGTTTCTTGTGTTTTTTTCCTGCATATATTATATTTGTTTCATTGCTTTGTAATATATATTTTTCTAACACCCTGCATGCTAACTGGGCTTCCATGTCATCAACCTATCATTGTTCTACAATTTGTTTAAAATATTTCCTATTCTGAATGGTGGTTATCAGTCTATAACATCTTCATTAGGAGTTGGTTTTTTATGAAACGAAGTGCTCCGGATTCCTGGTGACATGCCGGTCGTTGGCATTCAGTTTCCAATCAATTATGAGAACTTTCATTTTTGAGCTTATATACTAAGCCTTTGATCACTTTTTCACTTTTTCTTTCAACATTTTTAATCTCATCATCATTGTTATGAGGAATATCTCTCTCTGTTTACATTGCAATTTTTTTTTTCAAACTAATTCATCAAATAAAAATTAAGTTTCACAATACAGTAGTTAAAATTTAAATATCATTTATAATATTTACATTTACATACTTGCTTCAACTTCTACTTGAGGTTGATTATCCCTTTCAATATTTGAGCTTTCATCTCTTATTTTTTTGTAATACTCTTTCCCGTATTCTCTACGAGCCTCAAGGCTTCTTGTTCGATCATATTTTATCTTGCAATTTATTTGATTTCCCATGATAATTTACTATGAAGCTCAAAAAAATTCCTTCAAAATCCTGCAAAAAAAAACTGAGTATCAAAATTTAGACAAAAAATCACTTTAAAAATTTAGTACAAATGTCTTACTTCAGCCCGAAACACTTACTTAAAAAAAAATCACTTCAAAAATTCCGCTAAAAAAATGTCTTTTAAAAATGAAGCTCAAACATTTTCCTTCAAAATCCTATAAAACAAACTCACTTTAAAAATTTAGACAAAAAATCACTTTAAAAATTCATCACAAAAGACTTAATTTAAAAAGAAAAAAAAAAACTTAAAAAATTCAGCACAAAAGACTTACTTTTGCCCAAAACACTTACTTTAAAAAAAGTCACTTTAAAAATTCCGCCAAAAAAATGTCTTTTAAAAATGAAGCTCAAAAAATTTCCTTCTAAATATTGCAAAAAAAATCACTTTCAAAATTTAGACAAAAACTCACTTTAAAAATTCAGCACAAAATATTTACTTCAGCCAAAAACACTTACTTTCATAAAAATCATTTAGTATAGCCCTCCTTTCTCATGCTCAAAACCCTCAATCCCACCCTCTTGCAGCTTCTACTTCTGAGATAAATACCATTTCATCTGATAAAGGAAAATCTCAACAACATACTAGAAGCAATAAGAGAGGTAAAGGTCGGAAAAAGAAAGACCCCTCATCACAGGATAAACAAACAAATTTGTCTTCTAATGACAAATGAAAACCTCGATATTCATGCTTGATTTTTAACGAGGATCACTTTCCACGTAATTTTCCGCACCACGCTGAAGTGAATCAGTTTCTTAAGTTAGCCACTTCTCCCACTGTGTTGACCGACCCGTTTCCCAATCAGGAGACTCAAATGGTTGCATGGGACCCCACTTCCTCTAGCACAGTTTGATGTTTTCCTCCTCAAAGCGGAGATCCGATGACTTGGTGGCCACTCAGAAAAAATACTATGGTAATGTGAATCCACCGAATGGTCAGGCTACTGATCAACCTTCCAGTTCGGCACCAAGCTCATCTGATTTGGTTTCACCTCTAGAATTGACTATCAAGCCTCCAAAGGGTTTTATTAATAAGTCTACTTACAACCCTCATTCAAGAGCTGACCAAAATTACAATGTGGTTGAATACTTGGCTCAATCCCCATCATTCATTTCCACTCTTGAGGTGTTGTAAAATTGACCTGCCCAAAATAAGGCCTTATTTTCGGCTATCATATGTATGGACCCATCGGATTACAACCTAGTAGTTTTCTCTCAGGAAAACTATACTTGTAGGCTTCCAGCTCAGTTAGAATTTATGATTCATGTCACTATCCATGACAATAACATTCATCGTTCCATTGTGGATGAGGAAGCATCGACCTACATCATGTCTATGTCTTTCTGGAAGGTGATTGGTTCACCTCAACTAAGCCAATCGACCACCACATTAAAAGCCTTTAATGGAATGACATATAAACCCTATGGAATCTTGAATTCCCTCCAAGTAGAACTTGGGGGAAAATATTTCTCTGTTGAGATAGAATTTTTTGACGGAACTCTTGATTATAATATTCTACTAGGACGTACATGGGTTTATGTTATGGTTGTCATTGTTTCAACCTAATTCTGCATGATCGCATTTCCTCATAAAGGAGGGATTGTAGCCATATATCAACTCAACTTATTTTCTTATGATTCCAATGTTACTGGAAGTGTCCCTCTTGTAGTGGAATCCCTACATTCCTATTAGCATGTTGGAGTTGGATTATTGAAGGACTCATCACTTATGGGGACTTTTTCCCTCCGCCCTCCTCCCCCTTTCAACTCCTCACCTTCGGTTTCTTATATCAATATGATATCATCCTCTATGATTCTAGCCAATCCATGGATTATACCAGATGAAACTAACATCCAAAGTTTAGATGACTAGATGTCGCTCAACCCTGTTGAGCAAGATTACTAATCCATCTACTCGGCTTGTGTGACCCATACTTTTTCTTCGATCAATTGGGTAGATCGATCCCTGGATTATGGCATGCCTTTTGATCATTTCTCACGTATATTATCAACTGATGAAAGCATCATAGATATAATGATGTCAGAATATGCACATCTTGGGATGAGCATCATCATCTTTGCTCCCTTCCCGATTCCATAGAAGATCATCTAAGCAGTTTGTATCTACCTAAATTGATCGAATCCTCTACAAATTTTGTTTCCATTCATGAGATCAACTCTAAAAATAACCTCTCAAATATCGAAGAAACCATTCCTCCCAATATTTAGATCAAACCAAGAATATTTGAAAATATTTGCATCAAAACATATTGTTCTTCATCTGAATTCGAGACTTATCAAGCTCTTTTTTGTGAATTTAGAGATGTATTTGCATGGACGTATGAAGAAATGTCAGGTATCAACCCAAAAATCTTGGTGCATGAAATTAAAATGTATCATGATGCTAAACCTATCCAGCAATTCCTACATCTGGTCCATCCTAAGAAGGCTTTCAGGATAAAAGCTAAATCTGAAAAGCTTCTTTGTGTTGGTTTCGTATATCCCATTCCATTAACTGATTGGGTTTCTAACGTAGTCTCTGTCATGAAGAAACAAGGCACGATTCGAGTATCCTTCGATTATGGGGATGTTAATCGAGCTTTTCTGAAAGAAAACTACCCAACCCCATTTATTGACCAGATTTTTGATGATTTTGTTGGTTAAGAGATCTATTAATTTATGGATGGATTCTCGAGTTAGAATAAAAACAACATTCTCCGAGCGGACCAACCCAAAACAACATTTATTTGTCCCTAGGGTACTTTCAATTATAAAAAGATCCCATTTGGTCTTAAGAATGTAGGTTCCATGTTTCAACATGTGATGGATTATGCTTTTCATGATTGTTCCACTACCTAGGTGCAATGCCATCTTCGACACAGAGGGGGTGTGTTGGTCCGAGTGCCTTTTTTATGAACCCCGGGAGCCCCAAAAACTTGAAAATTTTTCATGGAAACACAAAAAACAACTGCGGAAAGATAGAGAAAAGCCTTAGCTCCTACCTAGATCTGGTGAGTACACTTGAAATGGTTCCTTGGACAGGTCATAATCAACTGCAGAAAATCAAGGGCAAAAGGGCTCCAAAGATTCATTGTTGAAGGTAAAGTGTGAAATGGTTAAAATGAAAAGTCATTTAGATATTTATGGTCATTTTCTCATTATTTTATTCATTTTTAACATTATGACCTAGATATGCTTCATTTTTACTGTGAAATAGGTATGTTTAATCCTTCTTGTGATGTTTTGAAAAGGATGACAATTGTTATTAGGTTTTTACTATGTTGTAAAAGGTTACTTTGACCAGAGAGTAAAATTTTATTTCTTTTTAGGACTCTATAAACCAACTAAAAAGGAACCCCCTGGAGTCCTCTTTCAACCCTTTTCAGACTCCCAAAATATGAAAATATTTATGAGCACTTGTCCTTTCAATCTTGTAAAAGCAAATGAAAAAACGTCTACTCAGTATAAGTTTAACCCCTTTCTGGACTAAGATAGACTAGCTACAAAAAAGGAATACCTTGGTAGAACATGGCTAAGAGGTTATCTTGAGTATTTTTTCTACCTTTTTGGACTTAAGAGACTATCTATGAAAAGGGACATGTGGAGTTTTATTTTCTACCTATTTTTCAAACTCTCTAAACATGAAAAAGATGTCAAGTTTTACCTTCACTGGACTCGTTAAAACATCAAACAGTGATGGGCTTCTCGAACATGACAAGGTTGAGGCACTCTTTCTCAGGGTTCTTTGAAAATACTTAGATGGATTTATCAAAATGATGAAATTATACATCAAGAACATGTTATCCTCCTTAATCTTGTTAGAAAATAAAGAGGTACTGACCACGATGGTTGGGGAATTGGGAAAACATGGGATTTCATTTTTGCTAAATGGCAACGAGTCGCTCTTGAACATGACACTTTCCACTTCATTTATGTGGCTATTGGGTTGGTTAATATTTTTTTCTTTTGGTTATCATATTGTTTTCAGAGCCTCCATTTTGTTTTTGGTTCAATGCTGCCAACTCCATTCAATGTCGTTATATGTTCAAGGGAATTCCATTCAGTTGATCTCTACTACAATATGCTTAAGCTTTCATTTCATGTTTGTATTTCATGATCCAGTTCCATCTCAGTATCATTCTAATCATTCTGTCTCAATCATATATGGTGGATACATTAGGCCCTCCTACGATGGGTCACTTATTTTCGACATCAGTACATCATCGAGGAAGTTGACTTAGAAACACCCCTTTGGTACCTTGGTGTTTGCATATCTCAATGGAAGGTTTCTTCACTCTCGTTGACAAGTTTACATCAACAACCTTTGATCAAAATATTCTGTGTGGTGTTCAACATCAGCTCATTTACTCACACCATACCAATTATAGCATTGTACCTTGAGAGCCATTAAAATCGTCGGTAGTTTCTCTCACGTCGTTAACGATTTACATCATTGGTCGGTAATAAGATCTTGTCTACAATGTTCGACTCCATCTCATTGATTCACATGGATAGACTTGTACATTAGTTGGTCATGTGAATGATAGAAGACCCTAGATCTAGTTTCATCCATATGGGTTGTGATTCGAGGATTTATACAAAAATCACAATGTATGTTGGTCGTGATCATATAGACAATCATTCATTCTTGATTCCATTAGTTGCATCTATTGACACGTCTTTTGATCATTATACATGTTGTGTTAGCTTATGATATAAGTATGGGTATGCCTCCCTCAACATCTAGATGTCATGATATTTCTATTGTAACAGATGAATCTCGTCGTTTTTCCTTCATCCCTACTTGTCACAAGGTAAAGAACTGCAACCATCAGTCACCATATCTGATTTTGCGCTTTAGGGGGAATTCTTTCATAGGTCATTTTGTCACATCCAATAAAAGTGAGCCTCCTAATGGGATCGATCAACATATTATTCCCCTTGTCATCATATTTCACAAAGATATCTGAGCCAGTTTGAGCACCAACTCTCCCTGCAAACCTACTAGGGTGCGTTCACCTACAAGTTTCTCCCTTGTGGCCAGCGTTGGTCACCAACAGGTAAGCCTTCTTTGCACCTACGTTGGTTCTAGAATTTTGGGGGAATGAATGAGATTTTGGAAGCTTCACCTTCTAGGAGTTTATAGAATTTGTTTCAACTACTTACCTTGGATTTACATTTGGATCCTACCCTACCCTACTTAGGATTTTTCACCACTTATCCTTTGATCTTATCCCTCCATAAAATGTGGATCTAAAGCCCTAGAATGGTAATTGGATAAGAACTCCCAACTTAACCCTCTCTCCTATATATTTATGCTCTATGCTAGAGGTAATGGGTGGATTTGGAGAGTGATTCTGCCCTTATGTTGTTGTGATAAGTAGTTATCATCTCATTCATAGGGTGAATGGAGGTGAATATTGTAACAAGGAAAGGATGAGTCAACAACTCGGAGGTGATCTTATACAATATCAACTACCAATTATGGTTGTAATCTCCTTCTATGTATATTAATGAAAAAATTCTTTGTTTTCCTATATGTGATGTTGATTCATGTATTTCAAACCATGTTGATTTATTAAATAGAGTATTTAAATGATACTACATACATCTTGTAGTTTCTTGGCTTATTTTATCTCACTGTTTAGGTTATAATTTTGGTGGTTGGAGCTAGAATTGGAGCTTACAAGAAAAAAAAGGAGAAAAGTGAGCAAAATTTTCCAGGTAGGCCTCACTCCATCATCTATTTACTTTAAGGAAAATCATTTAGTTCATTGTCTTTGTATTGTTCTAGTTCATTGTCTCTCCTTTGTTCTTGGTTGACCACCAAACCTAAGGGAGATACCTATATCAACAATGATAAATCTCGTATAACAATCATTATTGATATTTACATAAATTTTAAAATTTATAGCTTTAAGGCTCGATCAAGCTTTAGGGATTTGATCGATCTATAAAGCTCCATCGATGATGTGAATTTAAATGTTAGCTTTGTTGTGCTAATTTAATTTTGAGAATTATAAACAGTTTTTGATGATTTGTTTCATGTGCATAGGTTTCCTTATGGTCTTTGTGAGTGTTAAACAGGTAATTGTGTCAATTTTTATGTTAAATGTTGGAAATATTGTCATTAATGGCAAAGGAATTGGCAAAGGTCAGCAGAGAAGAACAGAAGAAGAACAGAAGGAGCAGCGACAGAATGGGAGAAAAGAATACAAAGGCACAGCAGAGTTTTGGTGAACAACAACACGTATTCAAGAAGGATGGGAAAAATGTAAGGATGAATGAATTGTCATTATGGTGATGGGCAACGCCGTTTTACAGTGGAATGAAGACATTCGTAGTTCCAGACTACGGAGGAGTAGAGTTTATTTAAAAACAGTCATTTCGGGCATTTAAGCCCTCAACAACCAAGTATGAAGGAAATTGATTAAAACAGCAGAGGTCCTTTATGTTTTTGAAAAGGAAAGATCAAGTGGTCCCCGCCACCTTAGCGCAAATCGCAAGATCGCAAGTTTTTAAGTTTAAATGTCTTGTTGATGTGGATATTTGTGATGTGCGATCATCGCGCTGTCGCATCATCGCAACATCGCAATGTCGCAAAATCACCCTCCGCCCAAGCCAAAGTTTGTTGATTGTTGCGATATGCGATTATCGCAATATCGTACATTTGTTATTTCCACCATCGCAAGTTCCATTGTTTGCGACGTGCGATCATCTCGCCATCGTACGATCGCAATATCGCACATTCAAGTGTCTGACTACGATGTGGGCCCGGGGTCAAAGAATGAAATCCCGTTTGTTTGAAGATTGAAGTCCGGGTTAAAAGTTCATTGAAATTTGATTAAAAGTAATGTTACGGAGGCAGTGTAAAGTTTTAAAATAACCGAAAGGTTATATGAATATATTTTATTGCTGAGTCAGCGGCACTAAGCGAAGGAAAGGAATCACGTGTGGGTTTTATGAAGCCGGTTTGCCCATTTTGCACCGCCTTTTGGGGATGAGCGGTAATTTCCGGTTGGGTGGTGATTCCATTGATCGGGTAACACATGTCCCTGTATGACTCTACAAAACCTCCTGTCACCACGCGCCATCGCGCGTTATTGTTCGACCACGGATGTCCAGCGAAATTGATGAGCACCGTTGATCTGGGAAGGGGTCATCGGACGGTGTTCGCTTGATGAATATGCACGAAGGATTATCCAGCGTACGGAGAGGGAATTTGATTGGCTTGTTAACCATATAGGTGGGGGGACAGAGCTAAGTTTTAAAGATTATGACCACGCCAATTCATTGTAAATGATTTATTAATCATAAATTTATATGGTGGAGATAAAGTTCCTTTTTGGGTCGTTTCGTGTTGTAAAAGCAATTTTGTATGTTTTGGGGAGGTCATGACTATAGTAGATTGTTGGACCCGATTATCTATTTTGACCCCGTCCAGGAATACCATTAGCGGTTCGTGGTTTTGACCCAAGGTTTTATTAAAAGCAAAAACTATATAAGGTGATGAGAATCATGAAGAAGTGTGTGCGTATGAAAGGGTCGATAATAAACGAATCTCTTTTAGAGATATATGTATGTATAAACTCTGATATATCTGAATCTATGGCGCACCTGTGAATATGATGATTGATCAAGATCTTTAGATCAGATGATGATTAATTCTTGGTTTAATCATGAAGAACGTATAAGGGTTGTGAATGAATACTTCACTCTGAAGTATATCTGTTTGGAATGGGTAACAGATTACTGAATTAAGGATGCACCTCTGAAGAAAATAAGTAAATTTGGTGGCCTACAATGTATGTTGTGTGGAAGCTGTTGGATCCAGTCTGAAAATTGATGAAACATGGTCCATGGTGGTGCTAAGGGTTGTAGCCTTCAGTCAGGGGGTCGTAGCTCCCTTCCAGGTGAGGCTGGTAAACGAGAGCAGGGGGTCGTAGCTCCCTTCCAGGTGAGGCTGGTAAACGAGAGCAAAGGGTCGTAGCTCCCTTCCAGGAGAGGCTGGTAAACGAGAGCAGGGGTTTGTAGCTCCCTTCCAAGAGAGGCTGGTAAACGAGAGAAGGTTGTAGCCTTCTGTAGGTGGGTGCCTGTGTACTGGTATGAGTCTGCGCTAGTACATGGTTGTAACATGTTTTATTTATATAATAAATATTGAAGACTGAGACGACGGTAGCGGTGGTTTTCTCCTGACTTGGGTTTCCACCTTAAATCCTGGTGTTCATGTGTGTTGATGATGTGTGATGATTTATTTTGTTCTTACTGCACATGTTTACTGTTTATTGAACATCTAATGAATGAATGATACAATGACATAAGTGAAGAATTATCTTCATAATAAGATCCCTGTACATACGCAAGTTTTATTAAGGATATCTGCGTGTATATGAAAGTTGGCTTCAGGAAAGTAGCGTATGGGTTTTATAAAGAAAAAAGTAAAAATTTTTATTGTCTGTACTAAATATTGATTCACCCCCCCCCCTCTCAGTATTTTTCCCAACAATTGGAATCAGAGCAGGTCCTTCTAAAAAAGCTTAGCCGCTAGAAGGAAGATCAAGCAAGATGAGCAATCAAGATGGAATAACATCTATCAAGCCTCCACTTTTTAACGGAAACAATTTAATCTTTTGGAAAACAAGGATGAGATCCTATCTTCAGTCGTTGGGAGCAGATGTATGGGCAATTTTTGAACAAGGATATCAATATCCAGCTACAGTGCCAACGGATCCGACTGAAAGAAAGAACTATGAAACAAATGCAAAGGCGGTCAATGCTCTATTGGGAAGTCTAACTGAAGCAGAATTTGTCAAAGTCATGCAACTGAATACAGCAAAGGAAATATGGGACAAAATCATTCTAAGCTATGAAGGTGATGCAAAGGTAAAAAGTGCTAAACTTCAAACTCTCAGAATTCAATATGAGAATCTAAAAATGCTTAATGAAGAAAGCATTGCAAATTTCTTTCTACGTCTTGATGATATTGTAAATCGCATGAGAAATCTGGGAGAAACAATAATTGAATCTACTTTGGTTGAGAAAAGTTTAAGATCTCTAACAGCAAAATTTGAGTCAAAAGTTTCAGCTCTTGAAGAAAAGAAGGATCTTCAAAATCTTATTGTGGTACAACTTCATGGCATACTAACTGCATATGAGATGAGAAGAGGAGGACCATCTAAAGTCAAAGAAGCAGTCTTTAGAACTTCTACAAAAGGGAAGGAAGTACAAATAACAGAAGGATCAGGATATATCTCAGAGGAAGATGAGATAAACTTCGTAAAGAAACTTCAACTTGGGACAGGACGGTTCAAAGGTAAGCTCCCTTTCAAATGTCTTGATTGTGGAAGAGTTGGTCATTATGCTGCTAAGTGCCCTTATAAAGAAACACATAAAAAGGGGAAGGAAGTAGCAAGAAGGAATAAGAATCATTTTAGCTCTAAAAAGAGTTTCTATACTCATGAAGATAGTGATGGGTTATACGATAGTGAGGAAGAATGTGAACAAGATCTTAAACTTCTCATGGCATTTGAAAAAGATCCAGAAGAAAAGATTTTTTGTGGATGCTCAGAAAATGAGTGATTTTTTTGATGAAAAAAGTAGCTCTCTATCTGCCTAGAAAGAGAGTATTATAAATGTAAATACAAAAATTAGCTTGAAGAAAGAGCTTCAATGAGAAATTAAGGTGTGATAGTAAGTATGAGAAAAGAACTTGAGAAAGTAAAGACTCTGAATCTTAGATTTGCTAAAGGATCTGAAACCTTAGATGAAATTATCAAGGTACAATGTTCTCCTCTTAGAAAAACAGGTCTTGGATATACTGGAGAATCTTCTCAGCCTTCAACACCAAATTATCTAAACGCAGTTACAGCTGGTTTACAATATGCTGCCACTCAGCAAGGGAATAAAGAATCTTTACAAGTAAAGCATGATCATCTCAATTCAAAAAACACTAACAGGAATGTCTTTCATGGAAACACCAATCAACAAGTAAATTCATATAGAAGATTTTATGATCGCAGAAATTTCTTCTTCAATGGACAATGCTTCTCATGTCACAATTTTGGTCATAAAGATATTCAATGTGTTGCATATAAAACCATCATGACAAGAGAAGCAAGAAAGAAAAGGATTGATATTGAAGAGCGCAAAGAACAATGTTATTTTGGAGTAAATCTTGAAGAAATTATTTCCTGGCATAGAATTTTGGGTCATCGAGCTTCCTCCTGATCAACAAATCAAGCGGGCTTATGGCTGCATTCGTAGACTTTATTATTACTCTACCTAAAAATATCATATGCAAATCTTGCCAATTCGGTAAGCAAACTAGAGTACAATTTAATGCCAAGGAAGTATCATAAAGTAAGCCTGTTGAACTCATTCATACTGACATATGTGGACCTATGAGGAAAAAGTCACCACGTGGTGAAGAATACGATATCTTATTCATTGATGATTTCTCTAGAATGTGTTGGATTGGGTTGATTAAACACAAAGATGAAGCATTTGAGAAATTTCAAATCTTTAAAGCATTGGTTGAAAATGAATTAGATCTAAAAATCAAGTGTCTTAGATCCGATCGAGGAGGAGAATATAAATCCAATGAATTCCTTGAATTTTGTGAACAACATGGCATAAAACCGAGTTTTCGCCAGTGGCACTCCACAACAAAATGGTGTTGCGAGAAGAATGAATAGAGCAGGTTCAACAAATGACTAGAGCTATCTTGGATGATTACGGAATTTTTGACACATTTTGGGGAGCACATACTGCAGCAAATATTCTTAATAAAGCACATGTTCGTGTAAACAGTGATAAAACTCCTTATGAATTATGGTATGGAAAACCTCCCACTATAAAGCATTTTAGAATCTTTGGAAGCAAATGGTTTATCAAAAATAATGATGAAAAAATTGGCAAATTTGAACCTAGAGCAGATGAGGGAATATTTCTTGGTTACTCCTTTAGGAGTAAAGCATATAAATGTTACCATAAAAGACTTCAGAAGATTGTTGAATGTATTGATGTTGTTATTGATGAGTATTCTGCAGCTCCAAAAGAAGAAAAGCAAACTACAGTTGAAGATGATGATGACACGTATCCTGCTACATCAAATAATAATGATACAAACAGTGAACCCAGTGAAGAACCCGAAAATGGTTTTTCTGAAAATGCTCCCTCCAGATATGTTCAAAATAATCATCTAGAATCTCAAATTTTGGGAGAAAAGGGATCAGGTATACAAACAAGAAGAACTCTTATGGGATCTTCTAGCAATCTGGCATTTCTGTCCACTATTGAACCTCACAGTTTTAGTCAAGCTAGCAAAGATGACTGTTGGATTCAAGCCATGAATGAAGAGCTTGATCAAATTGAAAAGAATCACACTTGGGAGTTAGTACCAAGGCCTCATGAAAAAAATGTCATTGGAACTAAATGGATATTCAAAAACAAGTTAAATGAGAATGGGGATGTTATAAGAAATAAAGCTAGACTTGTTTGCAAGGGGTATGCTCAACAAAGAAGTGCATAGACTTTGAAGAAACATTTTCTCTTGTAGCTATACTTGAAGCCATAAGAATGTTTCTTGCCTTTTCAAGCTTTCAATAAATCAAAGTTTATCAAATGGATGTTAAATCTGCTTTCCTCAATGGTGATCTAGAAGAAGAATTTTGTATAGAACAACCAAAAGGATTCATTTTGGGAAAATGATGAAAAACTTGTTTGAAAACATAAAAAAGCTTTATATGGTCTCAAAGAAGATCCAAGGGCATGGTAATATCGTCTTGACAAATATCTTCGTCAACAAGGTTTTTCAAAGGGATCTGTTGATAGCAACTTATACACAAAAACTGAAAATGACAAACTGTTGATTGTGGTTGTATATGTCGATGATATCATTTTTGGGAGTAATAAAGAGTCTATGAGTCAGAAATTTGCTTCTGATATGCAGCAAGAATTTGAAATGTCTTTACTTGGGGAACTAACATTCTTTCTTGGCTTGCAAGTGCAACAAGAAACAGATGGTATATTCTTATCACAAGCAAAGTACCTCAAGAAAATCCTGAAGAAGTATGGCATGGAAGATTGCAAACCTGTAAGTACACCAATGATAACCGGATGCAATCTCAGTTCTAATGATGATACCCCCACCGTAAATCAACCAGAATATAGATCTATGATAGGAAGCCTACTTTATCTCACTGGGACAAGACCGGACATCATGCATGCAGTCGGGATTGTTGGACGATTCCAAGCTAATCCAAAAGAGTCCCACCTTCAGGCTGTGAAAAGAATATTGAAATATCTACAAGGAACTCAAGACTTTGGACTATGGTATTCAAAGAATGCTGATCTTACTCTTCATGCATACATTGATGCAGATTGGGCTGGAAGTGTTGATGATCGGAAAAGCACTAGTGGTGGTGCATTCTATATGGGGCCCCGGTTAGTAGCTTGGTTCAGCAAGAAGCAAAACTCCATTGCCTTATCTACAGTAGAAGCAAAATATGTGGCTGCAGCATCATGTTGCACTCAACTTCTCTGGATGATGCAAACCATACAAGACTTTCAAATCGAATTTTCACCTCCTATATCCATTATGTGTGATAATAGAAGTGCCATAAGTATCTCAAAGAATCTTGTTATGCATTCCAAGACCAAGCACATTCCCATCAAATATCATTTCTTACGTGAACAAGTGCTTGAAAAAAAGGTGAAATTGGAGTATGTTTCCTCCAAAGAACAAGTTGCTGACATATTTACCAAACCTCTACCCAGGGAAGCATTCAAATATCTCAGACAAAAACTGGGAGTAGTTTCTACCATGCAGAGGATCAGGTCTACTTAATTACAGAAGATTAAATTTGTTGTGAGGTTTTCTTGGGCATCTCTGAATGCACAGGCTAAGGGGGAGCATTGGTTATATGAAAAGGATGCATTATTGGCATTTATAAGTTATCTTGTTATATTATGAAGATGCATCATGATTTCTGGGGGAGCATGGTCTTCATCAACCCTTTGCCATTGATGTCAAAGGGGGAGGAAAAGAAAAGAAGGGCTTCTATAAGACAAATAGAGGAAGAGTATTACAAAGAAAGAATATTGACAAGTATTACAGAGGAAGAGTGTTGCATCAATGCCAAAGGGGGAGATTGTTGGAAATATTGTCATTGATGGCAAAGGAATTGGTAAAGGTCAGTAGAGAAGAACAGAAGAAGAACAGAAGGAGCAGCGACAGAATGGGAGAAAATAATACAAAGGCGCAGCAGAGTTTCGGTGAACAACAACACGTATTCAAGAAGGGTGGGAAAAATGTAAGGATGAATGAATTGTCATTATGGTGATGGGCAGCACCGTTTTATAGTGGAATGAAGACATTCGTAGTTCCAAACTACGGAGGAGCAGAGTTTATTTAAAAACAGTCATTTCGGGCGTTTAAGCCCTCAACAACCAAGTATGAAGAAAATTCATTAAAATAGCGAAGGTCCTTTATGTTTCTAAAAAGGAAAGATCAAGTGGTCCCCACCACCTTAGGGCAAATTGCAAGATCGCAAGTTTTTAAGTTTAAATGTCTTGTTGATGTGGATATTTGCGATGTGCGATCGTCGCGCTGTCGCACCATCGCAACATCGCAATGTCGCAAAGTCACCCTCCACCCAAGCCAGAGTTTGTTGATTATTGTGATATGCGATTAACGCAATATCGCACATTTGTTATTTCCACCATCGCAAGTTCCGTTGTTTGCGACTTGCGATCATCTCGCCATCGCACGATCGCAATATCGCACATTCAAGTGTTTCGACTACGATGTGGGCCCGGGGTCAAAGAATGAAATCCCGTTTGTTTGAAGATTGAAGTCTGGGTTAAAAGTTCATTGAAATTTGATTAAAAGTAATGTTACGGAGGCAGTGTAAAGTTTTAAAATAATCGAAAGGTTATATGAATATATTTTATTGCTGAGTCAGCGGCACTAAGCAAAGGAAAGGAATCACGTGCAGGTTTTATGAAGCTGGTTTGCCCATTTCGCACCGCCTTTTGGGGATGAGTGGTAATTTCCGGTTGGGTGGCGTTTCCATTGATCGGGTAACATGCGTCCCTGTATGACTCTACAAAACCACCTGTCACTACGCACCATCGTGCGTTATTGTTCGACCACGGATGTCCAGTGAAATTGATGAGCACCGTTGATCTGGGAAGGGGTCATCGGACGGTGTTCGCTTGATGAAGATGCACGAAGGATTATCCAGCGTATGGAGAGGGAATTTGATTGGCTTGTTAACAATATAGGTGGGGGGTCGGAGCTAAGTTTTAAAGATTATGACCACGCCAATTCATTGTAAATGATTTATTAATCATAAATTTATATGGCGGAGATAAAGTTCTTTTTTGGGTCATTTCGTGTTGTAAAAGCAATTTTGTATGTTTTGGGGAGGTCATGACTATAGTAGATTGTTGGACCCGATTATCTATTTTGACCCCATCCAGGAATACCATTAGCGGTACGTGGTTTTGACCCAAGGTTTTATTAAAAGCAAAAACTATATAAGGTGATGAGAATCATGAAGAAGTGTGTGCGTACGAAAGGGTTGATAATAAATGAATCTCTTTTAGAGATATCTGTATGTATAAACTCTAATATATCTAAATCTATGGCGCACCTGTGAATATGATGATTGATCAAGATCTTTAGATCAGATGATGATTAATTCCTGGTTCAATCATGAAGAATGTATAAGGGTTGTGAATGAATACTTCACTCTGAAGTATATATGTTTGGAATGGGTAACAGATTGCTGAATTAAGGATGCACCTCTGAAGAAAATAAGTAAATTTGGTGGCCTACAAGGTATGTTGTGTGGAAGCTATTGGATCCAGTCTGAAAATTGATGAAACGTGGTCCATGGTGGTGCGAGGTTGTAGCCTTCGGTTAGGGGGTGTAGCTCTCCCTTCCGGGTGAGAATGCAGTAAATGAGAGAAAAGCGAGGGGGTCATAGCTCCCTTCCGGAGGGCTAGTAAGCGAGAGTAGGGGGTCGTAGCTCCCTTCGGAGGCCCCGAGTAGCGAGGAAGCGGGATTTGTAGATCCTTCAGGGAAAGGATACAAATTTGGTAAACGAGAAGGTTGTAGCCTTCTGCAGGTGGGTGCCAGTGTGCTGGTATGAGTCTGCACCAGTACATGGTTGTAAGAAGTTTTCTTTATAATAAATATTGAAGGCTGAGACGATGACAACAGTGGTTTTCTCCCGACTTGGGTTTCCACCTTAAATACTGGTGTTCATGTGTGTTGATGATGTGTGATGATTTATTTTGTTCTTACTGCACATGTTTACTGTTTATTGAACATCTAATGAATGAATGATACAATGAAATAAGTGAAGAATTGTCTGCATAATAAGATCCCTGGACATACGCAAGTTTTATTAAGGATATCTGCGTGTATACGCGAGTTGGCTTCAGGAAAGTAGCGTATGGGTTTTAGAAAGGAAAAAGTAAAATTTTTTATTGTCTATACTAAATACTAATTCACCCTCCCTCTCAGTATTTTTCCCAACATTAAATTCATGATCATTTTAACATTAAAACAAAGTGCTGGACATCAACAATAAAATGTACAAAAAATGGTCAAATGATCCATTAGCACAGTATTTTGATGAACGATTTCACCCTTCCTAGGCTACATCTCGTTGGTCCAGCTTCCATGTATAGGGCCTCTATATTAGCTAAAAACAGAAAAAATTGTTGTTTACAATCCTCTACTACTCCTAAAACCTGCTCCAACATGCTCAAAATGTTGAAATATGCTAGGATAGACTCTTTCTGAGCCAAAATTGGTCGAATTTTGCAAAATTTTTGGTTCATTCAATTTGGCCTAGGAAATCTCCTCCAAAACTAGAGAGAACTCCCAGTAATCCAACTAATTTTGGAGTTTCGCCGAAAATGGCAGACTCTACTAAATTTGCTGCTAAGATAAGCGCAGTTTCATTATCAAATAAGTGCGGCTTAATTAGTGATAAGCATTGGTTTTAGCGCTAAAAGCGTGTTTAGTTGGAGCGTTGCACCACAGTTATATCCTCAATTCACATGAGTGGGGGCTGGCCCCTACCCTACCCCCACCATACCATTTGTATTAACATAAATATAAACCACAAGCATAGACTGTTAAGTCACATGGTGCGGTTGTAGTGGTAAACCATTTTGTTTGTGTGGGGGAGGTCACAGGGTGGACCCCAACCTTCGCCCATCCTCTGTAATAAATTTT
Source organism: Pinus albicaulis (assembly GCA_034641835.2). Classification (NCBI taxonomy): domain Eukaryota; kingdom Viridiplantae; phylum Streptophyta; class Pinopsida; order Pinales; family Pinaceae; genus Pinus; species Pinus albicaulis. The sequence goes on along the minus strand of CM076579.1, from coordinate 386,426,635 downwards.
TCCATTATATATGTAGAATTTTGACCTTGGACTTAGCCACATTTAGACCTTTGGGAGGGGGCACGTGGCGGCCCCTGGCTACACCATGTGACCTTTCCCCATTGGTTCATCCCACAACCAATTAAAATGCAACAACTCACCCACTCATCAACCAACCATGAAGTGACACTTTTCATAGTGTCATTGGGAAAAATGAAGGAATATTCTGGGAATATTCTTTTTTTTTCTAACTAGGCTGCCATGTCTTCATTATATCATTTCTGCAAAAATTTTATCTATTTGTGAAAACGAACAACAGGCTCTAACTTTCACATACGGAGTCAGTTTTCAATGAAACTAAGTGCGTTGGATTCCTCGAGACGAGAAATTCACAGTCATTTAGGTTCTGAATGATTCATAGAACTTCCAGTTTTTATATTAACACTAAGCACGTGATCATTCCTCCCCACTAGAATCCTTTTGGACCCCAAAAGATACTATCAATTGTTCAGCAGGTGAGGGTACAGTTCCCTCACCTTCTAAATCTCCATATATTTGGCCTTAGAAGGATTTTGTCCCTTGAGTCCCACTCGAAGGTATTCTACATTCCCTCTCCTTAAAGTCTTGGTTCTTCTTTCAAGTATGAGATCTTGCTGAAGTTAATCAAGATATTCTGGTGAGAAATCATCTATTGATTGCAGCTAAACATGCTCTCCTTGATCATCAATCAATGGAGGCTCAAAAATTCTCAAATTCTCAACATTAACAATAGAGTATATTTTCATATATGGAGGCAAATATAGATTAAATGCATTGTTACCAATATTTTCCAGAATTTTAAAAGGACCATAACAGTTTGGCTTAATCTTTTTACCTTCCCCTTCAAGTCTCTCTTTGCTAATACATAACTAAACTTCGTCACCAACTTGGAATTTATGATCGACATAATGTTTATCATGCCTTGACTTGTAGCTTCTTTGACTCATTTCAAGATTTTCTTGCATTGTGTGATGTGTCAACTGAATTCTCAATGAACTTGTTTGCTTTATCTATGTCGCTATGTCCATCAATAGCAACATATTTCCCAAAGATAAATTCCAAAGGCGATATTGGAAAGTACCCAATACATGCCTCAAATGGCGATGTATTTGTGAAAGAATGCTTTGGCCTGTTATATGCATGTTGAATGTAATGCAACTGTTCATCCCACAACTTGGGATATTTGTTGCAATATCCTCTAACAAGATGAATGACTGTCATGTTGACCACCTTGGTCTGACAATCTGTTTGTGGATGTCTTGTCCTTTGAGATGATTTTTCTCAATAATCATGCCAAAGCATCTATAATGTTTGTTTGTGTTTTAAAATATTTTGGAGGACCAATGCATAAGATTAATTTTAATCAAACAGTTAAGGTTTTAAATCTTACTAATAATATCAATAATTTAAAGTCAGGGCTGCTTGTTCATCTCATGCAATAATTAGGCTTTCATGATTTCAATTAAGTAGAATAAGAAGATATGATTATTAAAAATTCAAATTGAACTATTCAAAAAAACATAAGCTGGAAAAATTTTAAACAGTGTTTAAAAGTTCAACAAAATATATTTAACATCACCAAAATACTGACAATTTATTGATAAAAGAGATTTACATTAACAGATTGTCAAGCAAATCATTCTTTATAATAGTTATAAATTCGGGAGGAATTATAAAGTTGCTAAGACACAGTCAACCTCACCTAATTATTATGATGATAATTAAACATATGAAGAAACCTAATTACAGAAAACTAGAAAACTCACAGGGAAGACAGGGTTGTACGAGATGAGTTCAGAATCATGCTTTGTATTATTGATGATCAACAAAACTTAGTGCAATTTCTATTTACAAAATATCCTTATCCAAGGGTGCAACCCTTGATAACTCGTGCAGAGAGTTATTTATACTAACTTACAAAACTTTGGAAATATCTTAATTGATCTTACAATAATAGAATAATGAGAATAAAAGAAGGAGACATATTGATGAAGTGTCTTTGTTATTCTAGAGGTTGTTGATGATTCAACCTCTTTAATGAAAATTGTTAATGACTTGTCCTTTTTCACTAGACGTTGTTGTTGACTTGGCTCTAAAAAATTGGGTATGTTGGCATGCTGTAAAATTAATTTTCACTAGATAGTTTCACAAAACCTATCCCACTGCTCTTCACATGGAATTTCACAATTCATCATTTTCCTGAAAAATTCATCCACTTCAGTAAATTTGTCAAATGTTGGTCTTTGGATGAACAACCGTTTGATTTAATGTTGAATAATCAAGTCAAACTGTAAAGCTTCAAGAAAATCTTTCCCTGTGATGTGACCTTTAATACTTGAAAACTTTACTTTGTTTTATCTATTGTAATTGTATACATATTTTTGCAATAATATTATAATTTGACCAACTTATCATCTAATCCAACTAGACCTAGCAGACCTTTTTAATTTAAAATATTAAATTTATTATGAAACCTTTTGACAATAACATTTAAGGCTTCACTCTTAGTCTGCAACTAGTTGATCAAGTTCCTCTTCTACAAAAATTTCTTTATCTCCATAATAGTTGTAGTCCTGTTTGAGATATTGATTTCTTCCAACTCCTCCTTCTTTTTTGAATTAAGAACTTTAATCATATCTAAAGCTTCACTTGGTTTCTCATGGAGTTGATCCTTCCCTTCCTGGATTATTGTTGTACATCTGTTGATGAGTTCCCGCTTCTCGAAGATGATCTGAAAGGATGGCCAAATTTCAATAATGGACTCATTTATGTTTTCCCAAATACTTTTCTTAGCTTCTCCCTAATTTGATGCCATTAGAGTTTCACTTTCCAGTTCTTTGATTCTAAGCTCCAATTGATGAGTCTTCTGCAGTTCATTTAGATACAAAGTATCATTTCTAACCTTTTGGGACTCAAGAAGTTGAAACTTCTGACTTAGATTTTCATGTGCTTTTTTCTGAGTGGATAATTCTTGAGACAGTTGTATTGGATCAGTCATGTTCAAGGTTGTTGAAGTTTCTACACATGTAGAAGATGTTTGAGTTGTTGAAGTAGGATCAGCTATCACTTGGAGTGTTGATTTCTCTTTCAACAGTGCTTCAATCTGTTCTTCCATTTTTCTGATCTACAGATTTTGGTCAATAATTAACTTAATAATTTCCTCTTTGTCAGATTCATTTTGTGCCATGTCATTGGTTTGTGGGCCTTTAGTCGAAGGCAGCTTAAGTTTCTTTCGAAGGGTAGAAAATTTTTCATTTTTCTTCTTAATGATTTCTTCAGCTGCTTTGTAGTTATCAAGATCGTATCCTACTTTTACTACAAGATCCTCCAATGTCTTTATCTTGTTATCTTTAGCCAAACAAGACAGTTTCTCAATATTCAATTGGGATTGCAGATTTTAGAGTGCTACTATTTATTTTGAAAGAGACATAGCTATTTTAGTCATGGTTGAAAATAACTCTTCTCCTGACTACCTGTGCGTATCCATTTGATCAATTGGATGTAATTGTCTTGCATCAAATGAGAGAACATTCTTCTTGTAGTCTGCATGAGTTTTTGGATATGGCATTGCTGCTTGCAGGAAGGCCATATGCACTCTTCCCTTCTCATTGTCAAAGGTAGTGAGAAGCCTGTGTTGTGATGTAGATGTATGTTTCCAAAATAGGTTGTAAATATCTGACTTCAGTGCTTTATTATTATTTTTTATTTGTAGAAATTTGGAGAAGATATTCTGCTCTTCTGTAGAGCTGGCATCTACATGTTGGATGATATCTAGGGGCTCTCTTGCAAGTGATGTTGATGAATAATTCTAAGGAATATTTGTAGAAGTGGAGACTTCAGTTTCTCCCAAATCTATGATCTCTGGTTGCTTATCTTCTGAAATCAAGGAAGAATCAAGCCTTGGTTCCTTATGTTGTAAGATGAATTCTTTCATAAGCTCCTTGGAATGTGGTGTCTCTTCTCTGACCCTCTTTCATTTTTTACATTCAAGCACTGGTGTCTTTACATTGGAAGTAGAAATGACCTATTCCTCTACTTCTTGTAAACTACCTTCTAACCATTCATCCTGATTCATGTACTTTTCAATTTCTGCTCTATAGGTGTGAGTGTAATAATTTGTCTTGGATTCAACTTTGAGAGTAGAAATAATGCCATGAGGGTCATATGACCAAGTAAAACTTGACTAAAAACCCATCTTCTTTAATAGTGCATCTGCATCAACACCGGTTGCTTTGGTATTACAAATGAATGATCCAATGTTTGGTTTGATTTTAAACTGGGCTTTCCTCTTTCCTGATTTAAAATACAATTCATCCATATTTAACATCTTTCTTATGTATCATAATGAGAAAATTCTCATAGGCACATATTTCAGAAGTTTTTATGGTGGAAGTTCACAACCATACACTCTGATCTCTGTGTAATTCTTGTACCGATACCAATCACCTATCTTTTCTTGTTCACTGAGGTGAAAAATTCTCTTGATATCTTCTCCAATTCTAGGCTCTGGTAAACTGGAAAGGAAATGTCTGATTGGATGAATGAATAAGTCTATGAATTTTGAGAAAGAATTAGTTGTTGAAGATGCTCTAAAAAATTATGTCCACTGAATCACTAATTTATGCACTCCTTGCGCGTCCTGCTTTTTGAAGTGAATGGGAAACATATCTGCCTGCTGAAACAAAATCATATGAATGATCACAGAAGAATAATTAAAGGCTCCTTGAGTGGTGAAATTCATGAATTGTTCATGTATAACATCAGCCAAGAAATAACTGTAATTGTACAAAAAAAAATGGTGGTTTTTCAAGGCTGAATATGGATAAGAAACCTAGGATGAGTTCATCAATGGTTTCATCGTTGGGGTATCCTAAAAGATACAAAAGGAGAGAAATATAGTGTTTGGAAGAAATGGGGAAGATGGAGGATGCATATGGGGGATTTCTCTTGGGTAAATATGCATCCTCAGGTAAAAATATTTTGAATATCTGAGCTCTCTATGGGAAGGATAATGTGTGATAAAGATCCATGACAGCAGCAAGTGAAAAATGAGATAAGGAGTCAGAAGGAGGGATGAGAAGCATTTTATTAATGGTTTCAGGAGATATGGTTATCATAACGTTTATGTTCTGAGCTAACACTTACCTGGTTATAGGCTCATACTGCTTCTAACAGCAGGCAATTAAATCTAAGAATGGGTGAGTTTGAGGGAATGAAAATAGATGTAACATGGACCCCCAAGACCTAATAGGGTCTTGTTTATTTAGGTGTTTCTATTTGAGCCATAGGTGTAGCTCATAGAATTCAAACTCACTGTGACAATCAATAATTTTGAAATAGGTATCGACTAGGGGAGTGAGGTTGAGGTTGATTTTTGGAGCTGCAGGATCGTCTTTTGCAATGGATTTGGTGGCTTCAGAAACAACCTCGGTAGCTGGATGAGCGACCTTTGGTGCGACCTCTACGATACTATCAACATTCGAAATTTATTTTGTCATAATTTTCTTACCTGTACCTTTCGGAATGGTTTGTTTCTTTGTTTTGGCCTTAGGTTTCATGCTTGATTGTAATAAAGTGGTATAGGGATTTACAGCTTTCAGTTATAGAAACAATGGTAGGGTTTTAGGAATATGAAGGGAAATCACATAAGATAATTCACTGTGAAATAGCGATGGAGGATGAAGGTGAATTAAAGATGAAAGTAGATTGTGGGAAATTTTATAGACTGTGGTTCAGTTTCAATGATCATAGCTAATAGTCAAGCGAATTTACTGCATAACGGGAAGATTAATGGGTAAATGGGGTGAATTTATTGGTCAATGGGAATATTAACGGGTATGATACAGGATTAGGGATAACGGATCGGTGACGTGTAGTGATATAAATGATGGAAAATTATGGCGCGAGTGAATAGTAATGGAAATGGAAAACCGGAGGTGGATTTTGGAGGGGGGGTACCCTCCGGTTTCCAGTTTTTTGTGGAGGAGGTGTGTAGTCACCTCATGCTACCACATCACAAAAATACGTAGCCCCCTCACATTAACAAGAAACAAGTGGAGGGGGTGCGAAGTCATTCTCCGTCGTAGATCTAAGGGAAGATTAATATTTACTGCCGGAATTTGAAAACACTTTAATTATTTTGATTTGACTGCTTGTGGTTTACTGAATTTACAATAAAATCAATATGCGCGTATATAAATTAATTTAATTAATGAATATAATAAACCCTTTTTCAAAGGTTCAAACCTACATGAATTAAACTTTAAATTTTGAAATTTTGGTGCATTTAAACAGGCAACCATTTTATTATTTTGATTGCTAAAGCATTAAATTTTTTTTTATGCTTTCCCTAACATTTTTTCATGTGCCTTATTTATTTAGGGAAAACCATCCTATCATTTTTCTAACATGGAAGTAATAAATATATTTTCCTAACATTTTTTTAATTTATTTTTCATCCATGTTCTAACTTAGCATTTTATATTATTTTTTTAAGCTATCATGCTAACATATCAAAAACAAATAATGTTACAACATCGACTGCAGCTGGGGACTGCTTCTCCCTGTGGGATGCAGAGAACATGCAGTTTCACGTGCCTTCTCGTCAGGCTATGGAGTATTTGTTGTTGAAAACACACTGACTTTAAATGATAAATATAATTATTATGTACAATGATGATGTGAGATCTCTTTCCACTACTACATTTGGCGGAAATTCCGACACTTGGTTTCGACGCTTTTGACCAAATGTCGGAAATTTCCCCAAATTTTTTCCATCCCACCTGAAACCATCGCTATACTGACGTTTATAGAAAAGTGTCGCAATACCGACACTTATAAAAGTGTCGCAATTGCGACGTTTGGAGGAAGACATCGCAATTGTGACACTATGGCCCAAAGCGTCACTATTGCGACGACTGCCTCCAAACGTCGCAAGTGCGACACAATGTCTAAGTGTCGTAATTGCGACGTTTGGAGGCCTTCGTCGCAATAGTGACACCTTTTTCGTCGTCGGTATAATGAAACTTATATGCGCGCTAAATAAAAATACGAAACTTATATTCACTCTACATAAAAATGATTTTATTGTTTCGTATCTGTTGCAATAGCTACATTAACGTCTGATATCATGTGTGCATTCACCCTCCGCTCTTGCAAAAAAACATTCGCCCTCAGCATTCGCCCTCAGCTCTTGCAAAATGGTAAGTTCTTACTGCAAGCCCTTCCTCCTATAGTAGGGTTGACTCTATTTGGGTTTTTTTTGTCAATTCCATTGGATTGTGTTAGGCTGTAGGGTTCTCTCTAGATGTCAAGAATCAAGATTTAATAGCCTCTATTATCTTCATCACCTAATACAAGATTTAAATTTTTCCCAAAGAAACGCTTATTAATTTGGCAACCATTATTTCTCCCTGCTTAAAAAACCCTACATTTAAATGAAAACAAGCATTGCATTTCAACTACAAAAATCTATTAGTGTTCAAGTGTACATGTGTGCTACATTAATGTTTGATATCACGCGCGCATTCACCCTCAGCATTCGCCCTCAGCTCTTGCAGAACAGCATTCACCCTCAGCATTCACCCTGAGCTCTTGCAGAATAGCATTCTCCCTCAGCATTTTCCCTCAGCTCTTGCAGAACAGCATTCTCCCTGCATTCACCCTCAGATCCTATAGAACAGCATTCACCCTCAGCTCTTGCAAAATGGTAATTTATTACTGCAGGCCCTTCCTCCTATAATAGGGTTGAATCTATTTGGGTTTTTTTGGTCAATTCCATTAGATTGTGTTAGGTTGTAGGGTTCTCTCTAGATGTCAAGAATCAAGATTCAATACCCTCTATTATCTTCATCACCCAATACAAGATTTAAATTTTTCCCAAAGAAACGCTTATTAATTTGGCAACCATTATTTCTCCCTGCTTTAAAAACCCTACATTTAAATGAAAACAAGCATTGCATTTCAACTTCAAAAATCTATTAGTGTTCAAATGTACATGTGTGCATCACTTGTGTAGGGTATTCCTTTTCCACTTTCACATTATCCAAGAATGTGTGCAGTATAGTTCATTTTTTTTGTGATTTAGATTATCTTGAAAAAGGAAAGGTAAATTATTTCCCATGGAAAAATAAGGTTTTCCCTTTTTACTACTAGAAATGGTACAACAAAGTTCCATTTCTACCCGAAACTCCTATGAAACAGGAACCAAATAAAGGCCATGTCCTCAATGGACATCATTTGGCTTTGAAAATGGCCATTGCACAGTGTTGTTTCTTATATTACATCACGATAGTTTCTTAGGTCATTTCTTGTTTCTTGAGATGAAAAACAACCAAAGAAATTGTGAAGATCCTTTCAAGAAATAAATGACCATTTCTCAATCATATCTCAACTATTTTTTATTTTATTCAGTGGTTGCTTAATTTGAGAGAAATTTGACACTTTTATAAGGAATATAACATAAAAACACAAAATGGGAAGGAATTGATGAGGTAGATGACCTTTAGTTATTGTCAATTAAGAATTGATAATACACGATGCATGTTCTGTACTACAAACTAGATTCCTTCCTGGAGTTAGGACACAGAGTATTGAATCAAAGTTGTAGTTCCTAACTTCTTGTATTGGTTCATCAATCTTGAAATTCAGACATTGCATGTCTTCATTGCTTCATGTTTGAATAATTTGCATCATATCGTACAATAGGAAATTAGGAATTATGATTATTATTACTTTATGGATCTGTTAAGTTACTTTTAAGTTTGCATGGTTTAGTGTGAAATTATTCTAGTGTGCCCCTAGGCCTAGGTGAAGGAATGCCAAGGACTGAGAACCCTAGTTTTTAAACGGTATTGTTTCTTAGTTTTTTCAACATCACTTCTTATTAGTTATTAACAATAGTGTTGTAAACAATTTGAGAATTGATATAGCAAAATCTCGCACTTCTCAAGATAAAGTCCTGAAGCTAAAGTGTGATACCATGTGTAATTCAATAGCCCCATTGTCACCTCACCAACCTCTTTTCACTTCAGGCTAGCTCTCCTCCAACTCAAGGGGGGTTCTCCCTAGTAGATGTTAGGGATCTAATGGCCCAACCAAACCAAGTCAAGAGCCCCCTAACTCTCTATGTTTACTACTATCAATCCAAATATTGAACAATAGGGTCAGACATGCATCCTGAAGATAAAATTGCCAGGGTATTTTTGGGTAATTTCAAAGGGAAAGTCCCCAAACACATATAATCAAGGAATTATAACGTGATTTCAAACATTAAATATAAACAAAATTGTTTAAAGGATATTGAAAGGAAAAAGGTGATGGAAGATAGAAAGTGCCTTACTTAAATGCTCTAAGGATTTTTCAATAGTTGCTCCAAAAGCTTCACTTCAAGGCCCTTCAAGAGCGTCTCCAACAATGCTATACCATCAGCTTCAAAAATGTTGCTCCAAAAATGTCCTCAAGGTCTTCACAAAAAGTTTAATAGAAGTTGCTCCAACAATATATTCAATAAGGTCTTCATTGTCAACTCGTCTCTTGTTTGGGTGCCTTAATGTGCAATGACATGTTTCCAGGACTGAATTCAATGCAAGGCATATTTGAAACTCTAACTCTGTCTTCCGGTGTCTTATTAGAAATTATTTCAGTTTTCAATTTGTGTTTTCAAGTTAGATATTGTTTTCAAGTTTTTACATTTATAATTTTATTGCAATGTGGCAGACTGATCAGGGCAGTTCAGGAACAACCCCGAGACGGGATGATCGCAGAAAGAGGCCAGCGGAAGAACATGTAAAGTGCCAGCATTGCTCTATCTTCAGGTATTTTAGTTATTTACATAATTGAAATAATATTAATTTTGTTCAAATATGCAGACACCTAGCCATGGTATGCCTGATGATTCCCTCTTTGAGGAAGAGCTTTCTTCATCCCCATCTCCAGTGTTCTTGTTGCGAAAAAAGGCACGAGATGCGAGGTTGGAATTTAATACTTTGATAGACGTGTCTCAAACACCTGAAACATAAGAGAGGATAAAACAACTTATGAGCCAGCTAGAAGCATATCAGGTAATAATAAAAAGTCAAAAGGATATTTTTTTTTTTCTGCATGAGATGAATTGTGATAGTTTTATTTTTAATTTTTACATTGACTAAACTAACAAAAAGTTCTTTTGTATGTAGCGTTTTCTGGCACTTGCTGAATCCGGTGTTGGTGGTAGTGGGACACAAGGGCAAGAGATTGCCCAACAACCCTCTCATACACCTTCTACTCCTTTAGGTGCCAACCAAGAAACACACCCTGCCCAAGCAGACACCCAGCCAACCGCTGAATGTGTTGGCAATGATGAGGCTGATATGGCCAACTACATTATTACGTTTCCTGGAGCTACACGTGTCAGCTCCACAGGGACCATTAATGGCACGTTGTTGGTGAACGATGAAGGTGTCCCTCTAAAGCATGTACAACTCCCAGGTAAATTTTAATATTTTAACTATTTCATGTACTTTATCTAAAACATATTTATCATGATTTTTATTTTTAAATTAATGATAATGTCTTCTTTTTCTTTTGGTTTTATTCTGTGTAGGAAACAATGAGTTCTACAGGATTCTGGAGAGCCATGCGTTAGTAATTTTTGGCCCAACCATACGTACAGGGTGGAATTCCCAGAATTCCAACCTGAAAAAAGAACTTCTAGATTATCTAGAAGCCCTTTTTGGGGTCGGCACATTTGACAGAAAAGCGGTGGCTCAGGTAGCCGGAAAATATTTGAAATATACCGGGGACACCTATAGGACGCAATTGCAATTTAACCCTAGATATGAGCGTCCTCTCGCAGTTTCAGAGAGTGAGTGGAGAGCACTCATCCATGACGGAAAAGAGAAAAGGGCAAAGAAAGAAGGAAAAATGCCAACTGGACCCGCAAGGTAAATTACAACTTTAATTCAATAGCTTTAATTTTCTTTCTGTCTAAAATAAAAGTGTGCTACGTCATATCTGACTTCAATCTTTTGATGCTAGGTTGCCTGACACCTCAAAGGCAACCAAAGCTAGGATTGAAAAAAAGGGCCATCACAAGCTAGGCCAAGGCGGCTACTTGAAATTAGCCGCAAGAATTGTAATTAAGTAGCTAAACATCTTATAATTAATTGTATCGCCTTCCAACGTTTTTGTAATTCTATCAAATATGATTAAAAATACACAATCATATGTAATGTAGGGTGATGACTTCGGAACAGAAACTACAGAGGAAGATAAAAATATCGCTTTCCATTTCGGCTATCAAACCGTAGTTGAACGTCGCATAAGCTTGGGGCAAGTCCCAAGATCCAGAATGCCTGATAAGGTAAAACATTAACCTTTCAATATGTTTGTTTTCATCCATAAATTTAATGTCTAACAAATTTTTTTAAATCAGGGGAGCAACACTACCGACGATGCAAATAACCCAGTTTTAGAGCCAAATGTAGATGATCCTCATGTGCAACCTGATCATTGTAGTAGGGACCAGGCCGACAATGCTACTATCAGTGAGGGCCGTGACGGTAATTAATTTCCACTTATAATTTTTTCTAATTATACCTTGATGGTTGTCTTTATAATTTTTTTGGTTGAAATTTCAGAGAATGTTTCCCTTGAGGATCTTACCACCAGAGAGGAAGACAGGGCAGCAGTCCCAATGGCGACAACTGGTGCACCAGGTAAATAATCTCATTGCAATTTTTTTTATTAATATTACCGAACTAGTTCAATGATATTTAAAAACTGACAATTAAAATTTAATATTATCTGTTTTTGTAGGTGATGCCCCATCACTGGATGAGACCAGACATCGTGACAACGCAACTAGGTCAGCGACGACAACTGGTGCACCAGGTAAATAATCTCATTGCAATTTTTTTTATTAATATTACCGAACTAGTTCAATGATATTTAAAAACTGACAATTAAAATTTAATATTATCTGTTTTTGTAGGCGATGCCCCGTCACTGGATGAGACCAGACATCGTGACAACGCAACTAGGTCAGCGGCGACAACTGGTGCACCAGGTAAATAATCTCATTGCAATTTTTTTTATTAATATTACCGAACTAGTTCAATGATATTTAAAAACCGACAATTAAAATTTAATATTATCTGTTTTTGTAGGCGATGCCCCGTCACTGGATGAGACCAGACATCGTGACTACGCAACTAGGTCAGCGGCGACAACTGGTGCACCAGGTAAATAATCTCATTGCAATTTTTTTTATTAATATTACCGAACTAGTTCAATGATATTTAAAAACTGACAATTAAAATTTAATATTATCTGTTTTTGTAGGAGATGCCCCGTCACTGGATGAGACCAGACATCGTGACAACGCAACTAGGTCAGCGGCGACAACTGGTGCACCAGGTAAATAATCTCATTGCAATTTTTTTTATTAATATTACCGAACTAGTTCAATGATATTTAAAAACTGACAATTAAAATTTAATATTATCTATTTTGTAGGCGATGCCCCGTCACTGGATGAGACCAGACATCGTGACTACGCAACTAGGTCAGCGCCGACAACTGGTGCACCAGGTAAATAATCTCATTGCAATTTTTTTTTTTATTAATATTACCGAACTAGTTCAATGATATTTAAAAACTGACAATTAAAATTTAATATTATCTGTTTTTGTAGGCGATGCCCCGTCACTGGATGAGACCGGACATCGTGACTACACAACTAGGTCAGCGGCGACAACTGGTGCACCAGGTAAATAATCTCATTGCAATTTTTTTTATTAATATTACCGAACTAGTTCAATGATATTTAAAAACTGACAATTAAAATTTAATATTATCTGTTTTGTAGGCGATGCCCCGTCACTGGATGAGACCAGACATCGTGACTACGCAACTAGGTCAGCGGCGACAACTGGTGCACCAGGTAAATAATCTCATTGCAATTTTATTTATTAATATTACCGAACTAGTTCAATGATATTTAAAAACTGACAATTAAAATTTAATATTATCTGTTTTTGTAGGCGATGCCCCGTCACTGGATGAGACCAGACATCGTGACAACGCAACTAGGTCAGCGGCGACAACTGGTGCACCGGGTAAATAATCTCATTGAAATTTTTTTTATTAATATTACCGAACTAGTTCAATGATATTTAAAAACTAACAATTAAAATTTAATATTATCTGTTTTTGTAGGCGATGCCCCGTCACTGGATGAGACCAGACATCGTGACTACGCAACTAGGTCAGCGGCGACAACTGGTGCACCAGGTAAATAATCTCATTGCATTTTTTTTTATTAATATTACCGAACTAGTTCAATGATATTTAAAAACTGATAATTAAAATTTAATATTATCTGTTTTTGGAGGCGATGCCCCGTCACTGGATGAGACCAGACATCGTGACAATGCAACTAGGTCAGCGGCGACAACTGGTGCACCAGGTAAATAATCTCATTTCAATTTTTTTTATTAATATTACCGAACTAGTTCAATGATATTTAAAAACTGACAATTAAAATTTAATATTATCTGTTTTTGTAGGCGATGCCCCGTCACTGGATGAGACCAGACATCGTGACTACGCAACTAGGTCAGGAGTGCGGGTCGAAAGGCACGAAACAGGAGCAGAGCATGATGATATTGATGATGTAATTAGGAGCTTTAAAAATAGGAAGAAGAAAAAGAAAATTCGATAATGTAAAATATTGTATTATTATAAAACAAACGTTACCATACTTGGAACATTTTTTGCGCTATATAAAAAACTCATTTATCATACTAGTTTTATGTCAAGCATTAATTGCAATGTTTCCTTGCATACTTTTTGTTGAATTGTTTTTTTATTAGTTATTGAATATTTTTTTTTATGCTCATGAAAGTAAAAAATGAAATATAGATTGGGTATTTGGGAATTGAGAGTGATGTGAGGGGGGGGGGAAGGGGCCATAAGAGCTTCCACCTTCACATGGTTGGCCCTGTTTAGTAGAGAATAATTTATTGGATTGATTTAATCTTGGATCAAACCTCCCTCGATCCAGTGTAGCAACAAAAAAGTCACTGTTGACTTAGCTTCTACTCTTTCAGATCATGGGAGGCTTGTTCCAAGTTCATGCGACTCCAATAAATCGTTCTTGAAATGAAGAGGAGCTTATTCAGGTATGTTTTGACATTTTCAACATATGTTCTAACATTATCATAAGAATGCATCTTAGAGTAAAAAATACTACATCAATTACTTGTATTTATTGTATAGATAATGATGGATTTTGATTGACTTGGTAGTGCAGGTACAAATCCTCTTGCATCATGAGCAATACAACTTGTCAACTAGGGTCATGTCCAGGATATTTTTTCTTGTGCGCTTGACCAGGTTCGTAATGTCACATTTTGTAAGTTCCTTTACAGTTCATAATTCAATATTAAAGTAATGCATAAAGCTTTTCACAACAATAAAAGGAAAGGGTTATGGCTGAGTCAAATTTTATCGTTATTGACAGTGTAATGAAATGTATCTCAATGCTATGGTTTTGGCATATTTATTGGTTGAATTAGAGGACCTAGTTGAAAATATTGGGGCCAAGTAGGTTGGTTTTCCTTTTTGCTGATGGTTTGGTGTATCTAATTGAATTAGTTGCCTAAGGTATTTTTGGTTGCAAACTCCTTTTCATTTTTCATACAGTATTGGCCTTGTGGAATACATTTGATTGTGTGGTCTTGTTAGATCTACAACATTTGTAGTTGTTTAGTCTTATGGCCGAGGTGCACTTTTATTATGGAAATAGTTGATGAAATATTGTCATTTAATCCTTACTGCAGGGTAGCATGTTGAGAATTTTCTTGTGAAACATTTGGTATTCAAAATGACACTTGATCCTATACAGCATCATGCACTTAACTTCAAAATTCATATTCAAAGTGTGCCAGACAATTCTTGCAAAATTTCAAATATTTATGTTGTTTTAAACCATTATCTTTTTCATGTATTGGATGCGGAAAATGTGAAAAAGACTTTGGTATGAAACCAACTGGTGAATAATTTCCAACAAAACAACCACTTCCAAGACATGATTTAGAAGTAGAACATATGTACTTATGAAGCATAGAAAGATATCCTTGATGCATTGTCAATGTTTGGCTAGAGTTATTTTTGGAGAAAATAACTCCTTATTCCTAGAATAGTGATCTTCAATACAAGTAAATGCCAGAGAAGAGAGATCATCGTGTGACGCAACAAAATTGAAATTGGACCCCTAAGGAGAGCTGGTGTGTCTACAATCGCTCTGTCAGCATTTTCCCTTGGTTTACCTCGTTCTTTTCCTCCAGCCTGTGTCTTAATTGACTTCTTATTTCTTCGGGTTTATTTATCAAATTCGTAGAATTTGATAAATAAATACTATCCACAATGGTTGGACTTTAATTTATATTCCCGACTTTATATTATCTCCAAGCCTTATAACCAATGTTTAACTTTCAACACTTTGTATTTATACTCCACGTTTCTTTTTAAATAAATAACTTATAATGAACTTTCGGCTCTATATTTCACCACCCAACCTTACAAAAATCACACTCCAGACTTATGATAATTATCCGCCAATCTTTTAATTAAACAATTTCATTATACTCCGGCCCCACCTATATATATCAATAACCAATCAAACACTCATATTGTACCTGGCTATCCTCCGCACACCTTAGTTAACCTCCGGGCAAGTTCAACGTGCGACCACCGTTCGATGGCCCTTCTCCAAATAAACGACTCTTGGCAATTTCGCTTGGCTTCCAACGTCGGGATTTAACGTGCGATGGCGTGGGTTAAACGGTGGTTTTCCGGGGGTCACTTCACCACGTGTCACATTCCCTATGGAATCGCTCGCGAATAGGAAATACCGCCTACTCCGCAAAAGCGGTGCGATATGGGCAACCCGCTTTTGTGATTCCGCTCGTGGTTCTGGTACAGGGCTTGGCCACGGGTGCAAGTCTGGTTCTGCTATCCTTTTGTTTGTTAACTCATGTCCAATCCTTAGGTAAAGTTCCGAAAGCGCAACAATATTGTCTCTTTATTAAGCGGGATTTTTATATTTGAACAATGTTCACGACCCCGGTTCTCTACACAGACCTCGCCTTCAGGTGGGGTGAGTTCACAGGGTTATCCAACAATTTACGGGAATTCAAAGATAGAAGAATGGAATTATCAGTACCCAATCGCCTCACAGTTAAAAAATTCTTCACAATTAGCAGTTTGAGATAATTCAATGGCAACTAAGCTTGGAAATCATTTAATTGGAAACAATTGTTCACACACAAAGGTTTATTGCAAAAATCCCCTCTCTACTCTCCTCTTCCCTCTCTACTTTTATTCATCCGAGCAATTAAAATCTATATACATAACATATGGCTCTTCGGTTCCTCTGAGAGGACCGTTCTAGAAATCAAAATTTCTAATTATAATAATTCAACTAACTGAAACTGTTCGACTCCTACAACTCTAACTAGTCTAAGTAATACAGTCAGCTGAGGTATTGACACCTAGCTGTTACAACTCAAATGTTTTCGAACCCTCCTAGCCACAACATGTGGAAAAACCTCCACCATTCTTTGTGGTGCCTAATAGATCTATATCATCGTGTGACATAAACCTATTAACAAAAGTGAGCAGGGAATGATTATTAATTATGGCATACTAAGTTGTCAGTGATTTTGACTATTTGTCTTTAACATGTAAAAATGTTAAATTCCAAACTTACATCATCATGGTTTGGCATCACGAGCTTGACTAATTGTCCACCATGCTCATAATTTCATTGTTTTATTCATATCTATAAACAGTGTTTCAAATAATAATAAAAGATTTCTATAAGAAAAATCCAGACCTCCATGCTACTGCTCCTTGTGAGACAAAGTCAAAATTACATTACACAATCTGACACATAAGAATCTCCTATATCCCGGTGGTATGTATCCAAACTCTTATAATAGTGTCTTCAAGACTTATGTTGACATTGCCAATGAGATATTTAAGCAATGAAAGATGGAGCCTTCTTCATTGTTGTATATGTAACAGTCTTTTATTAATATAAATATTGATGGTTTTGTCTTTCTGAAAATGAAATGTAAAAATAATTTATTGTGGTCAATTGAAAAGTTTTTTTTTAAAGATTTTCATTATGGAAGGGCGACATAGATATATGCCCTTCTAATTGAAATTCAGACCTGCCCTTCAAATTTGATCACTGTGTGGGACCTTAACAAACAATAAAACTATTCTGCCTCGCGTTATATAAAACATATAACAAAACCTTTGTCAAACTTCAAACGAACCCTTTAGCCATGGGTATTTCATCACGAATTGATCATTTTACCATGTACCTTCTTCTAGAGGAATATTCTTCCACTTGATTAGGTACTTCATAATGGTTATATGTCAAAGAGATACAGAATGTTTATCTATAACTTTTTGTGGTTCAAGAATCAACTTTCATTCTTCAACTAATTTTGGAAGTTCTATTTACATTGGAATATTTTTTCCCAAAACCTTTTTTAGGCAAGATACATGAAAAACCTTATGAATGCAAGAAGAAGGAAAATATAACTTCTATACCACTTTTGCAATCCTATGAATAATTATTTAGGGCCATAACAGTTTTGAAATGTGGAAAAAGTCGGCAAAAAGTCCCAACTTTTTGAAAAAATCCCGAATTTTTCCTGGAGCCGACTTTTTCCCGAATTTTTCATCCTTGAAAAAGTCGCGATTTTATCCTTGAAGTCCCGACTTTTTGCTGACTTTTTCGAAAAAATCTTGTTTGAGGTAGTTTCTTTAATAATTTTTTAATTTTTTTTGAAAAAATCAGGATTTTTTCCAAAAATGAATATTTTTGTATTTTTTTAGTTTTGCCAATTTTTTCAAAAAACTCCCGACTTTATTGAGTATTTCAACTTTTGGACCCTTGCCGATTTAATCCCGACTTCGAATTTTTCCACATTGCATTT